>CM056728.1:74849527-75269123 GCA_029844215.1 Przewalskia tangutica
CCTCTCCTTAAGCCTTTCGCCCAACACACTTTCCCTCCCCTCACAGGAAGTTTCCGGCGGCCTACCCCCTAGCCTAGCCGAAATCTACCCCTCCCTTGGTAGAAAAGTTGTTTTCTAGTACAGTTATAATGCCCAAAATACCCTAGCCCAAATCCCTTAGTCCTTCAGTAGAAGTCACAAGAACTTCTGGTTTTCGAGCTACCGGAGCGCATAAACTTAGAGCTAAACCTTGCTCAAAGCGCGACTTTATCTAGGATATTATCGCTTACCGAGGTAAATAATCCTAACCTCTTTTGTATTGTAGAATGCATACTGTAGAAGTATAAGAATAAGTATTAAATACTTAGAAGAATATTACGTATCGTAATTGAACCGTCCATCACAAAGTAGGCGGTTTAAAAGAAGAATAATTGAACTGCATCACATAGACCGCTTTTTACAAGAGACTTATATAGCTCACCTGCAGGTCAGTACGCCCGACTTTCCGTAGAATTGTGAACCCTCTGCTTAGAATGACCTTCGCAGTAGTCTAGACTTCTTTGATAGATGTCTCGACTATTATAGCCGATTCTTCACATACATATTCAACTTGGCAGAGGTTTTCGCCGGTATGCATGTGATTCTTCCTAAGTACGATATTTTAACATATATATAGTATCAGACGATACGTGTTAATCAATAATAACTACGGCAATGTCGCTTGACTTAAGCCCGAATAATAACTACGCATAATGTCTTTTGACTTAAGCCCTAATAATAAGTTAATCTCGATGCATTTCAAAAGAACTATCGATCATTTTTAACAGAAGATAAATATTTGGTTTTTAAAACAAAAGCTTAAGAGTTATACTAGCTTTACGGGAAGTTAGGTATAACAACTTAAGAAAGATAAAAGGAATCACATTTGTTTGTTTATAAAAGCTCAGTATTGATTTCTAAGTGTAGTAAGATTTGTTTGATAAGTAGACATATTACGACGCTACCGTGTTAGTGTCTCAAAACGCCGTATGTGGTCATTCTTGCTTGCTTACGCTGTTAACCGTAAGTCCGCTGTAATCGTTATTGTATCACCTACCCTCGATCGTTATACCGGTGGCTTGCCTCGACGCGGGTCTATACGGCCTATGCGGTTCGCGAGACTACGCGGAGCACTGATGCTCCGTGATTGATCATTCCGGTGTTTAGCCCGACGCGGATTCTTTACGCGGCCGCTGAGACTACGCGTTTGAGGCTACGGCCGCGGAGCTCAGGCGGACGCCGGGTCAAGTTCTCGACGCGAGGAATACCACGCGGTCGCGCGACTTACGGCGATCGCGCAAGTCCGTGACTAGGCACGCAGAATGATACTACGGGCGATCGCCTTGCTTCGATCATTCGCGCATGTATCGCACTGGCGCGCTTTTCCTATTATCGTTGTTGTTCAGGATGTATACTATGCAATCGAACCATTGTATTTGTGAAAAGCGTTTTAAATACTTTGATTTCATTTCGCTCTTTATAGTTTCACATACTTGGTACCGTCAGATCGACTTCTGGGCCGCTCATGCCGCGGTAAAGGCAAAGCAGTGCTAGATCCGCATCCTGGATCTTTTGCTATGGTCGAGCTCCATCTTCTCCTGAGGCTCTACTTGGGGTACGATCTCCGCAGTATAGTTTTGTAAGCCAGGTATGGCGGGGCCCCGTCCCGCCATAGTCAGATATTTCCTGTGAGGTCTGTAGTCACACAGGCTGCTGGGATGTAAATCACAACCATGTTTATTTATATATGCGAAAGGCGACAAGCTTTCACATAAATCGCGGTCTTATTTTATAAATCGCTTCGCCTTGTTTTATATTCCGCCGTTACCTGACAGATGCTACTTGGGTGCCCTTAAGGCACTAGCCACGCCCGAACGTCATGACACGGCCTATATGGCTACGCGGTCTACGCTGGGCTACGCGACCACGGTCCGTGACGATGCCGGGAGTAGTTACCCTCGACGCGGAATACCTCACGCGCCCATGCGAGTGGCCTACGCGAGCTGCGGAAGTTCCAGTGATTTGACGCGCATATTGATATCGAGGGCGAGTGGCCCGCTTCGATCATATGGCGCGGTTTCAGAAAGACCCTGGATACGCTTTTATGGCATTGTTGGTACTGGGTTTTAGTAGCCTGGCTATGCCTTCGTGATTTACCCCGTGACGGTTTTTATTATGACACAAGCGGACCCGTGTTCACGTATTCCTTGGTGCTTTATATCATAGGATCGCCGACAAGTGAGGAAGGTATTCCACGCATGATTGATGTCAGCGGGCGCGAGACCCATAGTTATATTTCTGAGTGATGACTTCTGGTGGCGCGAGTCCTCGACTGACATGATCGCTATTTATCGCGAATCATTGTTATCATACACGTCTCCTGCTTTATATAGACTACTATGATTTCATTTGCGATTTTCGCCACATACTGGTACCATTGTATCGACCTTTCGGGGGCCGCGCTCATGCCGCAGTAGAGGTACACCCGGCCGCCGATCCTCACTCTTAGGATCACGGCTGCTGTAAGCCCGCTTTCTCCGCAGGCTTATCGTATAGTCCTCTGCCGTCAGAGTAATTACATTCAGGTGTACGGCGGGCCCCGTCCCGCCATTGTTGTTATATCAACTCTGTGAGGTCCAGAGTACTGGCATGGGCAGAGTTTGTATAGGCTGGATGTAATCGCTCGAGTTCAAGTTTATTTATATATACCGGGCGGGCAATTTTTCTCGATAAACCATTTTTCACTTCATATTATTTCACGCCTTGTTTTATATTCCGACATTCTCGACGTATGTCTACTGGGTGCCCGTAGGCACTACCACGCCCGTTCGGTCGCGGATATGACGGGCGGATGGTAAGTGTACTAGAAACAATTCGTACGCAGCGGTACGACGAAAAGCAAAGTGCTTAACGTGTTAAGAGGCTCAAGTGATCTCTTTGTGAAGCGAAGGTGCTAAGAGAGTATCCTTGACCGTGAGTGCAGAGCAGCGTTGTTTTTCATCTTAGAGGCGAATCCGCTGCTTGATTTGGGCTTTTCGCAGTTATATTACGCTATCAGCGGCACATTTGGTTTCGTAAGTATAAGAAGGCACTATACCAAACAAGACATGTACGGTGGAGATTTAGAAGGAACATTCGGGACGAATGTTTCTGCTGGGAAGAATGTTATACCCCGTAGTTCCGTGGTATGTATGTGAGGACGCACGCACGAGAATACGACTTAAAATCGGAAAGCGAAGAAAAGACGTGATTTTTCGACTTTAAAAGTTTCCTGATTTTGTGAAGGAAAAAGGTTCATTAACGGGAATTGATTCCCGTGATTTGGTATTCGACTTTTGGAATATTTAAGAATTATGGAATTTTATTTCCGAAATTGGTCACTGGGCCCACTGAGGAATTTACGGCCATGGGCCCACTTTATTTTTGGATTTTTGGCATTATGGATATTTTTTCGATGACGGAATATTTTGGATGAAGCTCGGGCGACACGTGTCACCCCCTCGAGGCCATGGGCCATTGATCGCGCGTGGTCGATTTGTTGGAGCGGGACAAATGGTCGCCACTTGTCCCATTGTTACGCGGACAAATGGTCGCCAACTACCCACACACACATGTACCCCATCCTCACCACACACTTGCCTAGATCTTGGCCATTGATTTTCCTATAAATACCCATTGATTTCAAGACTTCTTCATCCACCTAAATGTTTCTAAGTCACAAAAATCCCCCTCTCGATAGTTCTCGCCCGATTCCCTTTGTAGAAAAATTCTTCAAGTGTTGGCATAGTCCCAAATACCTTATCCTAGTATTCCTAGTAATTTTCCAAGTTATTTCAAATACTAAGAGCCCTAAAAATACTACTTTATTCCTATAGTCGCAAAACGAAGCCCTAGAAAGTCTTCATACTTTAGACGGTTGTTAAGAGGTTGTTTAGAAACTTAAGGGTCGCTGAGCTGGCCGAGCGTAAGAATTTGGAGCCAAACGCTGCTCGTGATCGACTTATATATTGATAATTTTGGGCTTATCGAGGTAATGACTATTCCCTATCAGAATCGGATATTACACGCCAGAGTAACGATAGTCGAGTATACTATATGTAGAATGAATATGGATAAGAATTGAACCGTATTTACAGAGACTTGTAGTATTATTGTGGAGTAGAATTGTACACGCCCGTTAGGACGGTAACCCCCCGGGATTGTTGGTTTGCAGCAGCCTCGCTATGAGAGAGATTTATGTTGTCATGGAGAGGTGCCGAATTTTCCGTAGAATAAGGAATCTTGTATCTAGAATTATTCTACGAAGAGATCTAGAGGTTGCTAGACGCTTTGTGGCCTTTTAGGTTGAAGTGCCACGAGTAGCGATTCTACTCGGGCGGTGGAAAAGGCAAGCGCGTTAGAGTACTTGGAGCGCTTTTAATTGTCGATAATCGCCGCGAGGTATGCGAACCTCTTCCTATTGTTATACTCGATTTCCAGAGTATGTATGTGAGGACGCACGCATAATTGTGTAAGCCCGAATTATGTTAAGGACTAAATTGTGCACATCCACGAAAGATTTGTTTTTCCGACTTTAAAAATTTTCCGAACTTGTAGCGAATTTTACGCTTTCAAGAAAATATTTATTTTGGATTTTTCCGAGAGATGAAATATTTGGACCAACGTAGTATGATATACGTGTCACCCTTAGGGTGGTGTGGACGGTTTGGAGGGCAAGGAGTGGCACGCTTTTCACATGAAAATGCCTTAAACATTTGGTCAATGTTTGTAGACATTTGCAGAGTAGATAGATAAGGTTGCACATGTCCAAATCTACACCATCCACTTGCTTTGATCTGGCCATTGAATGTCCTATAAATACCCCTCAGTGCAAGACTTATTCTTCAAATTTCTTAAACATTTTCCAAGTCTCAAAATCCCTCTCCCTTCTAAGCTCATTCAAACTACCCTCCCTCATGAAGCCCTACTAAACACACCCCCTTGGTAGAAAAGTATTCTCCAAGTATTGTTACTATCCCAAAATACCTAGCCAAATACCTTGTAGTATTCCAAAGTCACCTCTATACTAAAAGCCCAGAGATACTACCTTATATCCATTAGTCACTAAACTAAACCCCGGGAAATCTTCATAGTTGGTCGAAGTATTAAGTAGTTGTTTAGAAACTTCTAAGGGTTTCTCGAGCCGCCTGAGCGCAAATTAGAGCTAAACGCTGTTCAGATCGACATTTAAACTTGATAATTTTGGGCTTATCGAGGTAAATACTATTCTTCTATCAGAATCGAGATTACATATAAGAGTAGTTTAGATTCGAGTATAAGATATAGAAGGATACGAAGAAGAGAATTGAATCAGATTTCTACATAGACTGTATTTACAGAGACTTGTGTAGTTTGACGGCAGGGAAGTCGCCAATTTTCCGTATAATTAAGAAACTTCGCTAGAATATTCTACGAGTAGCCTAGACGCTGATAGACGATTTGACTATTATAGGTCGATATCGCGACATATTCGACTTGGCAGTGGATTTCACGTATGAGGTACGTGATTCTTCCTATCCTCTCGAGCATGATATTTTAAAAAGAATATATATATAGTACGAGACGACGTTGTTAATCGAACGTGGTTTTACTGATGTCTTTTGACATGAGTTTTAAATAATAAGAATCTTGAAGTATTTCAAAAGAATTATGAATCGCTTTTGAAAAAGAGTAACGCTTGGTTTTAAAAGCTAAGAGTTATGCTAGCTTTACGGGAAGTTAGGTATAACGACTTAAGAGAGATAAAAGGAACTATTACTTAATTGTTTAAGAAAGCCTTGTATTGATTTTAAATGAGAATAAGTATCAACAAACCATCGCAAAGGTTAATAAAGGAAAATGTATTGAATAATTAATTATATTAAAACCAAGAGAAACTCCATCCGCATGTAAGCCAAGATAAGACAAAATCATTACATTTCCAGATCATGGTCGCTTAATAAGGTTGTTATAAACAAGAATAAACTACTCACACATAAGATATATGTTACTCAATTTTGTTAAAAGAAGAAATTACGTTGTGAAGTGATTAGGACTCTTAACTAAGAAATCTTTCGAAACTAAGACACGTAAGTATATAAAAATATGCAACTTCAACTTTTGGAAAAGAATGTTGTTACTTGACCATAAAAAGGAAAATACGCTGGTTTAAAATAAAGGCACGGTATTGTCTTAATCGCCTTAAAAGTGGGTTTAAATGTTATGGACGATTTCACCGAGTCCTGGGACGGGCAGACATGTATTCCATACGATTCTTTACCGAGTCCCACGGACGGGCCGACACGATTCCATACGATTTTACCGAGTCCCATGGGACGGGTCGACACGATACCACACGATTCCACCTCGTGGTCCCACGGGACGGGCCGAGACATGTTATACGATCATACGATTTATACCTAGATCGCCCAATGAGGAAGCGAGTTCCACGTACACGAGGATGACTTCGGCGGAGCGAGTCCCGCCTTGACACGACTACTTTTATGTTGTAAACCGTAGTTTGGTTACATACATGTCTCTGCTTTATATAAACCGTTATGATTTCTACCATAAGATTTTTCCGGGCCACATACTGTACTGCGATAATCGACTTCCTTCGGGCCGCGCTCACGCCGCAGTGTAGGTACACCGCTTGTTGATCCTCGCCATGTGGTCACAGTGCAGGGAAGCTCCGCCTCCGAGGCATCTTTCGTATAGTCCTCGCCGTTGTAGGTACTTACATTCTGGTGTATGGCGGCCCGCCCCGCCATTGTTGTTATAACATTCTAGAGGTCCAGAGTAATCACAGGCAGTGGTTTGTAAAAGTGGATGTAATCGCTCAAGTTTTTATATATATATGCCGAAGGCAACTTTTCTCGTATAAACTGCTTTCTCACTTCATATTGTTTCACGCCTTGTTTTATATTCGCCGTTACCTGACGTATGTCTACTGGGTGCCCTGCAAGGCACCAACACGCCCGGCTCGGTCGTGACAAAAGTAGTATCGCAGCGCTTAATCTCTAAAAGTTGTCTACAGCACCGCATCTAGTAGTTCGACATCGCAGTGTTGTGCACCACACCACAATCGTGAGGCTACAGGATATTTAGGATCGTTTCCATTCTTCTCATTCCGAGATCGCCTCAGAGCCGTGTTATGTCGACCTCTAACGCATTCTTTTACGCCGCTTATGCCCCACGCAAGGCAATCGTACAAGGCGGCGCAAACAGAGGAGTCGCGAGTAGAGTAGCGCGTCTCTACCGAGACCACAAAGACTCGAGCCTCCACCCACACCGGAGCAGGAGATGTGTTACGCGAGACGCCCGCTTATTGGCCAGATAGTGGCAAGGCACGAGGATGTTCGACGCAATGATTCTGTAGTACCCGTAGTTCACCCGGTAGCCGATAGTTTGAGATCGCAGATTTTCGAAGCCGCACCCGCCGTTGTTTTATGGATCGAGGCCCGAGGATGATCCGCAGAGTTCATCCGACGCTACAGCCGGATCGCGAGATGATCAAGGCTTCGAGACCGAAGTCGGTGGTCTTAGGTTCGCGACGGCCGCGCGGATACCGCAATGACCGTTTGATTCGCCGAGCCGTCCCGGGAGCACGCGCTCCACTTATTCGGGACGAGTTCTCGAGGCATTTCTCAGCCACTTCTTGCCTCCGCAGACGGCGAGGGCACGGCCGGTGATTTCTAACGCCGAGACGCAGTGGCGACGGCTCGAGTACAACGGGAGTTCAATCATCGCTCGGCATTTCCCGCTAGTAGCTAACATGGAGGACAGAGTACACCGCCACGCCACCGCTCGGATGACTACTCGCGCAGGCTTGTTCGGTAGCCCTTCAGCCGCATTTAACATTGCCCGCACGCAGCTTACGACTGGATGCGAGGAGCGGAGGGTCTCGACTGCACCGAGATCGTGAGAAGCAGGCCGTAACAGCAGGTCCTTTGGTAACTTTCGAGGCGAACCGCATCAGCAGCAGGTTAGTTATGCACCTCCGCCAGTACAGAGTAGTCCTCCGCGCCTTCGTGACGCTCGGTATTCGAGCCGGTCGTGAGCTCTGTGGCTTCGTTCACAGTATATTCGTTATACCTCAGATTTCGAGTATGTACGTGGGGCGACGATAAAAGTTTAGCCTTAAGGATTAGGCTTTGGATGAAAATACTTGGGCACAACTCACTAAAAGAATCGCTTTTCGACTAAACGCTTTACTAAACTTGTGTAGGTAAATTACGCTTATGCCATTTATAATTTTTATGGATTTTTCCGAGAGACGAAACATTTTGACTAACGAGGGTGACACTTGTCACCTCAACGGACGCAAACATGGGCCAAGGTTGCACGCTTTTTGTGCCTTTGCACAAAGTCAAGGAGTTGGTAGGATATTTGTGTAGTAGATGGATATGACACTCAGCGAATCTCCACCCTACACTTGCCTTGCACTTGCATCATCTTCGCCATTGGTTGGCCATTTCTGACCTATAAATACTCTTAAGATGAAGAGTTCTTCATCCACAAATCACTCTCCAAGTCTTGAAAATCCTCCTCTCCCTTGTGAACATTTTCGTCCAACACTCCCCCCCCCGCCTCCAAAAGAGCCTAGCCGAATCAACCCTCTAGCCCTAGCCGAAATCAACCCCCCCTCCCATGGTAGAAATGGTGTCTTCCAAGTATAGTTACTATTAATAAATACCCTAGCCCAAATCCCTTAGTACTTAGTAGAAGTTGTGAAGAACTTCTAAGGTTCTCGAGCTACCTGAGCATCTGCACTGTGAGCCAAACCTCGCCAGATCGACTTTTACGTAGGATATTATTGCTTACTGAGGTAATAATCTTATCCTTCTTTGGTAATTAGAGAATACATAATCGTAGAAGTATAGGAATAAGTATAAAATACTTAGAAGGATATTAAAGAATAGAATTGAACCGCTATCACAAGTAGGGTTTAAAAGAAGAATAATTGAATCAGATTTCATAGACTGCTTTTACAAGAGACTTATATAGCTCACCTGGGTGGAAGTACGCCCGATTTTCCGTGAGAATAGAGCCCTCTCGCTAGAACTGCATAAGAGTAGTCTAGACGCTGATAGACGTATTTGACTATTATAGGCTGATTCCTCACACATATTCGATTCAAATGGAGTTCGCAATAAGGACGTGATTCTTCCTATACTCTTTGAGCATGATATTTTAAAATATATATAGTAGAGACGACGTGTGTTAACCGAATAATAACTACGACAATGTCTTTTGACTTAAGCCCAATAATAAAAATCTTGATGCATTTCAAAAGAATACTGATCATTTTTACCAGTAAGATAAATATTTGGTTTTTAAACAAAAGCTAAGAGTTATACTAGCTTTATGGGAAGTTAGGTATACCAACTTAAGAAAGATAAAAGGAATCATGCATTTATTTGTTATAAAAACCTTGTATTGATTTCTGTAAGGTGTAGTAAGATTGTTGATAAATAGACATTTTACGATGCTACGCTGTTAGTTCTTGTGATGTCGCGAAAGGGGTCATTCTTCACGTGCTTACGCTGTTAAACAGAAGTCATTGTAATGTTATTATATCACCTACCCTCGACTTATTATACCGAGGGCTTGCCACCCTTGATGCGGTATATACGCCTATGCGGTCATGTGACTATGCGAGTCGCGGGAGTTCCGTGATTGATCATTCCGGTGTTTTATCCCGACGCGGATGCCCTACGCGGTTCAGCGTGTCACGACCCATTCCGGTTCGTGGATCGTGCCTTACCGGCACCAAGTAGTCATACATCGTAGTAATCGGAAACATAAAGCAAGACATGAAACAGCTTTATAAAACAAGACACGATTTTGTGAGAAAACATCGCTTTCTAAGATATATATATAATCATGTTTAGCAAGCATATCCGACAATCGCATAACATGACTACGGTACTTAAGGAAATATATAACTATGGCGGACAGTGGCCCGCCATACTCGACTGCATAAAAACTATCTACAACAGTGAGATCATACTAAAAGTAGAGCTCCTAAGAGACGGAGCTCCCGACACCAACGCAGTAGATCCTAAGCGACGCGATCTAGCACTGCGCCCTTACCGCTGCATGAACGCAGCGGGCAAGGAGGTCAAGACAACAGTACTAAGTATGCGAAATCAGAAGTACTAAAATGAAAACATATCATTTTAAAACCGCCATAAATATGTGTGAAACAACCAAGAAACTGCACGTGAGTGCCACATCACAAACAAGAGCAACAATAGTAAATCAGAATAGGTCTTGTTCAGGCCGCGACGATCGTAAACAGTGGCCACTCGCCCATATCATCATTCCCGCAAGCTCAACTCGACTCCGAGTCCGCACAAAGCCACTCACGGGCCCGCATGAGGTATAACCCCGCATCGAGGGTAGCTACCCTCGGCATCGCCCCGACTCCGTCCGCACGGCCACATGCATCGCATGAGGCATAACCCCGCATACTAACCTCGAACTCTCGTAGCCCGCATAGGCCCCCGACCCGCATGAGGTATTCTCGAATCACGGTCCTGCATCGCTCGAGTCTACCCCGCATCGGAGGGCGCTTAACCCCTAGATCATCTCAAGAGGTGAGCGATAGTATACTAACATAACAACTTATCTTTTAAGTAACATAAGCACAACAAGGATACTCACCTATACAAACGTTATAAGATACTAACACACATAGCATCATATCATGTCTACTTATCAAACCATCTTTTATTCTTTTCACAATATAAGTCCTGTTATAAACACATAGGCAAACTTGTTTCTTTTATCAATCTTAAGTGGTTATACTTACTTCCCATAAAGCTAGTATAACTCTTAAGCTTCGCTTTAAAACCAATTAGTTCTCTTCATAATATGATTCAAAGTCTTTTGAAATGTTTTCGCTTCTTATTATTCGTGCTAAGCCAGGCATCGGGCTGCAGTATTATTCAGCTTAAGCCAGGCATTGCCGAAGTATTATTCGTGCTTAAGTCAAAGACATTGCCATAGTTATTATCCGCTAACACATGTACGCTCACCGCACTATATATATTGTAAAATATCATGCTTTTAAGAATCACATACCTTCTCAAATAAAAACCACCGCCAAGTCAATATGTCGCGCAGCAGAGTCACTTCTATAATAGTCACGCATGCCTATCAAAGACTACTCGAGGGTCATTCTAAACAGAGGGTTCACAATTCTATGGAAAGTTGGGCAGACAACTCCTACCATGAGCTATATGAGTTCATCAGAAACACTCCATGCGAGTACAGCTCAATTATTCTTCTTTAAACCCTTCTATCGTGATAGCTTCAATTCTATTCTGTGATATTCTTCTAAGTATTTATACTATTCTTATTCTACAACAAAGAAGTATTCTCTAATTCAAAAGAGGGTTAGGATTAGTTACCCTGGTAAGCCCAATAATATACTAGAAAAGTCACCGAGCAAGGTTTTGCTCCTAAGTTGTATGTCCAAGAAACCTGAAGTTCTTCACAACTTCTACTAAGTACTAAGGTATTTGGGCTAGGTATTTGGGCATTATAACAATACAAGAAGGCAACTTTTCTACCAAGGGAGGGGTAGGTTCGGCCAGGCTAGTGGGTAGCCTCGCCAAGCTTCTCTTTATGGAGGGGCTGGACTAATTGCTCACAAAGGGAGAGGGAAGGATTTTAGACTTGAAAGCTTTTGTGGACGAAGAACTCTTCATCTCAAGAGGGTATTTATAAAGTCAAGACATGGCCAACCAATGGCCAAGATTTAGCCAAGTGCTGTGCAAGTGTAAGGTCAAGATTAGGGCAAGTACCTAGCCAACTTGCACACAAAATATCTAACCAACTTTATGACAAGGACGGTCATCCAATCGCCCTATTGCCGCGATAAGTCCACCAATGAGAGGGTGGCAAGCGTCGCCTCTCGCTGGTCCAAAGTGTTACGCCTCTGAAAACTGCAAAATTAGAAATGACATAGTCGAATTTATCCTACTTAAAGTGGAAACGCTTCATTTAAATCTGCTCGCTTGAGAGTTGTGCCTAAAAATCGCCCAAGGCCTAACTTTAAGACTAAACTTTTGTACGTATTCCTTACGCATATACTGAAATACTGGTATAACATTCTCCTCCTTAGAAACATTCATCCCAATGTTCCTTCCCAAGACAGATAACGATAAGGTTCTTCAAAACTTAAATACTTTGCAAAAGCCACACACTACCATAAACAACACTTAGGTATAAACGAGTAATGAAGATTTACAAGAGGAAAGTGAATTACCCGGAGGTGGGGAACAGTGAGGATATTTCGCTCATGTCCTCCTCGGCTTCCCACGCCATCTCCTCCCCGAGCTCGCTCCGCCACAAGACTTTGACGGGCCACGCCCTTCGTCCGCAGACGCCTAACTCGACGCATCGACATCGCATGGGAATCTCTCATACGATAACCCCTGGCCACCGACATCGCCAATCGATGTACCCTAGATGGATCCCCGATACATCTCTCAAGATAGAAACGTGAAACATCGATGACCGCTCCAGACGGACGGCAGATTCAACTCATAGGCAACCTTGCTTACCCGCGACAATCAAACGCCCAATGTACCTGGCCGAAGTTTCCTTCTTCCCGAATCTCATCACACCCTTCATGGGTGACACCTTCAGAAAACCCAATCATCAATCGCAGAACTCTGGATGTCGACGACGATGATCTCAGATACGACTTGCCGACTCGAGTCGCCAATAGCCGCCTCGATAAGCTTCACCTTATCCATCGTCATTGCATCAACCGTCCCACTAGCCGCACTCGCCCACCTCGAACCAACCTATAGGCGACCGCACTTCCTCCCACAAGGCCTCATAAGGCGCTTATCCGAATACCGGAGCCGTAGCTATTATTATACGCGAACTCAACCAGAGGCAAATGATCCTCCCAACTACCATCGGTCAATAACACAGCTCGCAAAGATATCCTCAAGAGTCCGGATAGCGCGCTCGCCGCCCGTCTGGCTCTCAGGATGAAATGCGACTGTGCTCACTCGCCCCTAAACCCCTCCGAAGCGACTCTGCTAAGCCGTAAACCGGGCTCTGCTCGATATGATCGGGAGGGACTCATGCACCGACGATCTCTGATGTAAAGTCCGCATAATCCTCACTAAAAAGTCGCCCCGACGGAAGAGTTCGGGCTGATTTCGCACCGCCGACGTATAACCCATATAGAATCATGCTCTCCGAAGCGAGGTAATCCCGTGATGAAGTCCATGTTGATTACCTCCCACTTCTGTGCTCGTGGATCTCTATCGCCGCAACAAACCACTGTGTCTCTCGTGCTCTACCTTCACCACGACAACACTCGCACATCGAGCTGGCTTAACTCGCAACGCCCCTCTTCAAACCATCCCACCAATACGTATCTAAGGTCGTGGTACATCTTGGTCGCACTTTGACGGATAGAGTAACGCTACCGCGGTGCTAACTCAAGAACCCGCCAAGTCCTCAAACATCCGAACACACACCGCCAACCTAGCACCCATCAAAGCACTCAAAGCGACTTTTCTCCTCAAGAGTCAACGACATCGAATCAAAGCTGGTCTCGAATCATGTCTTCACCTCGACGACGGAAGACTTAACCTCACTAACTCTAACCCCAATCGCATCGAATCAATCAAACGACACACCAAGGTCGCGAATCGATGCAAATCACTAACCACGTGTTATACCCCGTGATTTCGCAGTATGCACGCAGACGCACGTAGAAAATTCGAGTTTGTGCCTTAAAGTGCTTGGTCAATTTTATTTGTGCATAACACCCGCTAGAGTCGCTTTTCGACTAAACGCTTTCACAAAATTTTCGTAGGGAATTTCCGCCATGTCATTTCTTATTTTTATGGATTTTTCCGAGAGATTAAACATTTTGGACCAACAAGAGGGCTTACACTTGTCACCCTCTCATTGGGACACCTCACAGAATGTGAAAGTTGGCCATTGTGGTCAAGGGTTGGTAGGATATTTTGTGTGCAAGTTGGCACAGTACACATGCCCTAATTCGCCTTACACTTGCCTAGCACTTCACAAATCTTCGCCATCGGGTCGGCCTTCACTGACCTATAAATACCCCTCCCTTTGATGAACTTCTTCATCCAAAAATCTCTTAAGTCTTGAAAGCTTCTTCCTCCTTTGTGTGTAAATGGCCGAGAGCCCTTCCCCTCCTAGTAAGGCCTGGGGTACCCCTAGCCTAGTTGCTTTCAGATAATAATTTCTCTCGGTAGAAATACTCTCAAAAGTATCATATAATGCCCAAATTACCTTAGCCATATACCTTGTAGTATTCTAAGGTTATACCTATACAAAAGCCTGTAAATACTATTATACTTCCCACAATACAAAACCGAAACCCTAGGAAAATCTCCATGGTTAGTTGAGAGTAAGTAGCAGTTGGTTAGAACTTAAGGGCTGTTTGGAGCGGTCGAGCGCACGGAGTCGAGCCAAACGATTGCCCAGATCGACTTTATACACGGATAATTACGGCTTATCGAGGTAATTATCTGGTTCTCTATCAGAATTGAAATTACATATTGTAGAATATATAGCTGAAGTATACTATATATAGAATCGAACGAAGTTATCGGCAATGTCTTTTGACTTAAGCTCGATTAATACTTACTATAATGTCTCGCACTTAAGCCCGAATTTAAAGAATAATAATGAATCGTAATTACATAGGTTGTATTACAAAAGAGGCTTGTGTAGTAATACCGCGAGTAGAATTGTACCAAGTAGGTTGTTGATAACCCCGGTTGGCTTGGTAGCCTACTGCAGAGAGAGAGATTTACGCCGTCATGGGGGGGCGTCACGATTTTCAGAAAGTTCTACGAAGAGACCTTATGTTAATAAGCGCTCAGGCCTTATAGGTGGAAGTACTCACGCGTGGCGCGATCTACTCGGCTTAGGAGTAGCCGGCTGAGGTACTGGAGCGCTTTGCTATTAGTCGATAATCGCCGCGAGGTATGCGAACCTCTTCCTATCTCTTCTAGCACGATATGTGAACTATGTAGTACGGTAGACGTATACTGCTAAACGATTTGGTTGATTTAAAACATAAAGCGTTATAACGCTTTATGAGAAGTCGTTATAACTTTACGTTGGTAAGAAAATACTATGTCTTTAAAAGGTAAATCGATTTGAACTATAACCGCTTTGTTATGTGTTAATAAAGAATTGAAGTATTTCAAAAGATTTTGAATCATTTTGAAAGAAGAAGTAATATACTTGGTTTTTTGAAAAACTTAAGAGTTATACTAGCTTTACGGAAGTTAGGTATAACGGCTTAAGAATGTTTTATCGATTTCGAAATCGTAATGTATCGACAAACCATCGCAGCTACTAATAAAAGGAAATGTTTTGACTAATTAAGTATTATTAAAACCAAGAGAAACTCCCATCCGCATAGAAGCTAAGATTTAGACAAAATGATATTTCCTGTGATCACGGTCATTGTGAATAAGATTGTTATAAACAAGAATATCCTACTCACATATAAGACTTATGTTTCTCGGATAGTTTTAAGGAGAATTATATTCTCAAACGAATAAGACTATGAACTACTAAACCTTTCTAAAATGAGAAACTCGAACATTGAAATTAGGCAAACTTGATCATCGAAAAGAACGTTGCTACTTGATTTTACAAAGAGAAGTAATTGATTTACTTTAAAATGATAGTCACTCTATTTTATACTACGCATTGTGTGACATCATGAAAGTAACGATCTTTTAAAAGAGTTAATGTATGAAGTACTTTGGGGATAAAAACCCGATCTTGTTAATCATATAAAGGTACCAGGTGGAACAACTCGATTGCATTGGTTTGTGATAGCCTTGTAATACTTTCTTGATTGCTTTGATAAGTAAACGGTTGGGATGCTACGGTGTTAGTATCTTCAGGATGTTTGTGCAGGGGTTTCTGATCAGGCTTATTAACTATCACCGTTATGACGGTATCGCGGCATTCATCTCGAGATGATTCCGGTTGTCGCTCCACGCGGGTAGATCAAAGTGTCGATGGACCTATGATTCGAGAATACCTCACGCAGTCCCGGGCCTATGCGGAGCTACGAGTTCCGTGTTAGCGACGCCCTTTACGGGCACGCGTCCACGTGGCTACGCGATCAGCGCCCGTGACGACGCCGGAGTAGCTACCGACGCGGGAATACCACGCGGCCGACGAGATTGGCCTACGCGAGTCATGAGTTCCAGTGGTTAGACGCGACATCGATATCATGCAAGCGGCCGCCTTTGATCATGTGACGGCCAGACAGATCTTATGATACGCTTCACGACCTTGCTGGTATCAGGTTTTTAGTAGTCGGCTATGCCTTCGCATTTACCCCGCATAGCTTTATTATGACACGTGGACCCGTGTTCATGTGTGTTCCTTGGTGCTTTTATATCATAGATCGCGGCAGCGGCGGGAAGGTATTCCACGCATGATTGATGTCGCGGCCCGAGACCCATCATATACTTCGAGTGATGACTCGAGGGCGCGAGTCCCCGACTCGACACGATCGCTTGTTGTAAATCAGAGTTTGGTTATCATACATGTCTCTCGCTTTATATGATCAAGCATGATTTCATTTACGTGATGTATTTTCGCCACATACTCTGCACTGCCAGATCGACTTCTTCGGGCCGCTCATGCCGCAGTCGAGGTACACCCGCCGTTGATCCTAGCTCTCGTGGTCGCGCCAGCTTGGGAAGCTCCGCTTCTCCGAGGCTTATCACGTATAGTCCCCGCCGTAAAGTGTTTACATTCGTGGGTTTGGTGGGGCCCCGCCCCGCCATTGTTGTCGTATCATTCTGTGAGGTCCGTAGTAATCGCAAGTGTGGCGGTTTGTAAAAGGATTAAACTGCTCATGTTGAAAAAGTTGCTATTTATATATATACCGGCGTAACCGCTTTTGGTTAGCCTGCCTTCTTATTTCACCGCCTTATTTCAATCGTTTCATGTATTGTCTTTATGTTCCACTGACACTGATGTATGTCTACTGGGTGCCCGGTAGCGCACTAGTCACGCCCGGTTCGGTCGTGACAAAAGTGGTATCGGAGTTAACTCGCAAGTGTCTACATGCATCGATTCAAGAGAGTCTGATTATCGTGTCGCGCACCACACCAATAATCGTGAGGCTATAGGATATTTTAGGATTGATTTCTATTCTTCTCACTCGAGATCGTGCCTGTAGAGCGTTGTAAGTCGGACCTCTAACGATTTCTTTCCCTCACCGCTATGCCCGCCGCAGGCGCAACCCGCCCGTGAGGCGCAAGGCACCAGGAGCCGCGAGTAGAGTTCAGAGGGTTACGTGGGCACAGCCCACTATCACCTCGGGTGGTGCTTCATTCGGGAGTTCTCGACGCCACTAGCCCCAAAGCAGAGTTTAGCACGACCACAGCTAGCCTCATCGCGACCATGATATTTGAACCTTCGGCCCACGATCGAACGGTGAATATAGATTGCAAAGAGGCAACCTCACATTAGCTATAGATTTGGCTACCGCAGAGTATACCGATGTACCGCGAGTCTCGCGACTATCTATGCAGGTCAGGCAAGAATAATTCTTCGATAGGCTTCGAGCATGGCCTCGCACGGCCATGCGCAGCAGCCGAGACGCAGAGATCGACGTTAACGGCGATGAGAAGAGGCCAGAGCAAAGAAGGTCCTTTGGTAACTTTCGAGGCGAGTCACCTCACCAAGAGATTTGATTATGCACATCCATCGCAGCAGTGGTCTTCCACGAATTTCGTGACGCTCGGTACGCAGGAGTTGGTTAGAACTCCGTGGCTTCCGCTCACAAAGCGATGCACGCCATCCCGGAATGTCATCTTTTAGGTCGGTACTTGTTGCACCTATGACCGCCGTGGTCCGTGTCGGCGGGTCCTCAGGAGGACTTAGCCTTCGTGATCGCGGTAGTTTGTCATCTCTCAATGCGCTCTCACGGGTGTTTGATTAGAACGACTAAGGAGGAAGCAAAGAGACATAGATCTATCCTTAACCTCTGTAGTTTTGTATAGTGATAAGCTGAGTATACCTTAGGTGCTATGTTCGATAGCAAAGGTGTTAGTTGTGATTTGAAATCACGGTTGTTTAACCGAGTAAGATTTTGGGGATAGAGAAAGCGTGAGCCTTAGAGCTTTATACGTAGAGACCCAGAGGTGAGGCCATCTCGAGGAAAAAGGTGTAGTGTTATGTTTGACTTTACCTGAGTGCATAGATGCACGTGAGTTACGCCGGGACAGTCCCTAGTAGCGTGGAACGAAAGAGGGTAGTTGAGCTGAAGACCGCTAGGTTTTCGTAACGGATTAGTGAGATTGTTCCGGCTCGGGAGCTAGTATGACGCGCTGCCGGTCGGGTCGAGGCCACGCGCGGGTCAACCCGCCGCAGTTTGGCGCGGTCAGCCATGTGGTCCCGCCAGGGTAGGGTCACGAGGGTGTTAGGCCCATGTTCGCTAACCCAGACGAGTTCGTGGACGATTCGACCGGTGGTCGGGTCGACGGCAGCCCATCGCGTTCTTCGCTCAGACCGCTTACTCTACCGTGGTTGAAGTTATCCGCGGTTGAAAGGCAGCACGGGGTGCCTACCTTCACCTTATGTCGCATACCAAGCCTGTGCGGCTATTTTACGCCCTCTAAAAGTTTACTGTGCAGGTTAAGAACTCGAAGTCTCAGACCGCATTCGCCTCGCCGCTGGATTTCAGTAGTCGCGGGATTGTTGTCTCGGGGAGGAAGTGTTTAAGCTACCATTTCAGTGTTCTGATATCGCCGGAAGCCTTGTCAGGGCGGAAGTGTAAATTGCCGGCCGATTGGTCTGATGTTGGCAAGGTTCGCTTAGTTGGTTCAGCTTGTTCCAGCAGATCGCGATAGCGCGTGCTTGTCTAGAAGAAGTTCCGCAAAGGAATTGTGCTGATAATCTACGACGACGCCAGAGTTCGACGGCCGGTCTTCATGTACCACCCGTCAGCGTGACGAGTTTGGAATACAGAGGGACTTAGCCCGAGTTACTGGGCCCTTTGAGTTCATGCAAGCACAGGCCGTTGCCTATATGTTAGCATTTGCCGTCCGACTTAGGAGGCAAGCAGCCCAATGCTCGTGTTATGTTCGGGAAAGCATCTGAGATCCATCCAGAGTATTCCCGCTAATGACGACCACGTTAGAGATAGTAACCTGCAGTTTTGGAACCAAGCAAGATCGTAAACGTGGTAAGAGTTCGAGGTACGACATCCTCCGATCGCAGAACTGGCACCATTTGTTGGTCGCCGAGCAAGGCTCGCGACAAAGTGACAAAGTGGCATCTACGCAGTAAAAGAGAGAAGTGAGTACGTATGGCGAGCATTGACGTGATCATTTCTTTTGTAAAGAGAAGCGCGAAGGAAGTATATTTTAGACCCCTAGAAGTGTTTGTGGTTATGTTAGAGGCGTTTCTCGTGGACTGGACGGAGGTATTTTGCTTGGGTGTTTCCGTACGATGTGGCAGTGTTTGTTTTCGTAAGTATAGTAGTGAAGACTATATCGCGACGCTTGTTTTGAGACTTAGAAGGAACATTCGACGAATGTTTCTGGCGAGGGGAGAATGTTATACCCTGATTTGCAGTACGCACGCAAGGACGCACGAGAAAATTTGAGTTTGTGCCTTAAAGTGCTTGGTCAATTTTATTTGTGCATAACACCGCTAGAGTCGTTGACTAAACGCTTTCACAAATGTAGGGGAATTTCCGCCATGTCATTTTTATTTTTATGGATTTTTCCGAGAGACTAAACATTTTGGATCAACAAGAGGGCTTACACTTGTCACCCTCTCATTGGGACACCTTGGGCGAATGTAGGGCCGAAAGTCGGCCATTGTGGTCAAGGGTTGGTAGGATATTTTGTGTGCAAGTTGGCTAGGTACACATGCCCTAATCTCGCCTTACACTTGCCTAGCACTTGGCAAATCTTGGCCATTGGTTGGCCTTCACTTGACCTATAAATACTTCTCCCTTTGATGAACTTCTTCATCCAAAAATCTCTTAAGTCTTGAAAGCTTCTTCCTCCCTTTGTGTAGGTAGTGGCCGAGAGCCTCCTCCCCTTGGCCGAGAGCCCTTCCCCTCCTAGCACAGGCTGGGGTACCCCCAGCCTAGTTAAGCTGTGATAATACCCTCTCTTGGTAGAAATACTCAAAAGTATTGTTATAATGCCCAAATTACCTTAGCCATATACCTTGTAGTATTCTAAGGTTATACCTATACAAAAGCCTGTAAATACTATTATACTTCCCGTCACTACAAAACCAAACCCTAGGAAAATCTCCATGGTTAGTCGGAGTAGTGTAGGTTGGTTAGAACTTCTAAGGGTTGTTTGGAGCGGTTGAGCGCATCGAGTCGAGCTAAACGATTGCCTGTGATCGACTTTATACTTGGATAATTATGGGCTTATCGAGGTAATTATCTTGTCCTCTATCAGAATTGGAAATTACATATTGTAGAATATATAGTCAAGCATACTATATAGAATCAACGTAGTTATCGCAATGTCTTTTGACTTAAGCCCGAATAATACTTACGCAATGTTCGCGACTTAAGCCCGAATTTAAAGAAGAATACCGAATCGTAATTACATAGGTTGTATTACAAAGAGCCTGCGTAGTAATACCGTGGAGTAGAATTGTACCAAGTAGGTTAGTTGTATAACCCCGGTTGGCTTGGTAGCCACTGCAGAGAGGGAGATTTACGCTGCGGGGAGGCCGCCAATTTTCTCAGAGAAAGTTCTACGAAGAGACCTTATGTTAATAAGCGCCTTGTGGCCTTACAGCAAGTACTATGCGTGGCGCATCTACTTGGCTTGGAGCAGCCGGCGTTTGAGGTACTTGAGCGCTTTGCTATTAGTCGATAATCGCCGCGAGGTATGTGAACCTCTTCCTATCTCTTCTAGCATGATATGTGTGAACTATGTAGCACGGTAGACGCATACGTGCTAAACGATTCGTTGATTTAAAACATAAAAGGTTATAACTACTTTATGAGAAGTCGTTATAATACCTTTACGTTGGTAAGAAAATACTTGTGGTCTTTAAAAGGTAAATCGATTTGAACTATAACCGCTTGTTATGTGTTAATAAAGAATTTGAAGTATTTCAAAAGATTTTTGAATCATTTTGTTAGAAGAAGTAATATACTTGGTTTTTGAAAACTTAAGAGTTATACTAGCTTTACGGGAAGTTAGGTATAACGGCTTAAGAATGTTTTATCGATTTCGAAATCGTATCGTATCGACAAACCATCGCAAATGCTAATAAAAGGAAATGTTTTGACTAATTAAGTATTATTAAAACTAAGAGAAACTCCCATCCGCATAGAAGCTAAGACGAGACAAAATGATATTTCCTAGATCACGGTCGTAATAAGATTGTTATAAACAAGAATATCCTACTCACATATAAGACTTATGTTTCTCAGATAGTTTTAAGGAGAATTATATTCTCAAATGAATAAGACTATGAACTACTTAAACCTTTCTAAAATGAGAAACTTGAACATTGGAAATTAGGCAAACTTGATCATTGGAAAAGAACGTTGCTACTTGATTTTACAAAGAGAAGTAATTGATTTACTTTAAAAGCGATAGTCACTCTATTTTATACCACTGTATCAGGTGACATCGGAAAGTAACGATCTTTAAAAGAGTTAATGTATGAAGTACTTGGGGATAAAACCCGATCTTGTTAATCATATAGCAGAAGGTACCTTGTGTGAACAACTTGATTGTATTGGTTTGTGATAGCCTTGTAATACTTTCGATTGCTTGATAAGTAAACGCGTTGATGCTACGTGTTAGTATTCAGATGTTTGCGCGGCGGTTTCCTTGATCGCGCTTATTAACTATCACCGTTATGATGGTATTGTGGCATTCATCTCGAGATGATTCCGGGTTAAGCCGCCTCCGACGCGGGTAGACTCAGCGGTCGACGGACCCATGATTCGAGAATACCTACGCAGTCCCGGGCCTATGCGCGAGCTACGAGTTCCGTGTTAGTGACGCCCTTACGGGTACGCGTCCACGTGGGCTACGCGGATCGCAAGTCCGTGACGACGCCGGAGTAGCTACCGACGCGGGAATACCTCACGCGCCGACGAGATTGGCCTATGCGAGTCGCGGAGTTCCGTGGTTAGACGCCAGACATCGACATCGCTGGCGTTGGCCGCTTTGATCACGTGACGGCCTAGACAGATCTTATGATACGCTTCACGACCTTGTTGGTACCGTGGGTTTTAGTAGCTGGCCATGCCTTCGCATTTACCCCGCATAGCTTTATTATGACACGTGGACCCGTGTTCACGTGTTCCTCGTGCTTTTATATCATAGATCGCCGCAGCTGGCGAAGGTATTCCACCGCATGATTGATGTCGGGCCCGAGACCCATTGTTATACTTCGAGTGATGACTGAGGCGCGAGTCCCCGACTTGATACGACCGCTTTGTAAATCGTAGTTTGTTATCATACATGTCTCCGCTTATACGATCGCTATGATTTCATTTACGTGATGTATTTTCGCCACATACTCTGCACTGTCAATCGACCTCCTTCGGGGCCGCGCTCATGCCGCAGTCGAGGTACACCGCCGCCGATCCTAGCTCGTGGTCACAGCTTAGCGTTGGGAAGCTCCGCCCGAGGCTTATCAGCCGTATAGTCCCCGCCGTCGTAAGTGTTTACATTCGTGGCGTGGCCCCGCCCCGCCATTGTTGTCGTATCATTCTGAGGTCCGTAGTAATCACAGGCGTGGTTTGTAAAAGGATTAAACTGCTCATGTTGAAAAAGTTGCTATTTATATATATACAAGGTAACCGCTTTTTGGTTAGCCTGCCTTCTTATTTCATCGCCTTATTTCATCGTTTCATGTATTGTCTTTACGCTCACGACACTGGATGTATGTCTACTTGGGTGCCCCGGTAAGGCACCAGTCACTGCCCGGTTCGGTCGTGACACCATGTCCTCCTCTCTAGTCGCACATCCGATAGGCTCCCATCGACCTACGACTCAAGAGCATCCGCCACAACATCGCCTTCCCGTGGTACAGATATCAACATCGTAATCCTGCAACTCTAACCACCGCCTCGCCAGAAGTTCAGCTCCCTCCGGTCAAGATATACCGAGGCTCTTGTGGTCCGTAAAAATATCCACATGAACCCCATACAAATAGTGCCTCTGCATCTTCAAAGCGTGAATCACTACCGCCAACTCCAAATCAGCGGGTAGTTCCTCTCGTATTTCTTCAACCGCTGGACGATATGCTATAACCCCGCCATGTCGCATCAACACATCCCAACCCGATGCCCGACGCATCACAATACACAACATAACCATCTCGACCTCCGAAGAGTAAGAACGGGCGGTCGCCACTCTTTCAAAGAATCGAAACCCCGCCACAAGCATCACCCATCAAACTTGGTCGCTTTCCGAGTCACTTAGCCAATGGTGCGTAGATAAGCAAACTTCTCCACGAACCGCCGATAATACTCGCAAGGCCCGTAAAATCGCAACCTCTGGCTGAGTAGTAGGTTCAGGCAGCCCCGATCGCTTCGATTCGCCAGACAACTCGAATGCCATAAGCCCCGATAATATGCCCAAGAAACGCCATCAAGTCAACCAAAACTCACATTTGGAAAACTTGGCGCATAAATCGCTGGGTCTCGAGAACCGCAAGATAGCCTCAAATGCTCCGCACGCCTCGCTCGAGCGAGAATAAACCAAGATATCATCAATGAACACTATCACAAACGCGGTTCAAAATGGTTTGAACACTCGCTCATCAAATCCATGAATACCGCTCTGAGCATCGTCAACCCAAAAGACATGACTCAACTCATAATGCCCGTATCGTCCTAATGCACCTAGACATCCACCTCTCTCGACTCGCACTGATGATAGCCCGATCGCAGATCAATCTCGAGAAACATCTCGCACTCGCAATCGGTCGAACAAATCATCAATCCTATGGCGGGTATCTGCTTTTTAACGGTCACCTTGTTCACCGCTCGTAATCAACATACATGCGCAGCTGGCCCCGCCCTTCTTCTTCACGAACAATACCGACGCTTCCTGTGGAGAAACACTAGGCCTAATGAAGCCCTTCTAGCAAATCCCTGCCGATCCTTCAACTCTCTCAACTCGGCAGCCATTCTGTATGGCTAATGGAAATAAAGCCAGTATCCGCAACACATCTATACAAAACTCGATCTCCTCTCGTGAGGGATACCCGGAGGTCATCCGAAACACGCCCGAACTTCACGACCATCGAATCGACGAAAATCTGGTACCGCAGCTCGTGATCAAACACCCGAACGAGACGGTAGATATACCTTCTCGCACCATCTTCCTAGCCTCAGGTAGGAAATAAACCTACCTCTGGCGATACTGCGTTCCTCCCACTCAACAACCGGCCCTCAGAAACCGAACTGCACTACTTTCTCTTCAGCCTACATTGGCATAGCAAGAAGCTAGCCAATCCATCCCCATAATCACGCCAAGTCAATCATCTCCAACTCTACTAAGTCCGCCAGTGGTCCGACGATCAGAATGGTCACAGACATGCCCTATATACCCGCCGAGCTACCACCGAATCACCCATCGCGTAGCTACCTCGAGCGGTTCATGGACTCGTGCTCTATCCTCATCCTACTAGCAACAAGGGAGATATATAGGACAGAGTAGAACCCGATCTATCAAAGCATACACATCAAACCCAGAACCGATAAGGCACTCGTGATTTACATCAAAGCGAGGCCTCCGATCCCGCTTACCGGACAAAGCATAAACGCGGTTCGAGGACCGCTAGAATCGATCGAGCCACGCCTCTCGCCACTCCGCCGACCCACGAGCACCTCGCCCGGCGAGTGTGAATCGTAGGAGATGACGAAGCTGCAATGTAACTCGGCGTCGAGCCCTACCACCGGGCCACGCTTCGGCCGGGGCTTCCGCAGTGACTCCGCCGCTACAATCAGAATAAGATCCAAAAGTAGTACCACACTTCCGTGAATGGATCTACCGTGACGCTACACCGGGGGTGGTCCCGATCGCCGCACTCGCTACCCTCGACGCCCGCCCTCGCCCCGGCCGCCTCAAAATCGCGGCCGCGGCCGACGACGGTGCAGAGTGCTCAGGCCGGGCCGCAGCGACCCAGATCGCCGCCGAGGTCGCCACCACGATAACCACCGTAAGACCTCCCGCCCCGCCTTCTTCTCGCCTGGCCCACTCGCCGACGCCTCGCGCCACGCATCCAAGGGCGAGCCCGCATGCGGTAACGCCCATACTCCGGCCGAGAGAAACCCCGCGACATGACTCGCCATATAGTCGCTTCAGCCTGGACATAGCGTGCACCCTATCCTCCATATCTCGCTACCAATGCCGGGACATATCGAGCCAATGAATCAAACTCGACATTGTACTTCCCGACAAAGGCCCCTCCGCCGCAGTAAAAATCTATCACCCGCGCCTCCTCATCCGCGAGGCAAGAAGCGAGTGAGGAAAGCTCTCCGAGAACTCATCCCAAGTAGTCGGGATGCGGTTTCCCGATAACTCCCATGAATCAAATCCAATCGATCGCGTATCACGCAGCTTACGTGGAACCAAAGATCACGACCGGCTCCGACGCTCGATCACTCAAAATCTCAAGCCGACGGACGAACTCGCGATCATCCTCCGCCGATCCATAAACTCCGCGGCTACATACCAAGAAGTCTCGAGCCTCAAACTTCTCGCCGGTGAACAACGGTGCGATCGCAGATCGAGCCGAAATCGAATCGCCAGATTCAGCCTTCTCAGACGCCACAACTTTAGCCAAAAGTCGGGCTATCTCTCATTTCCTAACTCTCCGCTGCATCGTGGGACAGAGGTGGGTACCGTGGTCTGCTGGGCCGGGCGGCCATGTAACTCGCTGCTCGTATAGATCGGGCTCGCCTCGTGACTCGGGTGTCTCGCAGCGCCCCTCGCCGCTTTGCCTTCGCCCGGCCGCTTTACGGAGGCATAATCGTTACAGAAAGGAATACGTTAGAGGGTCCAACCTATAACACGCCTCTAAAGCACGATTCGAATGAGAAGAACGGAAACCAATCTTAAATATCCTATAGCCTCTCGACATTGGGGCACAACACACCGATAATCAAGACTCTACTAGATACGGTCAGAGACACTTTCCGAGGATTAATCGCTTCGATACTACTTTTGTCACTTACCCATTCCGGTTCGTGGATCGTGCCTTACCGGGCACCCAAGTAGTCATACATCGTAGTAATCACGGAAACATAAAGCAAGACATGAAATGTTTTATAAAACAAGACACGATTTTGTGAGAAAACATCGCTTTCTAAGATATATATATAATCATGTTTTAGCAGCTATATCCGACAAGCATAACATGACTATGCACTTAAGGAAATATATAACTATGGCGGACAGGCCCCGCCATACCCTCGATCGCATAAAACTATCTACAATGTGAGATCATACCAAAAGTAGAGCTTCCTAAGAGA
The DNA here is from genome assembly GCA_029844215.1 of Przewalskia tangutica. Classification (NCBI taxonomy): domain Eukaryota; kingdom Viridiplantae; phylum Streptophyta; class Magnoliopsida; order Solanales; family Solanaceae; genus Przewalskia; species Przewalskia tangutica. Next base: position 74,876,109 of record CM056728.1, read on the forward strand.
CGAGCTTCGACACCAACGCAGAGATCCTAAGACGCGGATCTAGCACTGCCGCCTCTTACCGCTGCAGATGAACGCAAATTTCAAGGAGGTCAAGACAACAGTACTAAGTATGCGAATCAGAAAGTACTAAAATGAAAACATATCATTTTAAAACCGCTTACAAATACGTGCTAAACAACCATGAAACCGCACGAAGTGCCACATCACAAACAAGAGCAACAATAGGTAATCAGAATAGGTCTTGTCTAGGCCGCGAATGATCAAACAGGCCACTCGCCATATCATCATTCTCGCAAGCCTAACTCGACTCTGAGTCCGTGATAGGCCACTCACGGGCCCGCATGAGGTATAACCCCGCATCGAGGGTAGCTACTCTAACATCGCCCCGACTCGTCCGCACGGCCACATAGACCGCATGAGGCATAACCCCGCATACTAACTCGAACTCAGAGTTCCGCATAGGCCCCCGACCCGCACGAGGTATTCTCAATCACGGTCCTGCATCACCGAGTCTACTCCCAGACGGAGGGCGCTTAACCCCAGATCATCTCAAGAGGCGAGCGATAAGATACTAACATAACAACTTATCTTTTAAGCAACATAAGCACAACAAGGATACTCACCTATACAAACGCTACAAGATACTAACACACATAACATCATATCATGTCTACTTATCAAACCATCTTTTATTCTTTCACAATATAAGTCCGTTATAAACACATAGGCAAACTTGTTTCTTTTATCAATCTTGCTGGTTATACTTACTTCCCATAAAGCTAGTATAACTCTTAAGCTTCGCTTAAACCAATTAGTTCTCTTCATAATATGATTCAAGAGTCTTTGAAATGTTTTCGCTTCTTTATTATTCGTGCTAAGCTTCGAGGCATCGCGTAAGTATTATTCAGCTTAAGCCACAGGCATTGCAGAAGTATTATTCAGCTTAAGTCAAAGACATTGCCATAGTTATTATCCAGCTTAACACATGTACGCTCACCGCACTATATATATTGTAAAATATCATGCTTTAGGAAGAATCACATACCTTCTCAAATAAAACCACCGCCAAGTCAATATGTCGCTACAGAGAGTCACCATAATAGTCATGCACGCTCATCAAAGACTACTCGAGGGTCATTCTAAACAGAGGGTTCACAATTCTATGGAAAGTTGGGCAGACAACCCTACCCATGAGCTATATGAGTTCATCAGGAAAACAAATTCTACGCGAGTACAGCTCAATTATTCTTCTTTAAACCCTTCTACCGTGATAGCAGCTCAATTCTATTCTGTGATATTCTTCTAAGTATTTATACTATTCTTATTCTACAACAAAGAAGTATTCTCTAATTCAAAAGAGGGTTAGGATTAGTTACCCTGTAAGCCCAATAATATCCTAGAAAAGTCGCACTAAGCAAGGTTTTGCTCCTAAGTCAGATGCTCCATGGAAACCTTGGGTTCTTCACAACTTCTACTAAGTACTAAGGTATTCGGGCTAGGTATTTCGCATTATAACAATACAAGAAGGCAACTTTTCTACCAAGGAGGGGGTAGGTTTCGCCAGGCTAAAGGGGTAGCCCCGCCAAGCTTCTCGGCTTATGCGTATTGACGAATTGCTCACAAAGGGAGAGGGAAGGATTTAGACTTGAAAGCTTTGTGGATGAAGAACTCTTCATCTCAAGAGGGGTATTTATAGGTCAAGACATGGCCAACCAATGGCCAAGATTTAGCCAAGTGCTAGGCAAGTGTAAGGTCAAGATTAGGCAAGTGTACCTAGCCAACTTGCACACAAAATATCTAACCAACTTTATGACAAAGGATGGTCATCCAATCGCCCTATTGCCGCGATAAGTCCACCAATGAGAGGGTGGCAAGTCGCTCTCTCTGGTCCAAAGTGTTACGCCTCTCTAAAAATCCGCAAAAATTAGAAATGACATAGCCGAATTTATCCTACGAAAGTCGTGGGAAACGCTTCGGAAACTGCTCGCTTGAGAGTCAGGCTTCAAAAATCGCCCAAGGCCTAACTTTAAGACCAAACTTTCAGACGTATTCCTTTACGCATATACCGAAATACGGTATAACAGTGACTATGCGTCTATCGAGACTATGCGATCGCGAGTCCGTGAGGGTACGGGAGCTACCCCACGCGAGGAATTTCACGCGGGACGCGTGACCGCGCGGATCGCGGAGTCCAGATTAGGCACGATAATGATACTATGGGCGATTGGCCTGCTTCATCATTCGCGTAGAAAAGACTCATGCTTACCTATTATTGTTCTTGTTTGTGATACGGGCACTATGCGCAATCGAATGATTGTATTTGCAAATGGTTTTAAATACTTTGATTTCATTTAAGTACTTTACGCCACATACTGCAATTGTCAGATCGACTTCTTCGGGACCGCTCACGCCGCAGTAAGGCAAGAGTGCTAGATCCGCATCCTCAGGATCTTTGCTGGTGTCGTGAGCTCCATCTTCTCCGAGGCTCTACTTTGCATGATCTCCCGTCAGAGTTAGTTTTGTCAGTGGTATGGCGCCCCGTCCCGCCATAGTTGTTTACATTCTGCAGGTTCGTAGTCCTATTGTAAAGTTGGGATGTAATCGCAAAACTTGATGTTTATATATATATGCCAAAGGCTTACATTTTCTCACATAAAATCGTGTCTCATTTTACAATCAAGCTTCATGTCTTGTTTTTATATTCCGCTGATTACTCGATGTATGACTACTGGGCGCCGGTAAGACCAAACACGCCCCGAACGGGTCGTGACAAAAGTGGTATCAGAGCGCTTAATCCTGGAAAGTGTCTGACTGCATCGATCTAGAAGTCTGATTATTTGTCGTGGCACCACACCAATAATCGTGAGGCTATAGGATATTTAGATGGTTTCCATTCTTCTCACCGAGATCGTGCTTAGAGCCGCTTTATAAGTCGGACCTCTAACGATTCCTTTCTCAGAATAGCTTATGCCTCCACGTAAGACAACCCGCCCGGCAAGGCAACAGGAGTCGCTAGTAGGACACCGAGAGTCACGAGGCTCGTGCCTACCCATACCCGACGACGAGTTCCATGACGCCGCGCCCCAAAGAGACCACAAGCATTCGCACCTCCCCGTCCCACACCGGGGCGGAGGAGTTAGGTACAAGGAGACGGCCCACTGGCTAGATCAGGGCTGCACATTTAGGATAGGCGGATGCAAGCCTGGCCTAACCCGCACTCGGTTCACCCGAGGCGTATAGTCTGAGGCTACGAGATTTCCGAGTCAGAGCCCGCCCGAGTTTTACTGTCGAGGCCGAGGATGATCCGCAGGAGTTCATCCGCCGCCACAGAGGATTATGAGAGTGATCGTGGCGCGAGACCGAGTCCATCTTCGTTCAGATCGGCCGCGGATACCGCAATGATTGGTTTGATTCGCGGAGTTATCCCGGAGAGCACGCCCGCCACTTGGGACGAGTTCTGAGGCTTTCTCACTCACTTCGCCTCCACGCATGGCGAGGCGCGCCGGCATGCATTTTTGTTACCGAGAGGGGACGATAGTTAGGAGTACAATGTCGAGTTCGATTTTTGGCTCGAGCATGTCCCTCGCATTGGTAGCGGATATGAGGATGTGGTGCACCGCCACGCCACCGCTAGATGATTATATGGCCGAAGTCTTACGCGTGGCTCTTCACCGTAATGGACATTACCCGTGATGCGTGCTCATGCACTGGATGCGGTGAGCAGAAACCGACGAGTCGCATGTGACATCGATCGTAAGGCCAAGACAACCGGTTCTTTGGTGGTTCTCGGTGACGCCTCAAGAGCATTAGCCTAGATTTGCACCTCACCACCGTAGCACTCCCACATCATCACAAGACCAGCAGTATTCGGGGCGTGTCAGGCCTCGTGACTTCGCATTTCGGCAGCAATGGTGCTAACCGATCGAGGTCCGCCCAGGTGTCCGCTGTGGTAGATTCCATTCAGTGAGCCGTAGAGTACTACTCCGAGCTTGCTATACTTCAGGCCGCAGGTCGCTTTGAGGGTCCGACGGGGCAACGCGTGGTAGGGCTCACCATGCAAGGTTCGCGGCTTCGCCCCCTACAGCTTACACGCCCGAGGCGTGGTACTCATGGACCAAGTGTCGCGCAGGTCGTGGGCGCTGGTCTCAGCTTCTAGCGCCTCGTAATCGCATTTATGCCTTGTCCACCGGGCAGATCGTGAGGCCTCACCATGTCGCTGTGTACCTTATCGCCTCCGACATGATGTATGCCTTGATAGATCCGGTTCTATCACCCCATATCTCCCTGTCGCTAGTAGATGTGATAAAGCTCGAGTCCATAGACTTTTCGAGGTAGCTACGCCGGGTGATTCGGTAGCTCGGCGGGTATATAGGGCTTGTCCAATGACCATATACGCCGCGACTTCAGCCGACTGACAGAGTCGACATGACCGATTTCGACGCGATCACGGGTACGATTGCCAGCTTCTTGCTACGCCAATGTAGACCGTAGGAGAGTGGTACGCCCAGCTTCCCCGGCGAGCATTGTTGGGAGGAACATCAGACGCTGGGTAGGTTTATTTCCTACCAAGGCTGGAAGACGCGTGGGTACATCTACCATCTCGTCGTGTTTGATATCGAGGCCGCAGCGCTGCATTTTCACCGGCCCAGAGTCGAGTTCCCGCACGTTTCCAGACGACTCCGTATCCTCCCGAAAGGGAGATAGAGTTTTGTATCGATGTATCGCTGACACTCGCCTATTTCCATTCCGCCATACGTAACGGCACCGCCGAAGTCGAGAGAGTCAAGGACCACCGCGTAGATTTGCCGGAGGCGGCTTCATCGTGCCTAGTGTTTCTCCCCGAGCGCCATTGTTCGTGAAGAAGAAGGACGACGCCGCGCATGTGTGTTGATTACGCATACCGAGCAAGGTGACCATTAAGAATGTATACTTCCTGTGATTGATGATTTGTTCGACCACCGCAGGTGCGAGATGTTTCCAAGATTGATCCGCGATCGCTATCATCGTGCACGAGTCGAGAGGCTGATGTCCCTAGGATCGCATTCGACCCGGCACGGCATTACGAGTTCGTGGTCATGTCTTTGGGTTGACCAATGCTCCGCAGATTCATGGATTCACGAACCGAGTGTTCAAACCATTTTCGACACGCTTGTGATAAATGTTCATCGATGATATCTGGTTTATTCTCGCCAGAGCAGAGCACGCGAGTATTTGAGGATCGTGGCCGAGTTCTCCAGACCGCCAGCTATACGCCAAGTTTTCGCCGCGAGTTCGCCGACTTCGGGCTTTTTCGGGCATATTGTCGGGCCGGATGGTATTCGTGGATACGCCAAGATCGAGGCAACAGAGTTGGCTCGACCTACTATCCGAGAGGTTCGCAGTCGGCCTCGGTTATTATCGGCGTTCGTGGAGAAGTTTTCTATCTTCGCACCATTGACTCGGCCGACTCGTATGCGCTAAGTTTCATGGATCGATGCCAGGAGCAGGTTTTCGCCATCGGGAGAGATCGACGACCGCCTCGCTTACTTCTTCCGCAGGTCCGCACGTTATGTTGTGTATCAGGATGACAAAGCGCCGCTCGGGCTCGGTGTTGACGCACTGGTAAGGTTATAGCGTATGCATCCCGACGCCTTAAGAAACACGAGGAACTACTCCCACCCATGATTTGAGTCGGCTGATTCACGCCAAGATCCTGAGGCACTATTTGTAATGGGGTTCATGTGGATATTTATATTGCACCACAAGAGCCTCCAAAGATATCTTCAAAGTGAGTCAACTTACGCAGACGGTGGTTAGAGTTGCTTAAGGATTACGATGTTGATATCCTCGCATCACCCTAAGGCCAATGTTGGGAAGACGCCTGGTCAGTAGGTCGACGGGAACCTATCGATGCGCAAACAGCAGAGCAGGACATGGTTCGTGATTTGCATCGCCAATGAGCCTCAGCGTCCGCTTGATTGATTCGATAGCAGCTGGGTTCGAGTTCGCGAGGTTGCCGAAGTCTTCCATCGCCGAGGAGGTGAAGAGGCAACAGCTCGAGGATCCGCTTTGATTCGCATCGTGATACGGCTCTTCGCGAGGGGAAGCGGTCCTTGAGGTAGCACTGACGGGGCTAGGCGAGGGCAAACAGGTGTCCCAGATGTTTCGTGACTCTCGCAGTTCTAGGGAAGCACACAACATACAAGCATTTATCCACCTGTGGTCCATCAAGATGTACCACGACCTTAGATCTGTATCAGGGATGGCTTCAAGAGGACGCTGCAGTTCAGAGCCGCGCCCGTGGTCGCAGCGAAGGTAGAGCACCGAGGCCCGGTGGTTTGTTGCGCACGATAGAGATCCCGACCGAAACGAGGTGATCAACATGGACTTTATCACGTGATTGCCTCGCACTCGAGGAGACATGATTCTATTCGTTATCGCCGACAGTCGACAAAATCACCCACTTTCTTCCCGCCGACGACTTTTTCTACCGGCGAGCCCACTTTTCGCATCGCACGAGTCCCTATTTCGATCATATCGCATGCAGGAGCCCACATTTCGCTAACTTCGAGGTCTTTCCGTATGGGTTTAGGACGCAGGAGAGAGCATCGCATTCCATCCACGTGACATTTGACAGTCGAAGCGACTATCCGCACTCGGCGATACGTCGCGAGCCCGTGTTATTGACTTCGTGGGTAGCCGAGGATCATTTGCCTCAGTTGAGTTTGGCGATAATAATAGCTACCACCCGATTCGACGCCATGAGGCCTTGTACGGAGGAAGTGCAGATCGCCGATAGTCGTCGACGCGGGCGAGGTGCAAGGACCAGACGGCGCAGCAGCGGATAAGGCGTTTATCTAGAGAGTTGTCGACACTCGTAGTCGACAGTCATACGCAGATCATCGCCGCCGCATCCGGAGTTCGAGGTCGATGATTGGTTTTCTCGCGCCACCCACAGGGTGTGAGATTCGGAGAGGAAACTCACCCAAGGTACATCGCCGCATCGATTGTCCGCAGGGTGCAAGGTTGCCTACGAGTTGATCCGTCCGATCTGGCGCGGCATCCGGTGTTTCATGTTTCTATGTTGAGTGAGATGATCGGATCCATCTAGTGCATCCGATTGACGCGTCCAGTGACCGGCGGGTTATCGATGGTGAGATTCCCATAGCGATAATCGATCGCCGTTAGGCTCGCGACAAGGACTAGCCACAAAGTCTTGTATGAACGAGCTTAGGAGGAGATGACGGGAAGCAGAGAGGACATGAGGCAGAGGTATCTCACTTATTCCCCACACCTCCGTGTAACTTACTTTCCTACTACAGTCTTAAATTTCGAAATTGTTAAGTATTATTTTATGTGTGGCACTTGCAAACTGCAAGCTTTATCGTTAATCGCTTAAAGGAACATTCGACTAATGTTTCTAAGAGGAGAATGTTATACCTGTATTTCCAGAGTATGCATGCAAGGGCGTAGTACAAAAGTTTAGCCTAAGGATTAGGCTTGACGAAAATACTTGGGCACAACTCACTAAAAGAATCGCTTTTCGACTAAACGCTTACTAAACTTATGTAGGTAAATTACGCTATGTCATTTATAATTTTATGTGATTTTTCCGAGAGACGAAACATTTTGGATCAACGGACGGTGACACTTGTCACCTCAATGGACGGCAAACATGGGCCAAGGTTGCACGCTTTTTGTGCCTTTGCACAAAGTCAAGGAGTCGTAGGATATTTGTGTAGTAGATGGATAAGACACTGGTGAATCTCCACCCTACACTTGCCTTGCACTTGGCATCATCTTGCCATCGTTGGCCATTTCTGACCTATAAATACCCTCTTAAGATGAAGAGTTCTTCATCCACAAATCACTCAAGTCTTGAAAATCCTCCTCTCCCTTGTGAGCATTTTCGCCCAACACTCCCTCCAAAAGAGCTCAGCCAAGCAACCCTCTAGCCCTAGAAATCTATCCCCTCCCTTGGTAGAAATGTTGTCTTCCAAGTATAGTTACTATTCCTAAATACCCCAGCCCAAATTCCTTAGTACTTAGTAGAAGTTGTGAAGAACTTCTAAGGGTTCTCGAGCTATCTGAGCATTCTGCATCAGAGTTAAACCTCGCCAGATCGACTTTTATCTAGATATTATTGGCTTACCGAGGTAATAATCTTATCCTTCTTTGTAATTAGAGAATACATACCGTAGAAGTATAGGAATAAGTATAAAATACTTATGATATTAAAGAATAGAATTGAATCGTTATCACAAGTAGGGCTTAAAAGAAGAATAATTGAATCAGATTTTGCATAGATCGCTTTTACAAAGAGACTTATATAGCTCACCGCAGGGAAGTGCTGCCCGATTTTTCGTAGAATAGAGAGCCCTCTCGCTAGAATCACATAGTAGTTCAGACGCTGATAGATTTATTTGACTATTATAGGTCGATTCGCCACATATATTCGACTGGCAGCGGAGTTCGCCAAGGTATGTGATTCTTCCTATACTGAGCATGATATTTTAAAATATATATAGTACGGTAGACGACGTGTTAATCGAATAATAACTATGGCAATGTCTTTTGACTTAAGCCCTAATAATAAAAATCTTGATGCATTTCAAAAGAATATCAATCATTTTTAATGTAAGAGAAATATTTGGTTTTTAAACAAAAGCTAAGAGTTATACTAGCTTTATGGGAAGTTAGTATACCAACTTAAGAAAGATAAAAGGAATCGCTTATTTATTTGTTATAAAACCTTGTATTGATTTCTCGTAAGGTGTAGTAAGATTGTTGATAAATAGACATATTATGATGTTACGTACGCAGGTTGTTCTTGTGATGTCATGCGAAGGGTCATTCTTGCAGGCTTACGCTGCTAAACGGTAAGTCGCTTGTAATGTTATTATATCACCTACCCTCGACTTATTATACCGAGGGCTTGCCACCCTCGACGCGGTCTATACGCCGCACGCGGTGACTACGCAGAGTCAGCGGAGTTCCGTGATTGATCATTCCGGTGTTTTATCCCGACGCGGGATGCCCTATGCGATCCGTGGTGACTATGCGTCTATTGAGACTATGCGATCGCGGAGTCCGGTGAGGGTACCGGTTAGCTACCCCGACGCGAAAGACCACGCGGTATGGGACCCATGCGATCGCGAGTCCAGATTAGGCACGCATAATGATATTATGGGCGATTGTTTGCTTCGATCATTCGCGCCAGAAAAGACTCATTGAGCTACCATTATTGTTCTTGTTTGTGATACGGCACTACGTGCAATTGAATCGATTGTATTTGCAAATGGTTTTAAATATTTTGATTATTTAAGTATTTACGCCACATACTTTACTGTTGCATCGATTTCGGGATCGTTATGCCGCAGGCGGCAAGCAGTGCAGATCCGCATCCCAGATCTTCGCAGCGCCGAGTTCCATCTTCTCCGAGGCTCTACTTACGATCTCCGCCAGAGTTAGTTTTGTACGCTGTGGTATGGCGGGGTCACACGACCCAACCGGCCCGTGAATCGTGCCTCACGGCACCCAAGTAGTCATACATCGAGTAATCGAAATATAAAAACAAGACATGAAACAGCTTTATAAAATGAGACACGCTTTATGTGAATAAATGTCGCTTTTCGCATATATATAAAAACAAGGTTTAGCAGCTACATCCACACTCGCATAAATACGACTCATGCACTTCTAAGGAAATATATAACTATGGCGGACAGGCTCCCGCCATACCCCGATCGCATAAACTATCTACAATACAGGAGATCATACCAAAAAGTAGAGCCTCCTAGAAGATGGAGCTCCCGACACCAATGCAAAGAGATCCTAAGGACGCGATCTAGCACCGCTGCCCTTACCGCGCATGAACGCAGCCTCAAGGAGGTCAAGATAACAGTACTAAGTATGCGAAATCAGAAAGTACTTAAATGAAAACATATCATTTTAAAACCAGTTTACAAATATGTGAAAACAACTAAGGAAACCGCATATATTGCCACATCACAAACAAGAGCAACAATAGGTAAATCGTAATAGGTTTTGTCTAGGCCGCGAATGATCAAACAGGCCACTCGCCACATCATCATTCTCGCAAGCTTCAACTCGACTCCTGAGTCCGCATAGGCCACTCACATGGGCCCGCATGCAGGCATAACCCCGCATCGAGGGTAGCTACTCCCAACGCCCCGACTCGCTGTCCGCACGGGCCACATGCATCGCATGAGGCATAACCTCATACTAACTCGAACTCTCAGAGTTCGCATAGGCCCCCGACCCGCATGAGGTATTCTCAATCATGGTCCTGCATCACCGAGTCTACCCCCGCATCGGAGGCGCTTAACCCCTGTGATCATCTCAAGAGGTGAGTGATATAGTACTAACACAACAACTTATAGTTCAAACAACATAAACATAAGTAAGACTGACCTCTTTACACAAACGTTACAAGATGTCTACTCACCAAAACCATCTTATTATACCTTTCAGAAATCAATACAAGTCTTTTATAAAACACATAAGTAAACTGTTCCTTTTTATAAAACTTAAGCCGTTATACTTAACTTCCCATAAAGCTAGTATAACCCTTAAGCTTCTTGTTTTAAAAACAACTATTCTTCTTCTTTCAAACGTGTTATAATTCTTTTGAAAGACTTTTTAAGATCTTTATTATTCGTGCTTAAGTCGCAAGACATTGCCGTAAGTATTATTCGTGCTTAAGTCAAAAGACATATCACAGAAGTTATTATTCAAAGCTTAAGTCAAAAGACATTGCCGTAGTTATTATTCGTGCTTAAGTCAAAAGACATTGCCGTAGTTATTATTCGCTTAACACATGTACGCTTCACCGCATTTCATATATATATTTAAAATATCATGCTTTAGGAAGAATCACATACCTTCTCAAATAAAACCGCCGCCAAGTCAATATGTCGCGCAGAGAATCACTTATAATAGTCGGGACACGCCTAACAACGCTCGCACTACTTTGTAAACAGCTTCTAAACAGAGGGTTCTATATCCTACGGAAAATCGGGCGACTTTCCTACCCGGTGAGCTACTCAAGTTCATCAGAAAATAAATTCCATGTAAGTACGCTTGATTATTCTTCTTTAAACCCTTCATCGTGATAACAGCTCAATCTCTATTCTGAATATTCTTCTAAGTATTTAATACTTATTCTTATACTTCTACAAGATGCATTCTCTAATACAAAAGAGGGTTAGGATTATTTACCCTGTAAGCCCAATAATATCCAAGATAAAGTCGCTACCGAGCAAGGTTTTGCTCCTAAGTTGTATGTCTTATGGAAGCCTTAAGTTCTTCACAACTTCTACTAAGTACTAAGGGATTTGGGCTAGGTATTTTGGGCATTATAACAATACTAGAAGGCAACTTTTCTACCAAGGAGGGGGGGTAGATTTCGCCAGGCTGGGGTATTCGCCAAGGGCCTTCACAAGGAGTGGGGAGGGTTTGGACGAAAAGGCTACAAAGTGGAGAGGAGAGGATTTTCAAGACTTGAAAGATTTGTGGACGAAGAACTCTTCATCTCTGCGGGTATTTATAGGTCAAGGTTGGCCAACCAATGGCCAAGATTAAGACAAGTGCAAGGCAAGTGTAGGTGAAGATTAACTATACACAAATATCCTACTAACTCTCGACTTGTGCACAAGGCACAAAAACGTGCACTTCAAGTCCAATTCGGCCCAAACGGACGATTTCAAGTCCACAAATCGGAGGTGCCAAGTGTCGCCTCCCGCTGGTCCAAAATGTTTCGCCTCTAAAAATCCGCAAAAATTAGAAATGGCATAGCCGAATTTACCCTACGAAAGTCGTGGAAAACGCTTCGCCGAAACGATTCTTTAGCGAAGTCAGGTACAATTTTCAACTTGGCCTAACTTTAAGGCTAAACTTTGACGCATCCCCACGCATATACTGGAAATACGGGGTATAACATTCTCCCCCACTTAGAAACATTCGTCCCGAATGTTCCTTCCCAAGACAGTTAACGATAAGATTCTTCATAACTTAAACAGTTGCAAAAGCCACACACGGCCACAGAACAACACTTAGGCATAAACGATAATGAAAATTTTACAAGTAGGAAAGTGAATTACCTGGAGGTGTGGGAAATAGGTGAGGATACTTCGCCTCATGTCCTCCTGGCTTCCCACGTCATCTCTCCTCGAGCTCGCTCCGCCACAAGACTTTGACTAAGCCACGCCCTTCGTCCGCAGACGCCTAACTCGATGATCGACTATCGCTATGGAATCTCCTCATACGATAACCCCTGGCCACCGATATCGCCAATCGGTGTACCCTAGATGGATCCCCGATACATCTCCTCAAAGATAGATACGTGAAAATCGGATGCACCGCTTCCGTGTCTGACGGCAGATTCAACTCAGAGTAACCTTGCCTACCTCGCGACAACTCAAATGGCCCAATATACTTGGGCCGAAGCTTCTTCTTCCCGAATCTCATCACACCTTCATGAGTGACACCTTTAGGAAAACCCAATCATGAACTCGAACTCAAGATGCCGACGACGACGATGATCTCGATATGACTTGCCGACTCAGCCAATAGCCGCCTTGATAAGCTTCACCTTATCCATCGCTCGCACGCACCAAACCGTCCCACTAGCCGCACTCTCGCCCACATCGAACCAACCTATAGGCGACCGCACTTCCTCCCATACAAGGCCTCATAAGGCGCCATCCAATACCGAGTGGTAGCTATTATTGTACGCGAACTCAACCAGAGGCAAATGATCCTCCCAACTACCATCGGTCAATAACACAGTGCTCGCAGATATCCTCAAGAGTCCGGATAGTGCGCTCGCTCGTCCGTCTGCTCAGGATGAAATGCAAAGACTGTGCTCACCGGCCCCTAAACCCTCTCGGAAGCGACCTCCATGTTAGCCGTGAACCGCTCTCTGCCTGATATGATCGAAATAGGGACTCCATGCACCGACGACCTCTCTGATGTAAAGTTCGCATAATCTCACCAAAAGTCGCCCCGACGGAAGAAAGTGGGCTGATTTCACACCACCGATTTATAACCCATATAGAATCATGTCTCCTCCGAAAGCGAGGTAATCCCGTGATAAAGTCCATGTTGATTACCTCCCACTTCTGTGTCGGATCTCAATCGTCAGAATAAACCACCGTGCCTCGTGCTCTACCTTCACCGCCGACAACACGCATCGAGTTACGAACTCGCAACGCCCTCTTCGCCATCCCACCAATACACGTATCTGGGCGTCGCGGTACATCTTGGTCGACCCTGACGGATAGAGTAACGCGCTGCAGGTGCTTCCCAAGAACTCGCCGCCAAGTCCTCAAACATCCGAACACACAACTCGCCAAACCTTAGCACCCCATCAAAGCTACTCAAAGCGACCTCGCCTCACGTAAGAGTCAGATCACGATATCGAATCAAAGCCGGATCTCGAATCGCTGCTTCTTCACCTCCTCGACGATGGAAGACTCGCAACCTCACGAACTCTAACCCCATCGCTATCGATCAATCAAACGGACGCCAAGGCTCGCTAATCGATGAAAATCACTAACCATGTCCTCCTCTCTACCGCACATCCGATAGGCTCCCATCGACCTACGACTAAGAGCATTCGCCACAACATCGCCTTCCCCGTGGTACAGATATCAACATCGTAATCCTTAAGCAACTCTAACCACCGCCTCGCCGTAAGTTCACTCCTCTCAAGATATACCGAGGCTCTGTGGTCCGTAAAATATCCACGCAACCCCATACAAATAGTGCCTCGCATCTTCAAAGCGAATCACACCGCCAACCCAAATCACGGGCGGGTAGTTCTCTCGTGTTTCTTCACCGCCGATGCATATGCTATAACTCGCCATGCCGCATCAACACACATCCCAACCCGACCCGACGATCACAATACATGACATAACCATCCGACCTCCGGAAGAGTAAGAACGGGCGGTCGCCGCCTTCTTTCAAGAATCGAAACCTCGCCACAAGCATCACCATCAAACTTGGTCGCCTTCAGTCACCTAGTCAATGGTGCAGATAGAAGCAAACTTCTCCACGAACCGCCGATAATATCCTCGCAAGGCCCGTAAAATCGCGAACCTCTCGCTTGAGTAGTAGGTTCAGGCCAAGTCCTCGATCGCCGATTCGCCAGATTCACTGAACGCCATCACCATAATATGCCCAAGAAACGCCATCAAGCCAACCAAAACTCACATTTGGAAAACTCATGCATAAATCACGGTCCTGTAGAATCGCAAGACGGCCTCAACGCCCGCACGCTTCCCGCCTCGAGCGAATAAACCAAGATATCATCAATGAACACTATCACAAACGTGTTCCAAAAATGGTTTGAACACTCGGCTCATCAAATCCATGAATACCACGAGCATCGTCAACCCAAAAGACATGACTTTCAACTCATAATGCCCGCATCGTCCGAATGCAAATTCTAGGGACATCCACCTCTCGACTGCACTGATGATAGCCCGACCAGATCAATCTCGAGAAGATTCGCACTCGCAACCGTCGAACAAATCATCAATCCCGGAAGCGGTATCTGTTTCAATGGTCACCTTGTTCACCGCTCAGATCAACACACATGCGCAGCGCCCCGCCCTTCTTCTTCACGAACACACGGCGCCTCCTGCGAGAAACACTAGGCCCGATGAAGCCCTTCTCCAAAGAAATCTCTAAGCCGATCCTTCAACTCTCTCAACTCGCAAAGCCATTCTCAGATGGCGAATGGAAATAGGCCGAGTATCCGCAACACATCTATACAAAACTCGATCTCTCGTGGGGATACCCGGAGGTCATCCGAAACACGCTCGGGAACTCACGACCATCGAATCGATCAAAATCTGCACCGCACTTCAGATCAAACACCCAACGAGATGGTAGATATACCCTTCGCACCATCTTCCTAGCCTCGAGGTAGGAAATAAACCTACCCTCGGCGATACCGCGTTCCCTCCCACTCAACAACCGCTTCCTCAGAAATCGAACCGCATTACTTCTCTCAGCCTACATTGGCGAGCAAGAAGCTAGCCAATCCATCCCCATAATCACGCCGGTCAATCATCTCCAACTCTATCAAGTTTGGCCAGGTCCGACGATCAGAAAGGTCACAGACAAGCTCTATATACCCGCCGAGCTACCACCGAATCACCCATCGGCGTAGCTACTCGAAAGTGGTCCATGGACTCGTGCTCTATCCTCATCCTACTAGCAACAAGTGGAGATATATAGGACAGAGTAGAACCCGATCTATCAAAGCATACACATCAAACCTGTGAACCGATAAGGTACCGTGACGACATCGTGAGGCCTCCGATCCCGCTTACCGACAAAGCATAAATGCGGTTCGAGGACCGCTAGAATCGGGACCCGAGCCACGACTCGCCGCGACTGGCCGACCCATGTACCCTCGCTCCGGCGAGTAATCAGAGGAGATGATGAAGCCGCAATGTAACTCGGCGGTCGAGCTCTACCACCGCCACGCTTGGCCGGACAGCCGCAGTGACCTCGCTGGCTACAATCAGAATAAGCTCCAAAAACAGCACCACACTTCCCGCAATGGGATCTACCGTGACGGCCACACCGGGTGGTCCCGATCGCCAAGCACTTCGCTACTCGACATCCGCCCCGGGCCCTGTCCGCCCTGATACTCGCCGGCCGGCGACGGCAGAGTGCTTCCGAGCCGTGGTGCAAATCTAGATCGCCGAGGCCGCCACCACGATAGCCACCGTAAGACCCTCCCGCCCCGCCTTCTTCGCCGCCGTCGCCCACTCGCCGACCTCGCGCGCCTCGCATCCAAGGGCGCGAGCTCGCACGCGTAATGTCCATACCCGACGAAGAGAAACACCCGCATACGACTTCGCCATGTAATCATCTAGCCCGTGACGAAGCTGTACTCCTATCCTCCATATTCGCTACCAATGCCGACATATCGAGCCAACGAATCAAACTCAACGCTGTACTTCCCTAACGGCGCGGCCCTTCTCGCCAAAGATCAAGAATCTATCGCCCGCCTCTCTCATCCGCGAGGCAAGAAATGAGCGAGAAAGGTCACGTACTGCCTCGAGGCCTTGATCACCCGCATGATCCTTCAGCCGACGGATGAACTCGCGATCATCCTCCGCCGACCAGAAACTCGCGGCTACAACTCAAGAAATCTCGTAGTCTCAAACTATTCGCCTCGTGTACCACGCGCGATCGAGCCGAGCCGAATCGAATCGCCAGATTCAGCCTTCTCTCAGACCGCCACAACTTCTAGCCAATAGTCGGGCTATCTCTGTACTTCCTAACCTCCGCCCAGCCGCGGGATGCGAGGCGGGTACTGTGGTCTCGCTGGGCCGGGCGCCATAGAACTCGCCGCCTCGTATAGACTGGCTCGAGCCTCGTGACTGGGTGTCTCGCTAGCGCCTCCTGCCGCTTTGCCCTTCTCGGGCCCGGTTGCCTTACGCGAGGCATAATCAGCATAGAAAGGAATACGTTAGAGGGTCCAACCTATAACACGCCTTCTAAAGCACGATCTCGTAATGAGAAGAATGGAAACCAATCCTAAATATCCTATAGCCTCCTCGATTATCGTGGTGCACAACACACCGATAATCAAGACTCTACTAGATACGGTCAGAGACACTTTCCGAGGATTAATCGCTCGATACCACTTTTGTCACGACTCCAACCGGGCCCGTGAATCGTGCTTACCGGCACCCAAGTAGTCATACATCGAGTAATCGAAATATAAAAACAAGACATGAAATGCTTTATAAAATGAGACACGCTTTATGTGAATAAATGTCGCTTTCTAAGATATATATAAAAACAAGGTTTAGCAGCTACATCCGACATCGCATAACATGACTACGCACTTAAGGAAATATATAACTATGGCGACAGGTTCGCCATACCCTCGATCAGATAAACTATCTACAATACAGGAGATCATACCAAAAGTAGAGCCTCCTGAGAAGACGGAGCTCCCGACACCAATGCAAAGAGATCCTAAGACGCGGATCTAGCACCGCTGCCTCTTACCGCTGCATGAACGCAGCCTCAAGGAGGTCAAGACAACAGTACTAAGTATGCGAAATCAGAAAGTACTTAAATGAAAACATATCATTTTAAAACCGCACATAATATGTGTGAAACAACTAAGGAAACCGCATATAGTGCACATCACAAACAAGAGCAACAATAGTAAATCAGAATAGGTTTTGTCTAGGCCGCGAATGATCAAACAGGCCACTCGCCACATCATCATTCCCGCAAGCTCAACTCGACTCCTGAGTCCGCATAGGCCACTCACACGGGCCCGCATGAGGCATAACCCCGCATCGAGGGTAGCTACTCGCAACGCCCCGACTCGCTGTCCGCATGGCCACATAGACCGCATGAGGCATAACCCCGCATACTAACTCGAACTCGTAGTTCCGCATAGGCCCCGACCCGCATGAGGTATTCTCAATCATGGTCCTGCATCACTCGAGTCTACCCCGTGACGGAGGGCGCTAACCCCTGTGATCATCTCAAGAGGCGAGTGATATAAGATTAACACAACCGCTATAGTTCAAACAACATAAGCATAAGTAAGATCGACTTCTTTACACAAACGCTACAAGATACTAGCACATAGCGCCACAATATGTGTACTCACCAAAACCATCTTATTATACCTTTCGTAAATCAATACAAGTCTTTATAAAACACATAAGTAAACTGCTCTTTTTATAAAACTTAAGCCGTTATACTTAACTTCCCATAAAGCTAGTATAACCCTTAAGCTTCTTGTTTTAAAACAACTATTCTTCTTCTTTCAAAACTGTTATAATTCTTTTGAAAGACTTTTTAAGATCTTTATTATTCAAAGCTTAAGTCGCAAGACATTGCCGTAAGTATTATTCAGCTTAAGTCAAAAGACATTGCCGTAGTTATTATTCGTGCTTAAGTCAAAAGACATTGTCGTAGTTATTATTCGTGCTTAAGTCAAAAGACATTGCCGTAGTTATTATTCGCTTAACACACGCACGCCTACCGCATTCTATATATATATTTAAAATATCATGCTTTAGGAAGAATCACATACCTTCTCAATAAAAACCGCCGCCAAGTTGAATATGTCGCACGCAGAATCACTTATAATAGTCGACACGCCTAACAACGCTCGCACTACTTTGTAAAACGCTCTAAACAGAGGGTTCTATATCCTACGGAAAATCGGGCAAGATTTCCTACCCGTGAGCTACTCAAGTTCATCAGGAAAACACTCCCATGTAAGTACAGCTTTGATTATTCTTCTTTAAACCCTTCATCGTGATAACAGCCAATTCTATTCTCAGAATATTCTTCTAAGTATTTAATACTTATTCTTATACTTCTACAGTATGCATTCTCTAATACAAAAGAGGGTTAGGATTATTTACCTCGGTAAGCCCAATAATATCCAAGATAAAGTCGCGCCTGAGCAAGGTTTTGCTCCTAAGTTGTATGCTCCAAGGAAGCCTTAGAAGTTCTTCACAACTTCTACTAAGTACTAAGGGATTTGGGCTAGGGTATTTTGGGCATTATAACAATACTAGAAGGCAACTTTTCTACCAAGGGAGGGGGTAGATTTCTGCCAGGCTAGTGGGTATTCGCCAAGGGCCTTCACAAGTGGAGTGGAGGGGTTTGGACGAAAAGGCTACAAAGGGAGAGGAGAGGATTTTCAAGACTTGGAAAGATTTGTGGATGAAGAACTCTTCATCTCTAAGGGGGTATTTATAGGTCAAGAAGTGGCCAACCAATGGCCAAGATTAAGACAAGTGCAAGGCAAGTGTAGGGTGAAGATTAACTATACACAAATATCCTACCAACTCCTTGACTTGTGCACAAGGCACAAAAACGGCACTTAAGTCCACCTGGCCCAAACGGACGATTTCAAGTCCACAAATCGGAGGTGCCAAGTGTCGCCTCCCGCTGGTCCAAAATGTTTCGCCTCTCAAAAATCCGCAAAATTAGAAATGGCATAGCCGAATTTACCCTACTAAAGTCCGTGGAAAACGCTTCGCCGGAAAACGATTCTTTTAGCGAGTCAGGTACAATTTTCGAACTTGGCCTAACTTAAGGCTAACCAGACGATCCCCACGCATATACCGAAATACGGTATAACAGGGCCCCGTCCCGCCATAGTTGTTTACATTCCTGCAGGTCCGTAGTCCTATTGTAAAGTTGATGTAATCGCAAAACTTGATGTTTATATATATATGCCGAAAGGCGACATTTTCTCACATAAAATCGGTCTCATTTACAATCGTTTCATGTCTTGTTTTTATATTCGATTACTCGATGTATGACTACTTGGGTGCCCGGTAAGGCACCACCACGCCCCGAACGGGTCGTGACATATACGGGTTCTAGCCTGGTTCATGCTTTCTCACAGTGCACGATGCGGCAAACGCCATCCCGGAGTGTCGTTTTTTATCGGGTGCTTGTTTCACCGCGCCGCCGTGGGCCATGTGACGAGAGACCGCCCTAGAAGGAGGGATACAGTAGAATGACACACTCACCGGTCGTGGCGTGTGTTCATCGCTTTCTATAGCATGCACGCACAGGCGTGATTATGATTAGAGCTGGCTAAGGGAAGCCGCAAGAGATACAGGTATATTCTTACCCCTCTAGAGACTAGTATGCGTTGATGATATGATGAAGTGCTAAGTATGATGTTCAGATAGCATTATGTTAAAATTGTGTTTAGCAAACATGGTTAGTTAGAAGGGTAAGATTGGGGACAGGTAAATTGTGAGCCTTAGAATATTATACGTAGAGACCTTAGATGCGAGGCCATCTTGAGTAAAAGATTTATTTTTATGTTGACTTTATCTGAGTGCATAGTATAATGGGATATATTTGTGTGATAAGTCCCCAGTGGTATGAAATGAAAGAGGGTAGTTGAGTTAAGGAGACCACCAGTTTTCGTGACTTGATTAGTAAGATTGTTCCGGATCGGGGAACAAGAGTTTGGCGCGATAGCAATGGTCGGGTTGAGGACCGACGCGTTCAACCCGCCGCCCGTGAATGTGGTGGGCCGTGAGGTGGTCCCGCCAGTGGTAGGTCACGGGCGCCAGGCCCAAGTTTAGACGATCGCTGTACGAAGTTCGTGGACGCTCGACCAACCGCCGACGAGATCAGCCCATCATGTCTTTCACAGATCGCTTATCGGCAGAGGATACGCGAGATGTTATATATCGTGAAGGTTGTAAGATCGCACGGGTTCCTACTTTACTTTATGACCGCAAGCTGAGCCCGCTTTATGACTATTTCTTCTCGAGGTTTTACCAAAGTGGTTAGGAACTCAAAGTAGTCTCGTGATTGCATTCACCTCGCCGTTGTTTTTGATTTCAGGTAGCAGCGAGTATTATGTGCCTCTTGTTTAGAGAGTATCACTATAGCTAACATTTCAGATTCTGACGTCGCCTACGAAGCCTTGTATGGGCGAAGTGTAGTTGTCGGTCGATTGTCTGATGTTGGCAAGGTTCGGATAGTTGGTCCATACTTGATCCAGCAGACGTGGATAAGGTGGAGCTTATCCAGAGAGGTTATCGGCACTGAGTCACCGTGTTGCGCGGAAAATCGCATCGACACTTGGAGTTCAGTGCCGACGGCGGTGTTTTTCAAGGTACCACCCTGGCGGCGTGACGAGATTTGGAAAGCATGGGAAACTTAGCCCGAGGTACTTTGAGCGCTGCATCATTTGGAGAATAGGCCAGTTACCTATAAGTTAGCTTTGTCGTCCGACGTAGAGGCAAGACGTCCGTGATTTCATGTTGCTATGTTCTAAAAGTATCGAGATCCATCCAGAGTGTTCCCGCTAATGATGACCAAGTCAGGGATAGTAACCCCAGATTTTGGAAACCAAGCAATAACAGTAAAGGTGGTAAGTTTAGTTAGGAAGTGTTCGTTGCAATGGCGAGGGTACGACGAGTAAGAGAATAGAAGTGATCATTACTTTTGTGAAGTAAAGCGTGCGGAATATCTTTAGCCTCGAGTGGGAGCTTTTGTGATGATAGAGGTGATTCCTCGTGGACTTTGATTTAAGTATTTGCGCTGTGTTATTTTGTGGCCATGTGTGGTACGGGCAACTTGTTTGCTAAGAGGAACTTCATCGTTATCCGTTTGGTAAGGAACATTCGGACTAATGTTTCTTAGAGGAGAATGTTATACCTCGTATTTCCAGAGTATGATGTGAGGACGACGCATAATTGTGTAAGCCCGAATTATGTTAAGGACGAAATTGTGCACATCCACGAAAGATTTGTTTTTCCGACGAAAATTTTCTCCAACCTTGTAAAGGAATTTTACGCTTTCAAGAAAATATTTATTTTGGATTTTTCCGAGAGATGAAATATTTTGACCAACGGTAGGGCTATACGTGTCACCCTTAGTGGCAAGGTTGACGGTTTGGAGGGCAAGGAGTGGCACGTTTTTCACATGAAAGGCCTTAAACATTTGGTCAATGTTTTGTAGATATTTGCGAGTAGATAGATAAGGTTGCACATGTCCAAATCTACACCATACACTTACTTTGATCTTGGCCATTGAATGTCCTTTAAATACCCCTTGTGTGCAAGACTTATTCTTCATCCCTTAAACATTTTCCAAGTCTCACAATCCCTCTCCCCTCTTAAAGCTCATCCAAACTACCTCCCCTCTTAGAAGCTCTCGCCCAAACTACCCTCCCCTTTGTGAAGCCCTCACTAAACACCCCCTTGGTAGAAAAGTATTCTCCAAGTATTGTTACTATCCCAAAATACCTTAGCCAAATACATTGTAGTATTCCAAAGTCACCTCTATACTAAAAGCCCAGAGATACTACCTTATATCCATTAGTCACTAAACGAAACCCTGGGGAAATCTTCATAGTTGGTTGAAGTATTAAGTATAAGTTGTTTAGAAACTTCTAAGGGTTTCTTGGAGCTATCTGAGCGCAAATTATGAGCTAAACGTTGTTCAGATCGACATTTAAACTTGATAATTTTGGGCTTATCGAGGTAAATACTCTTGTCCTTCTATTGTAATCGAGATTACATATAAGAGTAGTTTAGATTCGAGTATAAGATATGTATGATATGAAAGAAGAGAATTGAATCAGATTTACAAAGGATCAGATTTACAGACTTGTGTAGTTTGACTGCAGGGAAGTGTCGCCAATTTTCCGTAGAATTAAGAACCTTCGCTTAGAATATTCTACAGTAGTCTAGACGCTGATAGACGATTTGACTATTATAGGTTGATACTCGCGCGACATATTCGACTTGGCGGTGGATTTCACCGGCGAGGTATGTGATTCTTCCTATCCTCTCGAGCATGATATTTTAAAAGAATATATATATAGTACTAGACGACGCTGTGTTAATCGAACGTGGTTTTACTGCCACGCATTCGCCTGCTCGTGGATCGTGCCTTACCCGCACCCAAGTAGTCATACATCGTAGTAATCAAATAAATATAAAAACAAGACATGTAACAAATGTCAAATGAGACACGCTTTATTTGAGAAAAGTCGCTTTCAAGCATATATATATAAACCAAGTCCGCGCTACATCCCAACTGCATAACAGACTACTGCACTTAAGGAAGTAACAACTATGGCGGACAGTGGCCCCACCATACCTCGAATGTACAAAACTATCTACAACAACAGGAGATCATACCCAAAAGTCGAGCCTCCGAGAAGACGGAGCTCTCGACACCAAAGAAAAGATCCTAAAATCGAGGATCCGCTACCGCTTCCTTTACTCGCAGCATGAACGCAGCCTCAAGGAGGTCAAGCATAACAGTACCAAGTATGTGAAATCAGAAGTACTTTAAATGAAATCATACCATTTTAAAAGAAATTTTACAAATATGTATTAAACAACCAATGTAACCACACATAGTGCCACATCATAACCAAAAGCAAAATAGATATAACATAACCGGTCTTTTCTAGGCCGCTAATGATCGGGCAAGGCTAATCGCCCATAGTATCATTATGCGAGCCTAACTCGAACTCCCGCACCGCATAGTCACACACGCACTCCGCATGAGGTATTCTCGTGACGGTAGCTAGCCCGCTGATCCTCCTCGACTCCCGCAGTCCGCATAGTCACATAGACCGCATAGTCACACGTTGCATCGCATAAGGCACTCCTCGACGGATAATACACTTAATGATCAACTCGAACTCCCGCAGCCCGCATGGTCACACACCGACAGCCGATAGACCCGCATCGCGTGGCAAGCCCTGTGATAACAAGTCGGGGTATGTGATATAAGAACAAGATAACAGCTTAACGCTTAACAACGTAAGCACAACAAGAATAACCCCCTTACACAACATCACAAGACACTAACACGCGTAGCATCATAACATGTTTACTTATCAAACCATCTTACTACACTTTTCAGAAATCAATACAAGATTTTCATAAACAAATAAGTAAAACCGTTCCTTTTATCTTTCTTAAGTCGTTATACCTAACTTCCCATAAAGCTAGTATAACTCTTAAGCTTTCTGTTTAAAAATCAAGTATTACTCTTCTTTCAAAAATGATTCATAATTCTTTTGAAATACTTCAAGGTTCTTATTATTTAGACTCAAGTCAACAGACGTCCAGTAAAACCATGTTCAGTTAACACACATACGTCTACCGTACTATATATATATTTTAAAATATCATGCTCAAGGGGATAGGAAGAATCACATACCTTCTCGGCGAAATCCACCTGCCAAGTCGAGTATATCGCGAGCAAAGTATCAACCTATAATAGTCAAATACGTCTATCAACGTCTAGACTACTCAGAGGATATTCTAAGGTATGTTCTTAATTCTACTAAAATTGGGCAAGATTTCCTACCCACAAACTACTCAAGTTCATCAGAATACAAACCCATGTAAGTACAGCAATTCTTCATTTATATACTGATGTGATTTCAGCTTAATTTATTCTTTAATATCCTTCTATGTATCTTATACTTATTTCTATACTACTACGCATGTAATCTCCAATTACACTAGAAGGATATGATTATTATTTACCTCGATAAGCCCAAAATTATCCAAGATATAAGTCCATCCCGAGCAAGGTTTAGCTCCTAACTGCACGCTCCAATCACTCCAAGAAACCCTTAGAAGTTTCTACACAACTTCTACTTACTACTTCAACCAACTATGAAGTTTCTCCTAGGGTTTCGCTTAGTGACTAATGGAAGCATAGTAGTATTTTCCTGCTCTAAGTATAGAGGTGACTTTGGAAATACTACAAGGGATTGGCTAAGGTATTTGGGAATAGTAACAATACTGGAGAGTATTTTTCAACAAAGGGGGTGTTTCTTAGCTTACTATGTGGGGAGGTTTCAACAAGACTCAAGGCATGGGGAAGGGCTTGACGAAAAGCTCACTATGGGAGAAGGGAGTTTTCAAGACTTGGAAAATATTTATGGACGAAGAATTCTTCCAACTTGTGGTATTTATAGGACTTTCAAGGCCAAGATTAAGACAAGTTGAGGCAAGTGGAGGTGTAGATTTACCCATGTGTACCTTATCCATCTACTCCACAAATATTACAAAATATCCTACCTAATCCTTGACCAAAAACGCCAAGAGTTGCCCACAATGTCGCCCACTGAGGGTGACAAGTGTCGCCTCGCTGGTCCAAAATATTTCGCCTCTGAAAAATCCGCAAAAATAATAAATGTCGCAACTGTAATTTTCCTTCGCAAGGTTTGGAAAACTTTTCGTCGAAAACAATTCTTTTGTGGGTCAGGCACAATTTTCGTCCCTTGCCTAACTTAAGGCTTAAACTTTTGTACGTACGCCCTCACGTACATACTCTCGAAATACGGGGTATAACATTCTCCCCTCCTTAGAAACATTCGTTCCGAATGTTCCTTCCCAAGACATATAACGATAAAGTTCCTCATAACTTAAACAGTTTGCAAATGCCACACATGGCCACAATACAACACTTAAGCAAATATGTCAATGAAAATTTACAAGTAGTAAAAGTGAGTTACCCGAGGCGCGGGAATAGGTGAGATACTTCGCCTCATGTCCTCCTCGCCTACCCACGCCATCTCCTCCTCGAGCTCGCTCCGCCACAAGACTTTGACGAAGCCACGCCCCCGTCCGCAGACGCTTAACTCCGACGATCGATTATCGCCATGGGAATCTCTCATACGATAACCCTCACACCGACATCGCCAATCGGTGTAATTCTAGATGGATCCCCGATACATCTCCTCAACATAGAAACATGAAAACCGATGCATCGCCTCAAGATCGGACGGCAGATTCAACTCATAGGCAACCTTGCCTACCCCGCGACACTGACACGCCCAATGTACTTGGGCCGAAGTTTCCTTTCTTCCCGAATCTCATCACACCTTCATGGGCGACACCTTCAGAAAACCCAATCATCAACCTCGAACTCTGCATGCCGACGACGATGATCCGCATATGACTGGCCGACTCGAGCCGTCAAGAATCGCCTCCCGATAAGCTTTACCTTATCCATCGTCACGAACTGTGTCCGTCCTACTAATCGCACTCTCGCCACATCAAACCGGGCCATCGCGACCGCACTTCTCCCATACAAGGCCGCATAAGGCGCCATCTGAATACCGAGTGGTAGCTATTATTATACGCAAACTCAACTAGAGGCAAATGATCCTCCCAGCCCTCAAGTCAATAACACAGCTCGCAAAGATATCCTCAAGAGTCCGGATAAGGCGCTCGTCCGCCTGCTCCGAGGATGGAATGCAGACTCGTGCTCACTGCCCCTAAACACTTCGAAAGACTCTGTTAGCCAGAACCGGGCTCCTCGTCGATATGATAGAAATAGGACCCCACGCACCGACGATCTCTGATGTAAATTCGCATAATCCTCACCAAAAAGTCGCCCCGACGGAAGAAAGCGGGCTGATTTCACACCGCCGACGATAACCCGCATAGAATCATGCTTCCTCCGAGTGCGAGGTAATCCCGTGATAAAGTCCATGTTGATCACCTCCCACTTCCGTGTCGGGATTCTATCGTCGCAACAAACCACCGTGCCTCCGTGCTCTACCTTCACCGCCGACAACACGCACCGAGCCACAAACTCGCAACGCCCCTCTTCAAGCCATCCCACCAATACACAGATCCGAGGTCGCGGTACATCTTGGTCGCACTTTGACGGATAGAGTAACGAACGCCGGTGCTTCTAGAACTCCGCCGCCAAGTCCCGCAATATCCGGAACACACAACTCGCCTCAAACCTTAGCACCCCATCAAAGTACTCAAAGCGACCCTTCCTCACGTAAGAGTCAGATCACGCATCGCCAAAAACCGATCTCAAATCGTTGCCTCTTCACCTCCTCGACGATGGAAGACTCGGCAACCTCTCGAACTCGAACCCCACCGCTATCGTAATCAATCAATCGACTCCAAGGCTCGCTAGCCGATGCAACTCGCGACCATGCCCTCCTCTCGGTCAGACATCCGATAGACTCCATCGACCTACGACTGGCGGCATCCGCCACAACATTGGCTTTCCCGGGTGGTACAGATGCCGACATCAGAATCCTTGAGCACTTATGTCATGACCTGCCCGGTTCGTGGATCGTGCCTTACCCGCACCCAAGTAGTCATACATCGAGAAAATCAAAACATAAAACAATAACACGAAGCCAATGTAATAAGACAAAGGAAATAAGACAAAGCAACCAAAAACGGCTACCTTCGTGATATATAAATAACAATTTGAACAGCTATATCCCATTAGAATCTCGCCCACAAAGATTACATGCACTTTATGAATGATATGATAACAACGACGACAGTGGCCCCGCCATACCTCGAATGTAAGCACTACAACAACAGGAGACTATACCAAGATAAGCTCCGAGAAACGGAGCTTTCCCAAACGCCGAATCGTGACTCCAAGAGCGAGGATCAACGATCGTGTACCTTTACCGCAGATGAACGCAGCTTCAAGCGAGGTCAAGATAACAGTAGGTATGTGAAATCAAAATAACATCAGAAATGAAATCATAGTAGTCTATATAAAGCAGAGACATGTATGATAACCAAACTACGCTCACAATAAATAAGCCATGTCGTCGAGACTCACGCCTCAAAGTCATCACAATAGAACCGCACGGTAAGTACGTAAGGCATAGCCGACTACTAAGACCCACGCATCAAAAATGCCATAAATCAGATCACGAGGTCTTTCTAGACCGCACCATATGATCGGCCGCCACTCGCCCGCAGATCACCGCGCGCTATCCTCGAACTTACCGCAGCCTCCGCATAGGTCACACAATACCGCACGAGGTATTCTCGAATCACGGTCCTGCATCACCGAGGTATACCCCGCATCGGAGGCTTTAACCCCGTGATCCGCCGACTTCCGCAGCCCGCATAGTCCTCAAAGACCGCATAGTCCTCAAAGACCGCGATAGGCATCCCCGTGATCGCTAAATACCCGAATGATCAACTCGAGCATACCGATGTTCGCGATAGTCTCATAGACCGCATAGTCAGATAGACCGCATCAAGGGTGGCAAGCCCTAGATAATAAGTCATGGGTATGTGATACAATAACAAGATAACGGGCTTAACGCTTAACAACGTAAGCACAACAAGAATGACCCCTTTACATAACACACGAGCATCCTAACATGTTTACTTATCAAATCAACAAGAAAGTATTACAAGGTTATCACAAACCAACACAATCGTTATTCACACAAGGTACTTTATGCTAACAAGTTCGTATCTATCCCCAAAGTACTTCATACATTAACTCTTTAAAAGATCCGCTTTCTTTCACGTAAGTCACACAATACCCGTAGTATAAAATAGAGTGATCGCCTTTTTAAGTAAACTAAAACACTTCCCTTTGTAAAATCAAGTAACAACATTATTTTCCAAACGCCCAAGTTTGCCTAATTTCAAATGTTCACGCTTCTTATTTTAGAAAGGTTTCGTGAGTTCATAGTCTTATTCATTTAAGAATATAATTCTTTAAACAACTGAGAAACATATGCCCTATATGTGAGTAGGTTATTCTTGCTTATAATCAATCTTATTAAGCAACATGATCTAGGAAATGTAGTATCATTTTGTCTCATCTTAGCTTCTACGCAGTATGAGGTTTCTACCGGTTTTAATAATACTTCATTAATCAAAACATTTCTTTATTAACGCCGCAGTTGGTTTGTTTGCACTCATTCGATTCAAATCAAGAAACATTATTCCTTTTAAAACCAAGTACTCATTACTCGCGAACGAGGTTTCACACAAAATTCATATTAATTTAATTAAGTCAAGTCTCTTATCTTTAAGATCAAGTCTCTTAACTTCTAAAATCAATAAATCATTCATTTTATCTTCTTGCCGTTATA
The DNA here is from genome assembly GCA_029844215.1 of Przewalskia tangutica. Taxonomy (NCBI): domain Eukaryota; kingdom Viridiplantae; phylum Streptophyta; class Magnoliopsida; order Solanales; family Solanaceae; genus Przewalskia; species Przewalskia tangutica. The sequence goes on from CM056728.1 coordinate 74,904,523, forward strand.
CCTAACTTCCCATAAAGCTAGTATAACTCTTAAGTTTTTAAAACCAAGTATTACTCTCCTTTCAAAACAGCTTAAGTCTTTGAAATACTTCAAGATTCTTATTATTCTGCTTAAGTCAAAAGACATTGCCGCATAACCACGCTCAATTAGCACGCCAGACGCCTACCGCACTATATATATATATATATATTCTTTTAAAATATCATGCTCAAGAGGATAGAAGAATCACATACCGCGACGATTATCGACTATAAGCAAATCGCCCACTAGCTATAACCCGCTTAGTCCGTCCACCTTTCAAGAGCACATGCTACTCACAGAACATCAACCTATAAAGGTTATACGAGTCTATCAAAGTCTAGACTATCCGGTAAAATAAATCTAGATACAAGATTCTACGGAAATTTGGGCAGCCCTTCCCTACCCGTCAAACTACACAAGTCTACTGTAATACAGTCCAATTCTCTTCTTTAAATTCAGGCTTAAGTCCAAAGACATTGCCGCAAAACTATGTTCAGTTCTATATATAGTATACTTCAACTATATATTCCTACAGCATGTAATTTCCAATTACAATAGGGGGATAAGATATTTACCTCGATAAGCCCAAAATTATCCAAGTTTAATGTCGCTCCCGAAAGCACCGCTTAGCTCCAACTCCGGCGCCCAACCCGCCTCCAACCACCCTTAGAAGTTCTAACCAACTTCTACTTAATACTCCAACCAACTATGGAGATTTTCCTGTGGTTTCGCTTGAGACAAAAAGGACATACGGTAGTATTTCCGGGCTTTACGTATAGAGGTATCTTTGGAATACTACAAGGTATACGGCTAAGGTATTTTGGGTATAGTAACAATACTTTGGAGAGTATTTCTACCAAGAGGGGGTATTTATACGAGACAACACCACAAGTGGTGTATACCCTTCTACCAACCCCACTCAGGAGTGGGGGTATTCTCGCCATGGGAAGGGGACTCTCGCCGCGGGCCTCTCAAAGGGGGGAGGGGGAGGCTAGACGAGACCTCAACACAAAGGGGGGGGGGGAGCTCTCAAGACTTAGAGATTGTTGGATGAAGAAGTCTTCAAAGGGGAGGGTATTTATAGGTCAAGTGGCCAACCAAGGGCCAAGACGAAGCCAAGTTATATGCAAGTGTAGGCCAAGATATGCCCAAGTGCCCCCTAGTCCCTACTCCTTAAAACGCCACAAATATCCTACCAACCCCAAGGGTTGGTTCGTCCCACGTGCCGCCCCACTTTTTCGCCAATGAGAGTGCTGGCGCCTCTCGCTGGTCCAACACGCTTCGCCTCTAAAAATCCGCAAAAATTAAAAATGACATAGCCGAATTTTCCTTCGCAAGTTGTGTAAAACGCTTCGCTTAAAAATGACTCTAATCGTGTTGTGCACAAAAATAATTCGCCAAGCCTACTTAAAAGCCCAAACTTTTCTACGCACGCCCCACGCATATACCGAAAATACGGGTATAACATTCTCCTCCTTAGAAACATTCGTCCCGAATGTTCCTTCTAAGTCTCAAACAAACGTGGCGCCAAGATAGTCTTCACTACTATACTTAAGAAACAATCCTTGCCACACATGGCCACAGAAACAACTTGCGCAAAATACTTACATCCAAGTCCACGAGGAAACACCTCTAACATCAGCACAAACACCTCTCTCCGGGGTCTAAAATATACTTCCTTCGCACCTTCTCTGTTATACCCCGTATTTCCAGAGTATGTACGCAGGGACGTACGTAGGAAATTTCGAACTTGAGAATAGGCTTGGCCGAATTATTTTTGTACACAACACCCGATTAGAGTCGCTGCCGTAAACGCTTTCGCCTTTCGTAGGGGAATTTCCGCTATGTCATTTTTAATTTTTATGGATTTTTCCGAGAGACTAAACATTTTGGATCAACGGGAGGTGACACTTGTCACCCTCATCGACTGCAGAAAGAGGAGGCTTGGCCTTGGCCGATTGGTTCATGGTTTTGTGCCTTGTTTTGGCCTTGTTTTGTGGCTTGTTTTGTGCCATGTTTTGTGGAGTAGGGGTTAGTGCACTTGGCTTGATCTTCGCCTTACACTTGCCTTGCACTTGGCTAGATCTTCGCCATTGGTTGGCCTTTGGTTTTGCTATAAATACCCCTTATGTTGATGAACTCTTCATCCACAAATGAAACCTTCCAAGCCTAAAATCCTCCCTCCTCTTGTGTTGTGTTCGGCCCAACACCCCCTCTCCCCTTTGAGTGGCCTCGTGGCCGCAGAGCCTCCTCCTCAGGTGCTCGCCATGGGTACCCCCAGCCTAGTTGTTTTCAGATAATACCCCTTTGTTGTGGTATAGAAATACTCTCCTAGTATTGTTGTAATGTCCAAATACCTTGGCCCAAATACCTTGTAGTATTCCCAAGGTTACACTTATACAAAGCCCAGAAAATACGATTATACTTCCTTTAGCCACAAAAACCGAAACCCTAAGGAAAACCTCCATAGTTAGTCGAGTACTATGTAGAAGTTGGTTAGAACTTCTAAGGGTTGTTTGAGCGGGTCGAGCAATCTGAGTAGAGCGAAACTTTGCTAGGATCGACATTAAACTCTGATAATTATGGGCTTATCGAGGTAAATATCTTGTCCTCTATTGTAATTGGAAATTACATGTTGTTAGAATATATAGTTGAAGTATACTATATATAGAATCAACGTGGTTGGTTGGCAATGTCTTTTGACTTAAGCTCAAGAATCGAATCGAATCAGACATGAGACTTGTGTAGTAGTACCGTGGAGTAGAATTGTACCCGTCGTTAGATGATAACCCCCGGTTGGCTTAGTAGCCGCCTGCTAGAGGAGGAGATTTACGCCGCCATGTGGGGGAGGCCGAATTTTCTCAGTAGAATGTTCTACGATAAGATCTTGATGTTAATAAGCGCCAGTGGCCTTATAGGTCAAGTACTACGCGTGGCGCTCTACTTGGCTTAAGGAGTAGCCGCTGGAAGTACTTGAGCGTTTGCTATTAGTCGATACTGCCGCGAGGTATGCGAACCTCTTCCTATCTCTTCTAGCATGATATGTGTGAACTATGTAGTACGGTAGACGCATACGTGCTAAACGATTTGATTGATTTAAAACATAAAGTGTTATAACGCTTTATGGGAAGTTGGTTATAACAAATTTTACGTTGGTAAGAAAATACTATGGTCTTTAAAAGGTAGTCGATTTGAACTATAACCGCTTGTTATGTGTTAATAAAGAATTTGAAGTATTTCAAAAGATTTTTGAATCATTTTGAAAGAAGAAGTAATACTTGGTTTTTGAAAACTTAAGAGTTATACTAGCTTTTAAGGTTAGGTATAACGGCTTAAGAATGTTTTATCGATTTCGAAATCGAATGTGTATCGACAAACCATCGCATAAGCATAATAAAAGGAAATGTTTTGACTAATTAAGTATTATTAAAACCAAGAGAAACTTCCATCCGCATAGAAGTTAAGATGAGACAAAATGATATTTCCTAGATCACTATCAGAATAAGATTGTTATAAACAAGAATATCTTACTCACATATAAGACTTATGTTTCTCGATTGTTTAAAGGAGAATTATATTCTTAAATGAATAAGACTATGAACTACTTAAACCTTTCTAAAAACGTGAACATTTGAAATTAGGCAAACTTGACGCTTGGAAAATAATGTTGTTACTTGATTTTACAAAGGTAAGTGTTTTGGTTTATTTAAAAAGACATTCACTCTATTTTATACTACGTATCAGGTGACTTATGTGAAAGCAACTGATCTTTTAAAAGATTTAATGTATGAAGTACTTTTAGGTAGATACCCGAACTTGTTAGCTTAAAGTACCTTGTGTGAATAACTTGATCAGGTTGGTTCGAGATAGCCTTGTAAATACTTTCTTGTTGATGTGATAAGTGAAAATGTTAGATGCTACGTGTGTTAGTATCTTGTGTGATCGTGATGTGGGGGTCATTCTTGTTTTGCTTACGTTGTTAAACGTTAAGCCCGCTGTACTATTATTGTATCACATACCCTTTGACTTATTATACCGAGGGCTTGCCACCCTTGACGCGGTCTTACGCCACGCGTCCTCGTGACTACGCGGAGCGCAGAGTTCCGTGGATTGATCATTCCGGTGTTTAGCCCGACGCGGGGATTCTGCGCGTCCGCTGAGACTATGCGTCTTTCGAGACTACGCGCGCGGAGCTCAGCGGATACCGAGGGTTAGCCGCTTCGACGCGGGTATACCTCAAAGCGGTTCGGGACCACGATTCGAGGAATACCTACGCGGTCCGCAGGTGACCTACGCATGAATCGCGAGAGTTCCAGTGGATAGACGCGCACATTGATATTGCGCGTGGCCGCCTTCGACATGTGGTGCGCTAGAAAGACCTCGGATACGCTTTGTGGTATTTTGGCATCGCTGGTCTTAGTAGTCTGGCCATGCCTTCGCATTTGCCCCGCACGGTTTTATTGTGATAACTGGAGGGCGCGAGTCCCCGACTGACATGATCGCTATTTGTCAGGAATCGTAGTTTGCTTATCATACATGTCTCCCGCTTATAGACTATTATGATTTCATTTACGATTTTTTAGTTTCACATACTGCACTGTCAGATCGACTTCTCTGGGCCGCGCTCATGCCGCAGTCGAGGTACACCGCCGCTGATCCTAGCTCGTGGTCACAGCCAATATTGGGAAGCTCCGCTTCTCCCGAGGCTTATCACGTATAGTCCCCGTCGCACTAAGTGTTTACATTCGTGGTTCAAGGGCCCCGCCCGCCATTATTGTCATATCATTCTGTGAGGTCCAGTAGTAATCAAGGCGTGGTTTGTAAAAGGATTAAACTGCTCATGTTGAAAAGGTTGTCATTTATATATACGCCAAAGGCAAGTTTTTCTCGATTATTGTTTCATATTTCATAATATGTCTTGTATCGCTTTATGTTACCGCCGATGTTGTATCACCAGTGGTGCCCGGTAAGGCACTACCACGCCCTAATCGGGTCGTGACAAAAGTGGTATCGTGAGCGCTTAATCTCTGAAAGTGTCTACAAACCGTGATCCAAGAGTCTTGATTATCGTGCGCGCACCACACCAATAATCGTGAGGCTATAGGATATTTAGGATTGGTTTCTATTCTTCTCACTCGAGATCGTGCCTTAGAGCCGGTTGTGTTGCACCTCCGACGATTTCTTTCCATTATCGCTATGCCTCCGCAGGGCAAACCCGCCCGTGAGGCGCGCAGCCGGCGGAGCCGCGAGCAGAGTTCGTGAGGGTTACGTGGCACAGCCCAATCATTACCTAGGTAATGCTTCATTCGGGATTTCGCGACGCCACTAGCCCCAAGAAAGTTTAGCACGGCGCGCAGCTCCTACCGCGCCATGATATTTGAACCTTCGCCCAACGCACCAGAACAGAGAATATGGATCGCAAAGAGGCGACCCTATTACTAGCTATGGATTTGGCTACCAGAGAGTATACCGATGTATCGCGAGTCTTGATGAATATCAACGGTATGGTCAGGCAAGAGTAAGTTCTTCGCTTAGTTTCGAGCATGGCTCGTACGCTTACGCACATCAAAGCCGAGAAACATAGAGATCGACGTTAACAAAGCGACAGTAAGAGGCCAGAGCAGCAGGTCCTTTGGTAACTTTCGAGGCGCAGTCGCCTCACCGCCAGATTAGATTATGCACTCCGCCAAGGCAGAGCGGTCTTCCACGAGTTCGTGACGCTCGTACGCAGAGTTGGTCGTAACTCCGTGACTTCCGGCTCACGCTGCGATGCACGCCGCCCCGGGAATGTCGCTTTTTTAGTCGGGTACTTGTTGCACGGCTATGACCGCCGTGGTCCGTGTCGGTGTCCTCAGAGGACTTAGCCTTCGTGATCGCTGGCAGTGTGTCATCTCTCACGCATGCGCTCTACGGGGTGTTTGATTAGAACGACATGGGAGTGAAGCAAGAGATATAGATATATCTCTAACCTCAGAGTTCAAGATGTGTGATAAGACGGGTATATCATGTGCTATGTTTTGATAGCAAGATGTTAATATCAGGATTAGAAATCTCGGTTAGTTAACCAAGTAAGATTTGGGGATAGAGAAGGCGCGAGCCTTAGAGTTTTATACGCAGAGACCTTAGAGGTAAGGCCATCTCGAGTAAAGGTGTAGTGTTATGTTGATCTCATCGGAGTGCATAGTGCACGCGAGCTATGTTTGGGATAGGTCCCTGGCAGTGTGAAATGAAAGGGGTAGTCGAGCTAAGAAGACCGCTAGGTTTTCAAACGTGATCGCGAGATTGTTCCGATCGGGAGCTAGTATCATGCGCTGGGTCGGGTTGAGGCCACGATCATGGGTCAACCCGCGCATGTATGGCGCTGGGTCGTTTGGTGGTCCCGCCTTGTGTTAGGGTTGCGAGGGTGTTAGGCCCAAGTTTAGTTAACCAACAGACGAGTTCGTGGACGCTTGACCGCTGGTCGGGCCGACGGGAGCCCATCGTGTTCTTCTGGCCAGACCGCTTACTCACCGTTGAGTTATCCAAAGGTTGTAAGGCTGCACGGTGCCTACCTTCACCTTATGACAGCATAGGAGCCTGTGTTACGCTATTTTTGTTCCCGGAAGTTTTACCAAGCATGTGTTAAGAACTCAGCAGTCTCAGACCGCATTCGCCGCCGTTGTTTGGATTTCGTGGATAGTCGCGGGATTGTTGTCTCCTCGTGGAGGTAGTGTTTAAGCTACCATTTCGTTGTTCGATGTCACCTTTGAAGCCTCAGAGGCGGAAGTGTAAAGTTGCGGCCGATTGGTCTGATGTCGCGCGTTCGCATACTGGTTCAGCTTGTTCCAAAGCAGACTACGGATAGAGAAGTTTGTCTAGAAGAAGTTCGCAGCCGCAGGAATCGCATGATAATCGCAACGACGCCAGAGTTCAGTCGACGGCCGGTCTTCAGTACCACCCTGCTAGGTGTGACGAGTTTTGGAAAACAGAGGAAACTTAGCCCGAGTTACTTTGGGCTTTTAAGTTCATGTGAAGGATAGGCCAGTTGCCTATATGTTAGCATTTGTCGTCCGACTTAGGAGGCAAGACGTCCGCCTTTCAGATTGTTATATTCGAAAGTATCTGAGAGCCATCCAGAGTGTTCCCAATTAATGATGACCACGTTAGAGATAGTAACCCCGAAGTTTTGGAACCAAGCAGATCGTAACGTGGTAAGAGTTCGAGTGTACGACATCCTCGTGGATCGCAAGCAGCCCTAAGACTATTTGTCGGGTCGCCGAGCAAGGCTCGCGACAAAGTGACAAAGCGTATCTACGACGAGTAAAGAGAGAAGCGAGCATGTATGGCGAGCATAGATGTGATCATTTCTTTGTAAAGAGAAGCGAAGGAAGTATATTTTAGACCCCGTGAGAAGTGTTTTGTGGTGATGATTAGAGGTGTTTCTCGTGACTCGATGTAAGCATTTTTGCGCAAGTTGTTTCGCGGGCCAAAGCGTGGTGATTGATTCTCGTAAGCATAGTAGTGAAGACTATACCGTGCACGCTTGTTTTGAGATTAGAAGGAACATTCGGACGCTAATGTTTCTGGCGAGGAGAATGTTATACCCTCGTATTTCCGCAGTATGTACGCAGGACGACGAGGAAATTTCGAACTCGAGAATAGGCTCATCCGAATTATTTTTGTACACAACACCCGACAGAGTCGCTTTTCTACAAACGCTTACGCCTTCGTAGGGGAATTTCCGCTATGTCATTTTTAATTTTGCGGATTTTTCCGAGAGACGAAACATTTTTGGACCAACGGGAGGGTGACACTTGTCACCCTCATTGGACGGTAAAGAGGAGGCTTGGATTTGGTCGATTGGTTCATGGTTTTGTGCCTTGTTTTGGCCTTGTTTTGTGGCTTGTTTTGTGCCATGTTTTGTGGAGTAGGGGTTAGGGTGCACTTGGCTTGATCTTGGCCTTACACTTGCCTTGCACTTGGCTAGATCTTGGCCATTGGTTGGCCTTTGGTTTTGCTATAAATACCCCTCTTATGTTGATGAACTCTTCATCCACAAATGAAACCTTCCAAGCCTAAAATCCTCCCCTCCTCTTGTGTTGTGTTCGCCCAACACCCCTCCCCTTTGAGTGGCCTCAGGCCGAGAGCCTCCTCCCTTTGTGGTCCTGGCCGTGGGTACCCCCTAGCCTAGTTGTTTTCGTGATAATACCCCTTGTTGTGGTATAGAAATACTCTCCTAGTATTGTTGTAATGTCCAAATACTCGCCCAAATACCTTGTAGTATTCCCAAGGTTACACTTATACAAAGCCCGTAAAATACGATTATACTTCCTTTAGCCACAAAACCGAAACCCTAAGGAAAACCTCCATAGTTAGTCGAGTACTATGTAGAAGTTGGTTAGAACTTCTAAGGGTTGTTCGAGCGTCGAGCACCCGAGTAGAGCGAAACTTGCTAGATCGACATTAAACTCTGATAATTACGGGCTTATCGAGGTAAATATCTTGTCCTCTATTGTAATTGAAATTACATGTTGTTAGAATATATAGTTGAAGTATACTATATATAGAATCAACGTGGTTAGTTGGCAATGTCTTTTGACTTAAGCTCAAGAATCGAATCGAATCAGACATAAAGAGACTTGTAGTAGTACCGTGAGTAGAATTGTACCCGTCGTTAGATGATAACCCCGGTTGGCTTAGTAGCCGCCGCTAGAGGAGAGATTTACGCCGCATGGGGAGGTGCACGTAATTTTCTCGTAGAATGTTCTACGATAAGATCTTGATGTTAATGTCACTGCGGCCTTATAGGTCAAGTACCACGCATGGCGCTCTACTTGGCTTAAGGAGAGCCGACGCTGGAAGTACTTGAGCGCTTTGCTATTAGTCGATATCGCCGCGAGGTATGCGAACCTCTTCCTATCTCTTCTAGCATGATATGTGTGAACTATGTAGTACCAGACGACATACGTGCTAAACGATTTGATTGATTTAAAACATAAAGTGTTATAACCGCTTTATGGGAAGTTGGTTATAATACTTTACGTTGGTAAGAAAATACTTGTGGTCTTTAAAAGGTAATCGATTTGAACTATAATCGCTTGTTATGTGATAATAAAGAACTTGAATTATTTCAATAGGTTTTTGAATAATTTTTAAAGGAGTAATACTTGGTTTTTGAAAAACTTCAGACTTATACTAGCTTTATGAGAAGTTATGTATAAAGGCTTCATAATGTTTTACTTATTTCTGAAATCAGAATGTGTATCGACAAACCATCGCAAATGCTAATAAAAGGAAATGTTTTGACTAATTAAGTATTATTAAAACCAAGAGAAACTTCCATCCGCATGTAAGCTAAGACGAGACAAAATGATATTTCCTAGATCACTACCAGAATAAGATTGTTATAAACAAGAATATCCTACTCACATATAAGACTTATGTTTCTCGATTGTTTAAAGGAGAATTATATTCTTAAATGAATAAGACTATGAACTACTTAAACCTTTCTAAAAACGTGAACATTTGAAATTAGGCAACTCGACGCTTGGAAAATAATGTTGTTACTTGATTTTACAAAGGTAAGTGTTTTGGTTTATTTAAAAGATACCACTCTATTTTATACTACGTATCAGGTGACTTATGTGAAAGCAACTGATCTTTTAAAAGATTTAATGATGAAGTACTTTTGGGGTAGATACCCGAACTTGTTAGCTTAAAGTACCTTGTGTGAATAACTTGATTGTGTTGGTTTGAGATAGCCTTGTAAATGCTTTCTTGTTGATGTGATAAGTGAAAATGTTGTGATGCTACGTGTTAGTATCTTGTGTGATCGCGATGTATGGGTCATTCTTGTTGTGCTTACGCTGTTAAACGTTAAGCCCGTTGTACTATTATTGTATCACATACCCTTTGACTTATTATACCGAGGGCTTGCCACCCTGATGCGGTCTTACGCCTATGCGTCCTCGTGACTACGCGAGCGCGTAGCTCCGGATTGATCATTCCGGTGTTTAGCCCGACGCGGGGATTCCCATGCGCGTCCGCTGAGACTATGCGGTCTTTCGAGACTACGCGGTCATGGAGCTCAGGCGATACCGAGGGTTAGCTTCCTTCGACGCGGTATACCTCAGCGCTCGGGACCATGATTCGAGGAATACCTCACGCGGGTCCGCCAGGACCTACGCGAATCGCGAGTTCCAGTGGATAGACGCGCACATTGATATTGGGCGCGAGGGCCGCTTCGATCATGGTGCGGTCCAGAAAGACCCTGGATACGCTTTGTGGTATTTTGGCACTGGGTCTTAGTAGTCGCCATGCCTTCGCATTTGCCCCGCACGGTTTTATTGTGATAACTTCGAGGGCGCGAGTCCTCGACTTGACACGATCGCTATTTGTCAGGAATCGTAGTTTGCTTATCATACATGCTCCCGCTTATAGACTATTATGATTTCATTTACGTATTTTTTAGTTTCACATACTCTGCACTGCCAGATCGACTCTCTTCGGGGCCGCTCATGCCGCAGTCGAGGTACACCGCCGTTGATCCTAGCTCGTGGTCACGCCAGCTTGGGAAGCTCCGCTTCTCCGAGGCTTATCACGTATAGTCCCCGTCGCATTAAGTGTTTACATTCGTGGTTTGGCGGCCCGCCCCGCCATTATTGTCATATCATTCTGTGAGGTCCAGAGTACCGCTGGGCGTGGTTTGTAAAAAGGATTAAACTGCTCATGTTGAAAAGGTTGTCATTTATATATATGCCGAAAGGCAAGTTTTTCTCGATTATTGTTTCATATTTCATAATATGTCTTGTATCGCTTTATGTTCCCGACACTGATGTTGTATCACTAGGGTGCCCGGTAAGGCACTACCACGGCCCGAATCGGTCGTGACATTCTCTTTACAAAAGAAATGATCACATCTATGCTCGCCATACATGTTCGCTTCTTCCTTACGTGTCGCACTTCTTGTACACTCGAATCCTACCACATTTCTCATATCGCTTCGCCAAAACTCGCCACACCCTATTCGGGTGGTACCTTCAAGAAGACCGACCGCCAACTCAACTCTAAGCGCCGCCGATTATCCGCACGATTTCTCCGAGCCGCCAAAACCTCTTCTAGACAAGCTTCACCCTATCCACACCGGAACAAGTTCAACCATCTATCCAACCTCGCCAACATCGAACCAATCGACCGCAACTTACACTTCCGCCCTACAAGGCTTCATAAGGCAATAACCAAACACCGAAATGGTAGCTAAAACACTCCTCAACAGTGAGGAAACAATCCTCACAAATACCCTCAAATCCAAACGCCCGAGGGCGACATGATTCTCGAGACTCACCGAAGTTCCTAACCCCGCTCGTAAAACTTTCGTAAGAAAAAGAAACACTGCACTGGCTCCATTGTCATGGCATAAGGTAGGCACCTGCAGCCTTTACAACCTTTCTCGATATAACGCTCGCAACTTACTACCGAGTACACCCGCTTGGACTAAAAGATAAGACTGCTACCCCATCGCCCGACCATCGGGTCGAACGCATCCACAAACTCAGATGGTTAACTAAATACGGGCCTAACACCTCATGACCCTATCACAAGGCGACCACCACAACCGACCTCACCACCAAACAAAGCCGCTGGTCGACCCGCAACGCTGCCTCAACCCGACCCGAACGCCGCAAGACACTAGCTCCCTGGCCCGAAAACTCTCACTAATCACATTACGAAACCTAGCGTCTTCTTAGCTCAACTACCCTCTTTCATTCCACACTACTCGTGACTTATCCCAAACATAGCTCACGCACAATGCACTGATAAGTGGTTAAACACAAATGTAATCTTTTTCTCAAGATTGCTCGCTTCTAAGGTCTCCACGAAAAGCTCTAAGGCTTACACTTCCTATCCCCAATCTTTCCCTACTAACCATGATTTCTAATCACAACTACAACATCGCCATCGTAACATAGCACTTATGATATACCCATCTTATCACACATACCGATCTCTGCAGGGTTAAGGATATATCTATATCTACCGCTTCACTCTTAGTCATTCTAATCAAACTCGCCTGCAGGCGCATAGCTAGTGGAAGGTAACTAACTACCCACCGATCCTCGGGCCGAGTCCTCCTACTTGCATCCCTCCTACCAGACACCTTTCGACACTGCCCCGACGGCCGCAGTACAACAAGTACCAACAAAGACGACATTCCCGACGACGCCGTCACATTGTGAACCGAAGCCTCGAGCTCACCAACTCCCGCCACCCCGAACGCCCCAACCCCGCGAGACCTCTCGCAGACCGTGGATGTGCATAATCAATCTGTCAGCGAGGTGATTCGCCAAAGTTACTAAAGCGACCTTGTTGCTCGCCCTCTCGCCGCCTCGTTAACCCGCCGATCTCTACGCTTTCGGCCGCGCATAAGCCCGCATACGTGCCATGCTCGCTTAATCAAAAATTACTCTTGTACAACTCTCTCGATAGTCATCAAGACTCGCAGACATCAGATACTCCGTAGCCAAATCCATAGTTAGTAACAGGTCGCCTTTGTAATCCATATTCTATCCCCTGGCCGCGAATCGGTTCAAATATCATGGCCGCAGAGGAATCGCCGCCGCTAAACTCGCTAGTGACGCCGCAGTAACTCCCGAACGGCACTACCCTAGGTAATGATTGGGCTCGTGCCTCGTGAATCCTCAGATTTACTTGCAGCCTCCTACGCTTTGCCTCCTCGGGCCCGGTTTCTACGCGAGGCATAATAGTAAGGGAAAGAAATACGCTAGAGGGTCCAATCTACAACACCTCTAAGGCACGATCTCAGAGTGAGAAGAATAGAAACCAATCCTAAATATCCTATAGCCTCGACATCGTGGTGCACAATACACCGATAATCAAGACTTCATCGATACGGTCAGGTAGACACTTTCCGAGGATTAATCGCTCGATACCACTTTTGTCACGACTGCTCGGCTCGTGGATCGTGCCTTACCCGCACCCAAGTAGTCATACATCGTAGAAAATCAGCGAACATAAAACAATAACATAAGCCAATGTAATAAGACAAGAAATAAGAAGATAGGCTAACCAAAAACTGCTACCTTTCAAAGATATATAAATAACAATTTGAACAGCCATATCCCATTACAATCCCGCCCACAACAAGATTCATGCACTTACGAATGATATGACAACAACGACGGACAGGTTCGCCATACCCCGAATGTAAGCACCTACAACAACAGGACTATACCAAGATAAGCCTCCGAGAAACGGAGATTTCAAACGCCGAATCGGACCCTAAGAGCGAGGATCAACGATCGTGTACCTTTACCGCGCAGATGAACGCACCTCGGGCGAGGTCAAGACAACAAAAATTAGTATGTGAAACTGAAAATAAATATCAGAAATGAAATCATAGTAGTCTATATAAAGCAGAGACATGTATGATAACCAAACTACGCTCACAATAAATAATCGCCATGTCAAGTCGTGACTCACGCCTCAAAGTCATCACAATAGAACCGCACGGGTAAGTAATGGCATAGCCGACTACTAAGACCCACGCACTCAAAAATGCCATAAATCAGATCACGAGGTCTTTCTAGACCGCACTACATGATCGGAGCCGCCACTCGCCGCAAAGATCACCGCGGCGCTGCCTATCCTCGAACTTACCGCAGCCTCCGCATAGGTCACACACGCACCGCATGAGGTATTCTCTAATCACGGTCCTGCATCGCCGAGGTATACCCCGCATCGGAGGCGCTTAACCCCAGATCCGCCTCGACTTCCGCAGCTCGCATAGTCCTCAAAGACCGTGATACCCTCAAAGACCGCATGTGGCATCTCGCGACGGCTAAACACCCGAATGATCAATCTCGAGTATACCGCTGCCCGCATAGTCCCATAGACCGCATAGCCGATAGACCCGCATCGGGTGGCAAGCCCTCAGATAATAAGTCAAGGCGGTATGTGATACAATAACAAGATAACGCTTAACGCTTAACAACGTAAGCACAACAAGAATGACCCCTTACATAACAATCACAAGATACTAACACACGTAGCATCCTAACATGTTTACTTATCAAATCAACAAGAAAGTATTACAAGGTAATCACAAACCAACACAATCAAGTTATTCACACAAGGTACTTTATGCTAACAAGTTCGTATCTATCCCCAAAGTACTTCATACATTAACTCTTTAAAAGATCCGCTTTTCACGTAAGTCACACAATACCCGTAGTATAAAATAGAGTGACTTTTTTTAAGTAAACTAAAACACTTCCTTTGTAAAATCAAGTAACAACATTATTTTCCAAACGCCCAAGTTTGCCTAATTTCAAATGTTCACGCTTTCTTATTTTAGAAAGGTTTCAGAGTTCATAGTCTTATTCATTTAAGAATATAATTTCTTTAAACAATCGTGAGAAACATATGCCCTATATGTGAGTAGTTATTCTTGTTTATAATCAATCTTATTAAGCACCATGATCTAGGAAATGTAGTATCATTTTGTCTCATCTTAGCTTCTATGCAGATTTGAGGTTTCTACCGTTTTAATAATACTTCATTAATCAAAACATTTCTTTATTAACGCCGCATGGGTTTGTTTGGCATTCTCGATTTCAAATCAAGAAACATTATTCCTTTTAAAACCAAGTACTCATTACTCGCGAACGAGGTTTCACACAAAATTCATATTAATTTAATTAAGTCAAGTCTCTTATCTTTTAAGATCAAGTCTCTTAACTTCTAAAATCAATAAATCATTCATTTTATCTCTCTTAAGCCGTTATACCTAACTTCCCATAAAGCTAGTATAACTCTTAAGTTTTTAAAACCAAGTATTACTCTCCTTTCAAAACAGCTTCTAAGTCTCTTGAAATACTTCAAGATTCTTATTATTCGGCTTAAGTCAAAAGACATTGCCGCATAACCACGCTCAATTAGCACGCGACGCCTACCGCATCTATATATATATATATATATTCTTTTAAAATATCATGCTCAAGAGGATAGAAGAATCACATACCTCGCGACGACATCGACTATAAGCAAATCGCCCACTCGCCATAACCCGCTTATCCTGGTCCACCTTTCAAGTAGCACATGCTACTCACAGAACATTTCAACCTATAAAGGTTATACAAGTCTATCAAAGTCTAGACTACTCGGTAGAATAAATCTAGATACAAGATTCTACGGAAATTTGGGCAGCCCTTCCCTACCCGTCAAACTACACAAGTCTACTGTAATACAGTCCTATTCTCTTCATTAAATTCAGGCTTAAGTCCAAAGACATTGCCGCAAAACTAAGTTCAGTTCTATATATAGTATACTTCAACTATATATTCCTACAACATGTAATTTCCAATTACAATAGGGGGACAAGATATTTACCTCGATAAGCCCAAAATTATCCAAGTTTAATGTCGCTCCTGAGCACCGTTTAGCTCCAACTCCGTGCGCTCCAACCCGCTCCAAACCACCCTTAGAAGTTCTAACCAACTTCTACTTAATACTCTAACCAACTATGGAGATTTTCCTGTGGTTTCTGCTTGAGACAAAAAGGACATACTGTAGTATTTCCGGCTTTACGATAGAGGTATCTTGAATACTACAAGGTATACTGGCTAAGGTATTTTGGGTATAGTAACAATAATTTGGAGAGTATTTCTACCAAGATGGGGTATTTATACGAGACAACACCACAAGTGGGTGATACTTTCTACCAACCCCACTGTGAGGGCGGGGTATTCTCGCCATGGGAAGGACTCTCGCCAAGCGGGCCTCTCGGGGGAGGGGAGGCTAGACGAGACCTCAACACAAAGGGGGAGCTCAAGACTTAGAGATTTTGACGAAGAAGTCTTCAAAGGGGAGGGTATTTATAGGTCAAGTGGTGGCCAACCAAGGGCCAAGACGGCCAAGTGTTATGCAAGTGTAGGCCAAGATATGCCCAAGTGCCCCCTAGTCCCTACTCCTTAAAACCCTCACAAATATCCTACCAACCCCAAGGGTTGGTTCGTCCCACGTGCCGCCCCACTTTTCCGCCAATGAGAGGTGCCGCGCGCCTCTCGCTGGTCCAACACGCTTCGCCTCTAAAAATCCGCAAAAATTAAAAATGACATAGCCGAATTTTCCTTCGCAAGTTGTAAAACGCTTCGCCGAAAAACGACTCTAATCGGGTGTTGTTAACAAAAATAATTCGGACAAGCCTACTTAAAATCCCAAACTTTTCTACGCACGCCCCACGCATATACTCCGAAAATACGGGTATAACACTCTAACCACCGCTCTCGCCGTGAAGTTCACTCCCTCCGGCCGAAGATAGTGAGGCTCTCGTGGTCAGATAAATATCCACACGAACCCCATACAAATAGTGCCTCCCGATCTTCAAGGCGTGAATCACCGCCGCTAACCCAAATCACGCGTGGGGTAGTTCCTCTCATGTTTCTTAAGCCGCCGACGCGTATGTTATAACCTTGCCTCGCATCAACACACATCCAAGCTCGATGCCCGACGATCACAATACATGACATAGCCATCCGACCTCCGGAAGAGTAAGAACGGGCGGCCGCCGCCTCCTTCAAGAATCGAAACCCCGCCACAAGCATCACCATCAAACTTAGCCGCCTTCCGAGTCACCAGTCAACGGTGCAGTAGATAAGCAAACTTCTCCACGAACCGCCGATAATAACTCGCGAGGCCCGTAAAGTCGCGCACTGCCTGAGTAAGAGGTCTAGGCCAAGTCCTCGATCGCTTCGATCTTGGCCAGATCCACCCGAATACCATCCGCCCTACAATATGCCCAAGAAATGCCACCAAGCCAACCAAATCTCACATTTGGAAAACTTGGCGATAATCGCTGGTCTCCGGAGAACTCTCAAGACAGCCTCAAATGCTCCGCACGCTCCTCGCTCGAAGGAATAAACCAAGATGTCATCAATGAACACTATCACAAACGTGTCCAAAATGGCTTGAACACTCGTTCATCAAATCCATGAATACCACGAGCATCGTCAAACCGAAAGACATAACTCAACTCATAGTGCCCGTGACGTCCGAATGCACCCTGTGGATATCCGCTCTAACTCGCACCTGATGATAGCCCGATCGCAGATCAATCTTGGAGAAACATCTCGCACCCTGCAACTAGTCGAACAAATCATCAATCCTGGGAAGGGGGTATCGGTTCTTAATGGTCACCTTGTTCACCGCTCAGAATCAACACACATGCGCAACGCCCCGCCCTTCTTCTTCACGAACAATACCGCGCCTCGTGGAGAAACACTAGGCCCGGATGAAGCCTCTTCTCCAAAGAAATCTCTCACTGGTCCTTCAACTCTCTCAACTCGGCAGTGCCATTCTATATGGCGAATGGAAATAGGCCGAGTGTCCGCAAAGACATCGATACAAAACTCTATCTCCTCTCGTGAGGGATACCCGAGGTCGCTCGAAACACATCCGGGAACACTCGACCATCGAATCGATCAAAATATGGTCCGCAATTTCGTGATCAAACACTCGAATGAGATGGTAGATATACCCTTCTCGCACCATCTTCCCGCCTCGAGGTAGGAAATAAACCTACCCCTGGCGACACGTTGTTCTCCTACTCAATAACCTGCTCTCAGAAACCGAACTGCACTCACTTTCTCCTCGCAGCTTACACCGGGCGTAGTGCAAGAAGCTAACCAATCCATGCCCATGATCACATCGAATCAACATGTCCAACTCTATCAAGTCGCTAGGTCCGACGATCGCATAAAGTCACCGGGCAAGCTCTATATACCCGCCGAGCTACCACCGAATCACCCATCGCGTAGCTACCTCGAAGTGGTCCATGGACTCGTGCTCTATCCCTATCCTACTAGCAATAAGGGAGATATATAGGACATGCAGTAGAACCCGGATCTATCAAGGCATACACGCCACAACATGAAATCGATAAAGTACCGCGATTTACATCGGCGAGGCCTCCCGTCCCGCCTACCGACAAGGCATAAACGCGTTCGAGGACCGCGAATCGACCCGCCACGACCGCCGCACACCGCTGGTCCACGAGTACCGCCTCCGTGGCGAGTAATCAGAGGGATGAAGACCCGCAATGCACTGTAGCCGAACCTCCCATCACGCTCGCTCTGACAGCTCGCATATGACCTTCGCCGCCATAAGTATAGCAAACTCCCAAGTAGTACCACAACTCCCGAATGGAATCTACCACATCGGATACACCGAAGCGACTCGATCGGTTAGCACTTGCTACCCCGAAGTCCAAGTCCCGGGCCCCGACCGCCTCAATACTCGCCGTCCCAAGACGGTAGGAGTGCTCGAGCCGGGTGCAAATCCAGATCGGCCGAGGCCGCCACCCCGAGAGCTACCAAAAGATCCCGCCATCGCGGCCTTCTTCTCGCCGCTGATATCCGCCGACTGCCGCCTTTACGCCTCGCATCCAAGCGCACGAGCTCAGATGCGGCAATGTCCATGCCCGGCCAAGAGCCACACCGAGCAAGACCGCCAGATAATCATCTAACCCTGACGTAGCGGCGCACTCGGCCCTCCATATTCGCATTAGCGCAGTGGACATATCGAGCCAACGAATCGAACTCGCCAGACTCCTAACGGTGCGCCTCTCTGTCTCAAAGATCAAAACTTGTTTACCTGCGTTCCCTCCTCATCCGCGGAGGCAAGAAGTGAGTGAGAAAAGCCTCCGAGAACTCGTCCCAAATAGCCGGAGGCGTGCGTTTCCCGGATAGCTCCCACGAATCAAACTACCGATCCGCGTATCACGCACTGATGTGAACCAAGATCACGGACTCGGTCTCCGGCCTTGATCACCGTGATGATCCTCTCAGAATCGACTGATGAACTCCTCGCGATCATCCTCGTGCCTCACCAGAACTCAAGCGTTACAACTCGTAAAATCCCGTAGTCTCAAGTCGTCCGATCTAGATGTACCACGGTGCATTAGAATCGCTGGCCCAGCCTATCTCATGTTCGCCACAATCCCGCCAAGAATCGCCATCTCTCAGAATCTATCTCATCTCGCTTAGGCCGGGATCGAGGTGCAGTATCGTGGTCTCATCGCCATCGCCGCGCTCTAAACTCGCTGGGCCGGCGGCGCGCGTGGAACTCGCCGCCCGAGGTATCGCCGTATAGATCGGGCTCGAGCCTCGTGACTTTGGTGTCCTACTAGCGCCTCCGCCGCTTTGCCTTCTTCGCCCGGTTGCTTACGTGAGGCATAATCATGTAAAGAAAGGAAATACGCAGAGGTCCAACTTATAACACAACTCTAAGGCACGATTCAGAGTGACAAAAATGGAAACCAATCCTAAATATCCTATAGCCTCCTGACATTGGTGTGGTGTACAACACACCGATAATCAAGACTTACTAGATACGGCCTGTAGACACTTTCCGAGGATTAATCGCTTCGATACCACTTTTGTCACGACTGCCCGGCCCGTGATCGTGCCTTACCCGCACCCAAGTAGTCATACATCGAGTAATCGGAATATAAAAACAAGACATGTAACTAAAAATGAGACACGCTTTATTTGAGAAAAGTCGCTTTTCGCATATATATATAAACCAAGTCCGCGCTACATCCCAACCGCATAACAGACTACTGCACTTAAGGAAGTAATAACTATGGCGGACAGGCCCCGCCATACCCCGAATGTACAAAACTATCTACAACAACAGGGAGATCATACCTAAAAGTCGAGCCTCCTAGAAGACGGAGCTCGACACCAAAGAAAAGATCCTAAAATCGAGGATCCGCTACTCGCTTCTTTACTCGCAGATGAACGCAGCCCCGGAGGTCAAGATAACAGTAAAGTATGTGAAATCAGAAAGTACTTTAAATGATATCATACCATTTTAAAAGCAATTTTACAAATATGTACGAAACAACCAATGTAACCACACATAGTGCCACAAAGATAACCAAAAGCAAAATAGATATAACATAATCGGGTCTTTTCTAGGCCGCTAATGATCGGCAAGGCCAATCACCCATAGTATCATTATGCGAGCCTAACTCGAACTCCCGCACCGCATAGTCACACATGCACCCGCATGAGGTATTCTCGGACGGGGTAGCTAGCCCGCGCAGATCCTCCTCGACTCCCGCAGTCCGCATAGTCACATAGACCGCATAGTCACACGCATCGCATAAGGCACTCCTCGTGACGGATAATACACCGAATGATCAATCGAACTCCCGCAGCCCGCACGGTCACACGCATCGCATAGGCCGTGATAGACCGCATCGGGTGGCAAGCCCTGTGATAACAAGTCAAGGGGTATGTGATATAAGAACAAGATAACGGGCTTAACGCTTAACAACGTAAGCACAACAAGAATAACCCCTTACACAACATCACAAGACACTAACACGCGAGCATCATAACATGTTTACTTATCAAACCATCTACTACACTTTTCGTAAATCAATACAAGATTTTCATAAACAAATAAGTAAAATCGCCTTTATCTTTCTTAAGTCGTTATACCTAACTTCCCATAAAGCTAGTATAACTCTTAAGCTTTCGCTTAAAAATCAAGTATTACTCTTCTTTCAAAAATGATTCATAATTCTTTTGAAATACTTCAAGGTTCTTATTATTTAGACTCAAGTCAACAGACGCCCAAGAAACCATGTTCGCTTAACACACGACGCTCACCGTACTATATATATATTTTAAAATATCATACTCAAGGGATAGGAAGAATCACATACCTTCTACAAATCCACCGCCAAGTCGAGTATGTCACGCCGCAGAGTATCAACCTATAATAGTCAAATACGCCTATCAACGCCTAGACTACTCAGAGGATATTCTAAGCGTATGTTCTTAATTCTACTAAAATTGGGCAAGATTTCACCCACAAACTACTCAAGTTCATCAGAATACAGCTTCTATGTAAGTACATTTCAATTCTTCATTTATATACTGATGTGATTTCAGTCAATTCTATTCTTTAATATCCTTCTATGTATCTTATACTTATTTCTATACTACTACAAAGATGTAATCTCCAATTACACTGTAAGGATAGGATTATTATTTACCTCGATAAGCCCAAAATTATCCAAGATATAAGTCGATCCCCGAGCAAGGTTTAGCTCTAACTGCACGCCCAATCCGCTCCAAGAAACCCTTAGAAGTTTCTACACAACTTCTACTTACTACTTCAACCAACTATGAAGTTTCTCCTAGGTTTCGTTAGTGACTAATGGAAGTATAGTAGTATTTTCCGAGCTCTAAGTATAGAGGTGACTTTGGAAATACTACAAGGGATTGGCTAAGGTATTTGGTAATAGTAACAATACTTGGAGAGTATTTTTCTAACAAAGGGGGTTTCGCTAGCTTACTAGTGGAGTGTTTCAACAAGACACAAGGAAGGGGAAGGGCTTGACGAAAAGCTCACTAGGGAGAAGGGAGTTTTCAAGACTTGGAAAATATTTGTGGATGAAGAATTCTTCCAACTTAGGGGTATTTATAGACTTTCAAGGGCCAAGATTAAGGTAAGTGGAGGGCAAGTGGAGGGTGTAGATTTACCCATGTGTACCTTATCCATCTCCTCCACAATTATCGCAAAATATCCTACCTAGTCCGTGACCAAAAACGCCAAGAGTTGCCCACAATGTCGCCCACTGAGGGTGACAAGTGTCGCCTCTCGTTGGTCCAAAATATTTCGCCTCTGAAAAATCCGCAAAAATAATAAATGTCGCAACCGTAATTTTCCCTTCGCAAGGTTTG
This sequence comes from Przewalskia tangutica, assembly GCA_029844215.1. NCBI lineage: Eukaryota > Viridiplantae > Streptophyta > Magnoliopsida > Solanales > Solanaceae > Przewalskia > Przewalskia tangutica. The sequence continues at coordinate 74,926,299 of CM056728.1, forward strand.
GAAAACTTTTCGGAAAACAATTCTTTTCGGTCAGGCACAAATTTCCGTCCCTTGCCTAACTTAAGGCTTAAACTTTTGTACGTACGCCCTCACGTACATACTCAGGAAATACGGGGTATAACAACTTCGATGTCTTTTGACATGAGTTTTAAATAATAAGAATCTTGAAGTATTTCAAAAGAATTATGAATCGTTTTTGAAAAAAGAGTAATGCTTGGTTTTAAAAGCTTAAGAGTTATGCTAGCTTTATGGGAAGTTAGTTATAACGACTTAAGAGAGATAAAAGGAACTACATTTACTTAATTGTTTATGAAAGCCTGTATTGATTTCGTAAATGAGAATAAGTATCGAACAAACCATCGCAAATACTTAATAAAGGAAAATGTATTGAATAATTAATTATATTAAAACCAAGAGAAACCTCCATCCGCATGTAAGCTAAGATAAGACAAAATTGTATTACATTTCCTAGATCACGGTCGCTTAATAAGGTTGTTATAAACAAGAATAAACTACTCACACATAAGATATATGTTACTCAATTTTGTTAAAAGAAGAAATTACGTTGTTAAGTGATTAGACTATTAACTATGAAATCTTTCAAAATAAGAGACGTAAGTATTTAAAAAATATGCAACTTCAACTTTTGGAAAAGAATGTTGTTACTTGACCTTAAAAAGGAAAATGTGTCGTTTAAAATAAAGGCATGGTATTGTCTTAACTGCTTTAAAAGAGGGTTTAAATGTTATGGATGGACGGGTCGACACGTATTCCATACGATTTCATCCGAGTCCCATGGGACGGGTCGACATGTATTCCATACGATTCTTTACCGAGTCCCATGGGACGGGTCGACACGTATTCCATATGATTCTTTACCGAGTCCCACGGGACGGGCCGACACGATACCACACGATTCCACCTCGTGTCCTGGACGGGCCGAGACATGTTATACGTGATCATACGATTTATACCTAGATCGCCAGCTGAGGAAGGAGTTCCACTGCACGAGGGATGACTTTGAGGAGCGAGTCCCCGCTTGACATGACTACTTTTATGTTGTAAATCGTAGTTCGTTATCATACATGTCTCTGCTTTATATAAACCGTTATGATTTCGCTTATAGTATTTTTCCGCCACATACTGCGTACTTGTGATCGACTTCTCGGGGCCGCTCATGCCGCAGTCGAGGTACACCGCTTGTTGATCCGCCATGTGGTCACAGTCATTGTTGGGAAGCTCCGTGTCTCCTGAGGCTTATTCGTATAGTCCCCGTCCGTTGTAGGTACTTACATTCGTGGGTATGGCGGCCCCGTCCCGCCATTGTTGTTATAACATTCTTAGAGGTCAGAGTACCGTTGTGGGTGTGGTTTGTAAAAGGGATGAATCGCTCAAGTTTTATATATATACGCCGAAAGGCAACTTTTCTCGATAAACTGCTTTCACTTCATATTGTTTCATGTATTATTTTATATTCCGCTGGTTACTCTGATGTATGTCTACTTGGGTGCCCGGGTAAGGCACCAGTCACGGGCCCAGGTTCGGGTCGTGACACCTATCCTTTCTAGCATGATATTTGTGAAATATATTTAGTGCGGTAGACGCACGTGTGTTTAAAGGAAGTTGATTTTCCTTTGTGTCCTTGACTTGATTCCAAAGTTAAGTGACTTGTTATGAAATATTAAGGACTTGGTTTGTGTTAAACAAATGTGAAACCGCTTATGAGAAATGGGTACTGGTTTTAAAAGGAATAATATTATATTGATTTTAAATGAGAATAAGTATCGAACAAACCATCGCATTAATAAAGGAAAATGTATTGACTAATTAATTACTATTAAAACCAAAGAGAAACCTCCATCCGCATAGAAGCTAAGATAAGACAAAATTGTATTAGATTTCTAGATCATGGTCGCTTTTTAATAAGAATCATTATAAACAAGCATTAATTTTCTTAAATTTCCAAAGTAAGGAACTTGATTTCTAAAAGAAAAGAGACTTGAGGAATTGAAGAGTTTTGGTTTAAAAGAAAGACATGGTTTTGTCTTAAATTGGTTTAAAACATAAAGTGTCATATTATAACGACTTTATGAAAACAAAAGAATGGTTTTATCATTAGTTTTAAAATGGTAACTTGACTTTAAAAGGAGAAGTGTTTTGGTCTAAAAAGAAGGCATAGTATTGTCTTAATTTGGTTTAAAAAGGAAAGTATGGAAGTTGTTTTCGTTTACTTAAAATGTTAGTCACTCTATTTTGATAATACAGCATCGGGTGACCTTTGTAAAAGAAATGAATCTTTTAAAAGAATTTAACGACGTAGTACTTTGGGGTTAAAACCGACTTTGGCATAAAATGAAAGTACCTTGAGTTGTGTGTAACTTGCCTATGTTTGCGTGATAGCCTTGTCGCGTTAGTATTGTATTTCCTATACCACCGCCTCAATGGAGGGCTGATTTGTTATGATCTTACTGACGCATCGCATTGACGAGCATTTCGTGGCACGCGTGATTATTATTCCATGGACTAGTTTCCACGAGGTTTTACCGATTCGCCTTGGTATCCGGTAGTTGGCTCGCATTTGCCCCGAGGTCGTGGTCGATTCGCTTGGTATCCGTAGTTAGCCTTCGCATTTGCCCCGCTCGCTTTGTGATGAAGTCTCGTGATTCCGCTCTTGGTATCTCGTAGTTAGTTAGTTCGTGATTTGCCCCGCCACCACGCGCGCAGTGGTATCCGTAGTTGGCTTTCGATTGCCCGGGTCGCCTTCGTGGTAAGGTTATATAGATTTGCTGGTACGCTTGGTATACGGTAGTTGGCTTTCGTGCCCCGCCGCTGACGACGCGCTGTATCCGTAGTTAGCCTTCGCATTTCCCCGCACGATTTTTAGGACATGCGTGGACCCGTGTTCATGTACTCTGGTGTGGTTATCGAGATCACGCCAATGGAGGGCGTGTTCCACGCATGATTGATGTCATGCGTACGACCCATAGTTATATTCGAGCGATGACTTCGAGGCGCGAGTCCCCGACTTGACGCGATCGCTACATATTATGTATCGTAGTTTGGTTATCATATATGTCTCTGCTTTATATAGACTACTATGATTTCATTTACGATTTTCGCCACACACTCGGTAATTGCATCGACCTCCTTCTGGCCGCTCATGCCGCAGTAGAGGTACATCCGTTGTCGATCCTCGCCATAGGATCACGTCAGATTGGAAGCTCCGCTTCTCGAGGCTTATCTTTTGGCATGTTTCCCGAGTTGTAGGTTCTTGTACATCTGTGGTACGGCGGGCCCCGTCCCACATAGTTGTTGTTACACTCTTGAGGTCTGTAGATCACAAGTGTGGTTGTAAAGGATGTAACTATTCAAATTTCTCAGATATTTATGCAAAAAGGCAAACTGCTTTGGTTAGCCTATTTTCTTTTATCTTGTTTCATATCTCAGATGTTTTATTTCCGCTGGTTTTTCTCTCGATGTCAGATCACCAGGGTGCCCGGTAAGGCACCACGAGGCCCGTGGTCGTGACGCCTTAGCCTCCAACGTGTTATATAAGCATACTACTAGTGCAAGACAAGGTCTTGAACACTTAGAAAAATTAGAGAAGCCTTGTTCTTGACAAATAGCTCTCTGGTTCACTACCTATCCCACACAAAAATTTGTAGTTTTGATCCTTTATTCGTAAGACTTTAACCCAAGGTTCCTAAGAGTATTATAAGGTTATCTCAATAGAAAGATTTCGAAAAAACTGCTGTATTAGTCGCAAGGCTGAAACTTAAGGAGTTCTTCAACTTTGAAGTTGAACTTGAAGATGGGTTCTTCATAGGCTTCTAAGGAGTGCTTGGAGTGGATTGGAACATAAGGAAATGAGCTAAGAATTTCTAAGGCGCGACTTTGAATCTTGGAAATTTTAAGGGCTTATAAAGGTATAAATCTTGTCGTTTTGGTAATTAAGATTTACTTATTGTTGTAGCTATGGATATTAGCAAGCATGAGATGTTTAGTATGAAGTTTGATAAGTATATCGCTATTGAACCCTAATCCAAAACTAGTATGTTTAGCCTTAAGATTGAATTCAAGTCGATTGTTAGTTTAAGGCGTCACATGTTGTATAAAGAAGGAAATTGTAGTTGTTGAAGTTGTTTATGACTATATAACATGTTAGACCTTAGAACTTGGAATTTGGAAAAGAATTGGAAAAGACTTAGAGTTGTTGGTTATAAGTCGTCGAGAACGGCTTGGATTTTAAACTACTTGATATGAATCATGGGGTGGAATTTTACACGTATTGTAAGGCGTGTAATCCCCTTTGTTTGATTGTTGTTTTGAGCCTTAAATGTGGCGTGTTGGTTATTGTATTCGGCCTTGAAAAAGGTGGCAAAGTATGTAGAAACAAAGGAAGTGTTGCCCGATTTTCCGTAGAATTAGAGACCGTATACTTAGTATTATTCTACGTTAGAGACTAGAAATTGATAGTCATGTTGTGACCATTATAGGTTGACAATTCTACGCACGCGATTCGCTTAGCTTGTGGATTTAGCCGAAAAGGTATGTGAACTATCTCCTCTTCTAGCATGATTCCTTAAGATAAAGAAAGTATGTCCTACTCCTTAAATGATCCATTCCTTTGTTGTATTTGGATTGCCAAAAATAGAATTTGTTCTATGTACTTTCTTGATTGTACCTTGATGTTTAAATTGTAAGTTGTATAATCCATTGCCTTAGTGAAGTTTGGATTCTTAAGAGTGAAAGTATTTTACTTAAAGTACATGTAGTCTTGAAAAGGAAGTGGTTTCCAAATCTTTGGCAAGGCCTTATCTCCAAAACCTAAAGGTCATTATAATGACTTTGTGAGTCAAAGGAGTGATTTACTTACTTGTTTTAAAAGAGGAGAAGTGACATGATTTAAGAGAAGTAACTTGTTTTAGGTGTGAGTTACTGAGGTTTAAAAGTAGAAGAAACTTGTTTTCTAAATATTAAGAGACTTGTAGTATTTTGAAAGTTGAGAACTTGATTTATAAGTATGTGATACTTGGTTCTAATAATATAAGTCTCTTGGTTATAAAAGGAATGGATATGTCTAAAACCATAAAGGGTTATAACGGATTTATGGGAAGTTGGTTATAACGGCTTTATGGAAGGTTAAGAAAGTTGTCTATTTTGATTAATGGGCATAAGTTGCCTAGATTGTGAAAATTTGAAGTCACTTGATTTCAAGCTTTGAAATGAGTTTTCTAAAAGTGTAGTAACTTACTTTGAAAAATAGACATGCCTTGATACTACGGGTGTTAGTATCTTGGGGTTTTACATAAAAATGAGTCCTTTAAAAAGAATGTACGTACGTAGTACTTGGGTGTCACGCCCCGAACCCCGGGCCCGTGACTGGTGCCCTACCTGGGCACCCTTCTACCCTAACAACACGAGTAAACTGCGGAATTTAAATAACACCTTTTTTTTTTTTCCAATTGTACGAGCAAGGGCAAAGCCGAAAAGGCTGCCATATAATATACATAAACAAAAAAAGACACTATACCGCATACGCAGTCCAATCCACATATGAATACTGCACTTAATAGTTATATCAACTATGACGACAAGGCCCCGCTGCATCCATAATCAGCATAAAGCCTGCATCGAAAGAACTTATACCGAAAAGATAAACTCCCGAACAGAAGGAGCTATCCAAAAACTCTGAGCAGGGTCCTCCACCCTGCCGATCACCAAACAACGTACCTAAACTCGCAGATGAACGCAGCCGGCGAGGTCAAGACAAGAACGCACAAGTATGTGAAACAAGTAATCAGAATGAAATCATAATAGTCTAAACAACACAGGAGACATGTATGATAGCCAACCTACAGTACACAATACATAACAGTCATATCAAGTCAGGGACGCATGCCCTCAAATTCACTACTCAAATATAACTATGGGTCTCACGCCCATACTATTAATCATGCCCGTGGAATCCTTCCTCATCGCCATCCATGATATTGTCACGACCACTCGGCCCGTGATCGTGCCTAACCTCGCACCCTAGTGATACAACATCAGAGAAAATCAGCGGAAATAAAACTTTAAACATGAAACAAGAGATATGAATATAAAACAGGCCAACCAACCGGTTACCTTTTTGTATAAATAACTAAAACTTGAACAGTTACATCCTTACAAACCCTGCCCACAACAAGATTACTGCACTTAAGAGATTTTATACAACATGACGACAGTGGCCCCGCCATACTCCCGAATGTACAAGTACTACAGTGACAGGACTATACCAAAAGATAAGCCTCCGAGAAACGGAGCTTCCCAATACGCCGAATCGTGATCCTATGAGCGATGATCAACGATCGCGTGCCTCTACCGCGCAGATGAACGCAGCTCAAGGAGGTCAAGACAACAGTACCAAGTATGTGAAATCAAAATATCAGAATGAAATCATATTAGTCTATATAAAGCAGGAGACATGTATGATAACCAAAATACTGTCCACAATAAATAAGCAGTATCGTAAGTCAGTGACTCAAGCCCTCAAGTCATCACTCAAATATAACTATGTGTCTCATGCCCTCAACATCAATCATGCCCGTGGAATACCTTCCTCACCGCCATAGCCTATGATATAATAACACCAAGCGAGTACACATAAACACTGTGTCCTACCAGGTCATAAAACCGCACGGCAAGTACGGGCTAACTACCGATACCAAAGCCGCATCATCAATCGACCGGCAAGTACGAAAGCCAACTACCGGATACCAAGGTCGCATACTAACAATACTATACAATCAAACCACGGTCGACACGGGCAAGTACGAAGCCTACTACTGTGTACCGCGCCGCGGTCACGAAGTCGACCGGCAAGTACGCGCTAACTACCGATACCAAGGCCGTGTCACGAGACTTCGCCACGGCCGAGCACGGCAAGCACGAAAGCCAACTACCAGATACCAAGGCCGCGGTCACGAGTCGACCGGCAACGAGGGCTAACTACCGATACCAAGCGTCGATTACGAGACTTCGCCACTAAACCGAACTGGCAAGCGCAAGGCTAACTACTGTACCAAGGCCGAATCAGCCACGAGACGGCAAGTACGAAAGCCAACCACCAGATACCAAGGCCGAATCAGTAAAACCTCATGGAGAGCTAGTCCATGGAATAACACTATCAACAGGAGCGCACCCGTGGAATCCTCCGTCACTGCCGGTACGTCCAAGTAAGATCATAACAATCAGCCGACCCTCCATTGAGAGACGCGGTGGTATAGAAATACAATACTAGCACGACAAGGTTATTACACGCAAACATAGGCAAGTTACACACAACTCAAGGTACTTTCATTTTATGCCAAGTCCAGGTTTTAACCCCAAAGTACTACGTACGTTAAATTCTTTTTAAAAGATCCATTTCTTTTACAAAGGTCACCCGATGCCCGTATTATAAAAATAGAGTGACTAACATTTTTAAGTAAACCAAAACAACTTCCATACTTTCCTTTTTAAACCAAAACACTTCTTCTTTTAAAATCAAGTTACAACATTCTTTTCCAAAGTTCAAGTTTGCCTAATTTCAAATATTCACGTCTCTTATTTTCGAAAGATTTCATAGTTCATAGTCTTAATCATTTAATAACGTAATTCTCTTTTAAAACAATTTGAGCAACATATGCCTTATGTGTGAGTAGGTTATTCTTGTTTATAACAATCTTACTAAAGCAGCCATGGTCTAGGAAATGTAATAAAATTTTGTCTTATCTTAGCTTCTATGCAGATGGAGGTTTCTACTGGTTTTAATATAAATACTTATTTGTCAATACATTTTCCTTTATTAATGCTGCAGTGGTTCGTTCGATACTTATTCTCATTTCCGAAATCAGTAAAACATTATTCTTTAAAAACCAAGTACTCATTACTCACGAATGAGGTTTCACACTTCTTAACAACTTTCATATCAATTCAATTAAGTCAAGTCTCATATCTTTTAAGATCAAGTCTCTTAACTTCTAAAATCAATAAACCATTCTTTTATCTTTCTTAAGTCGTTATACCTAACTTCCCATAAAGCTAGTATAACTCTTAAGCTTTTTAAAACCAAGTATTACTCTTCTTTTAAAAACGATTCTTAATTCTTTTGAAATACTTCAAGATTCTTATTATTTTAAACTCAAGTCAAAAGACAACGCAGTAAAACCACGTTCAGTTAACACACGTACGTCTACCATACTATATATATTCTTTTTAAAATATCATGCTCAAGAGGATAGGAAGAATCACATACCTCGCGACGATTACCGACAATTAGCAAATAGCTCCAAAGTACTGTAATCCGGCTAGCCCTTTCCACCCTTCGAGTAGAATACGCTACTTGGCGATTTCAACCTATAACGGCCATACAAGTCTATCAACGCCTAGACTACTCAGAGAATAATTCTAGATACGCATTCCTTATTCTACGGAAAATTGGGCAGACTTCCTACCCACAAACTACACAAGTTCATCAGAATACAAATTCCCATGTAAGTACAGTTCAGTCTTCTTCTTTAATATTCTTCTGATGTGATTTCAATTCAATTCTCTTCTCTTATACCATCCTTCTATATATCTTATACTTATTTCTATACTACTTCAGTATGTAATTTCCAATTACAATAGAAGGACAAGAGTATTTACCTCGATAAGCCCAAAATTATCCAAGTTTATATGTCGATCCTGAGCAACGTTTAGCTTCTACTCTGGGCGCTCCATCCCGCTCCAAACAACCCTTAGAAGTTCTACGCAACTTCTTCTTAATACTTCAACCCGCTATTAAGATTTTTCTTAGGGTTTCGTTTAGTGGCTAAAGGAAAGTATAATAGTATTTGGCTTCAGATAGTGGTAACCTCGAATACTACAAGGTATTTGGGACAAGGTATTTTGAATAGTAACAATACTTGGAGAATACTTTTCTACCAAGGGGGGGGGGGGTATTTTACGAAAACAACTAGGAAGGAGGGGGGGGAATGTTTCGGCCGAGGGCCTCTCAAAGGGCGAGGGGGACTTGGACGAAACTACACTAAGGGGGAGAGGGATTTTTGCCTTGGAATTTATCAAGTGAGGATGAAGAAATAGTCTTGCATTAGAGGGGTATTTATAGGACATTCAATGGCCAAGATTGAGGCAAGTGGAGGGCAAGTGGAGGGTGGGGATTCACCCATGTGTCCTTATCCATCTACTACACAAAATATCCTACCTAACCCTTGAACAAAGAAAAGGCAAAGAAAACGCCCAAGTTTCGTCCACTTGAGGGTGACAAGTGTCGCCCTCTCGTTGGTCCAAAATATTTCATCTCTCGGAAAAATCCGCAAAAATTATAAATGTTGCAACCGTAATTTTCCCTTCGCAAAGTCCGGAAAACGTTTCGTCGGAAAACGATTCTTTTCGCTAGTTGTGCACAAATTTTGTCCCTTTGCCTACTTTAAGATTTAAACTTTTGTACGTACGCCCTTACGTACATACTCTGGAAATACGGGGTATAACAGATATAATATAACACCAATAAGCATACATGAACACCAAGTCCCACCTGTGTCCTAAATACCTCGTGGTCTCATGCCCCGGAATCCCACATCGTAAAAGCATGACCATAGGGTGACACAAACAAATCTGGAGACAAGTATGATAGTCAATTTACAGCACACTGTGCCTTACTAACAATGAGAGTAAATGGTAGTACTAGGAAGCTCACGATCAAAGCAGGACCACCCGCCCGCAGTATCATTAAGCAATCCTACTCCTGGGACTATTTCACCCGCATAGGTCGCGTGGACCCGCGTGAGGTATTCCTCGCATGGGACTATTTCACCCGCATAAGCCCTTACGGACTCGCATGAGGTATTCCTCGCATAGGCTGGACCCGCCCGCATGGGACTATTTCACCCGCGTAAGCCCTTACGGACTCGCATGAGGTATTCCTCGCATCGTGGGTAGCAAATCCACGGAATATGCAAATGCCACAAACCCGGGGAATGACCCCGAAATGACTGATATACCAATAGCACACAACCGGCTATTACCAGCACACATAGGAAATTTCAATTAAACAAGCCAAAGTACTTATCAAGGCACACATAGAATAATTCTCAATTAATCAAGCCAAAGTACTTATCAAGGCACACTTAGACTAATTCTCAATTAATCAAGTCAAAGTACTTATCAAGGCACACTTAGAATAATTCTCAATTAATCAAGCCAAAGTACTTATCAAGGCACACTTAGAATAATTCTCAATTAATCAAGCCAAAGTACTATGTACGTACATCCTTTTCAAAAGACTCCTTTTTATGTAATACCCCAAGATACTAACACCCGTAGTATCAAGGTGTGTCTATTTTTCAAAGTAAGTTACTATACTTTTAGAAACTCATTTCAAAGCTTGAAACCAAGTAACTTCAAATTTTCACAATCTAGGCAACTTATGCCCATTAATCAAAATAGACAACTTTCTAAACCTTCCATAAAGTCGTTATAACCAACTCCCCATAAAGCCGTTATAACCCTTTATGGTTTTTAGACAATTTCATTCTTTCTATAACTAAGAGACTTATACTTAAAACCAAGTATCACAAACTTTCAAATCAAGTCTCTTAACTTCCAAAATACTTCGAGTCTCTTAATATATAGAAAACAAGTTTCTTCTACTTTTAAACCTCAAGTAACTCACACCTTTCAAAACAAGTTACTTCTCTTAAATCATGTCATTTCCCCTCTTTTAAAACAATTAAGTAAATCACTCCTTTGACTTCCCTAAAGTCATTATAATGACCTTTAGGTTTTGGAACTAAGGCACTAGCCAAAAGATTTGGAAACCACTTCCTTTTCAAGACTCCATGTACTTTAAGTAGAAATACTTTCACTTTTAAGAATCCAACTTCACTAAGGCAATGGATTATACAACTTCCAATTTAATCATCAAAGTACAATCAAGGAAGTACATAGAACAAATTCTATTTTAGGCAATCCAAATACAACCAAGGAATGGATCATTTAAGGAGTAGGAAATACTTTCTTTATCTTAAGGAATCATGCTAGAAGAGGAGATAGTTCACATACCTTTTCGGCTAATATCCACAAGCTAAGCCGAATACGCCTTACGTAGAAGTGTCAACCTATAATGGTCACAACAAGACTATCAACTTCTAGTCTCTAACGTAGAATAATACTAAGTATACGGTCTCTAATTCTACGGAAAATCGGGCAGCACTTCCTTTGTTTCTACTCACTTTGCCACCTTTTTCAAGGCCGGACTACAATAACCAACACGCCACATTTAAGGATCAAAACAACAACCAAACAAAGGGGACTACACGCCTTACAATACGTGTAAAATTCCGCCCCACAATTCATATCAAGTAGTATAAAAATCCAAGCCATTCTCGGCCAACTCATAACCAACAACACTAAGTCTTTTCCAATCCTTTTTCCAATTCCAAGTTCTATGGTCTAACATGTTATATAGTTATAAACCACTTCAACAACTACAATTTCCTTCTTACACAACATGCGACGACTTAAACTAATAATCAACTTGAATTCCAAACTTAAGGCTAAATATGCTAGTTTTCGGATTAGGGTTCCAATAGCCAATACACTTATCCAACTACATAATATATAACTCATGCTTGCTAATAACCATAGCTACAACAATAAGTAAACCTTAATTGCTAAAACGACAAGATTATACCTTACAAGCCCTTAAAATTCCAAGATTCAAAGTCGCTCCTTAGCAAATTCTTAGCTCCTTTCCTTAAGTTCCAATCCGCTCCAAGCACTCCTTAGAAGCCTATGAAGAACCCATCTTCAAGTTCCAACTTCAAAGTTGAAGAACTCCTCAAGTTTCCGCCTTGCGACTAATACGAAAACGCCGCTTTTTCCAAATCTTTCTATCGAGATATCCTTACAATACCCTTTAGGACATCAAGTTAAAGTCTTGTGGCTAATGGATCAAAACTACAAAATTTTCTTGTTGGAAATAGCCCAAACCCGAGAGCAACATGTGAAGAACAACAATGTGTGATTTTTTTCTAAGTCTTCAAGACCTTGTCTTGCTACTAGTAAGTATTTATAACACATTGTAAGGCTTAGATTATAACAAATGGGTGGCTAAGATGAAGATCACAAGGATTAAGCACAAGTGGCAAGTTGACCTTGGCCAACAATCTCAAGCTAGCAAGACTTATCTTCCACCATGGTAAATGACCATTTTACCCTTACACATTTCGACCAAGACGGCGTGGGGTGCCACGTGTCGCCTCTCATTCATCCATAAAATTCTCAGAACCTCGTGGGCCCCACAAACGTAAAATTCCTGGGTGGCCCCACATGACCAAATCAGAAAAATAAAGTTCCAAACGGTTAAGAGTTCCATCCCTTTCACATAAGGAATTTTGAGAATCCAATACTCAACCACGAACACTTTTCCTGTCCGCCGTCCGGAAGATTTTCCGTCGGAAAAACAATTCTTCCTTTCGTACCAATTTCCAAGTCTTGATTCCTTACGTACATTCTCTTTTACATGTCCTGGACTTACGGGGTGTAACATTCTTCCCCCCTTAGAAATATTCGTCCCTGAATGTTCTTAGTCGGTTGTCAAGCTATACACACTCCGGCACAATCTATATACTATGCCTATCAATCAAAACTGCACAAGACCAACGATGCCACACATGGCCACCACAACATACGTAAACATAACAATGGACCTTCCGTCCGTGGTCCCTTCTCACAAAACTCGAAGGTTATAGTCTCCTCAAACACGGGATCCCTAGAGGTTCCTTTATTTCCTTACTTGTCATACTTTCTCGTACTTTCAAACTATCTAGTACACGTACAAAAATCTCAAATATTGTTTCTGTTCTCCAATCCCTGGAGTTACTATCCAAACTTGGCCATATGTTACTTGAATTTCCGTTAAGGCTTTTCTCAGTCCTTGCGACCTGATTCCGGTGGAACGCGTCGACAAATTCGTACAACGATTAACCCAACTTGGGCCTGGCATCCTCGTGACCCTATCACATAGCGGGACCACTACCAACTGACATCACCCCATTCCATACTACCGGCTGACCCGAAATGAGTCCATAACCCGACTCATCGTCACACTTAACTTCTCATCCTTAGTCTGAAATAAATTTCTCCCTTCTCTCAAGGTACTTCTCACCCTATCCCCTATTCACTAGAGGTTCGTCACATAGGCCAAAGTATTTCTACTGTACAATCTTCCCTATTGGTCTTACACTGTTACGGGGTAATTATAACTTGTGAACTCTATACAACTATAGCCTCAGTTCACTTACCCTTCTTGTCAACATTCTTAACTTCTCACTTTACTAATCAAAGTATCCCTACCCCTGGGGTACAATCACTTACAACTGCTAGCAATAAAGGGAAAACATATATGCTAGGGCGAAATCTGAATCTATCAATGCACGTATGATTCAAAAGAATCAAAATATACCTGTAACCCCGTGCGATGTCGCCTCCTGATCCTGCCAAGTAGTCACGTCATCTATGCGGTTAGAAGGACCGCCAGAACTATAAACTCCACTCTGACCTCTACCACGACTGGATGAACTCTGAACACCGCTCGGGGACGACACCGCGAGGAGGAACCAACTACCGGCCTCATAGTCGAGCCACCCACTGGCGCTTTTCTAACCGGACATTCTACTTCGTGGCCTGACGTCACAATAATAACAAACATATGTGCCATAACAGCATTTCCCCATATGACGCTTACTACATTGGAAACACTGAGGAATATGTGGCCTCGACTGAGAAAATCCTCTGCTCCTCTGAGAACTTTGACCCCTGGAGCTTGGACCGGCTCCTAAATACCTTGTGGGATCAAATATCCCACCTATGAGCTGCGGGGGTATGTACTGGGTAGGCTGGGACGAATATCTCACTCGCCGAGGCCGCCGTCCAAAACTCACCGATAACCAACCGGTCTAGCCTCTTACGCAGATCTCCGCTACCGCCTCTACCCCCGTACATCTATCCAGATCGCCGAATAACCTCCTGCTGATGAAACTGTAGCACTGCTATCTTGGTCAATAACATAATGGCTTCCTTCATGACCCTAAAGTCTTCCCCTAACTGAGAAACTAGAGGCTCTGGTGTTGGGGCCTCAAAACCTGGCGCAGAAGAACTTGCCGATCGCGACAACATCCAGATACCCCGGGCATAAGCCCTATCAACTCTCGAGTCCGACTAGTAGCTCTCGCTACTCCTTTGCCCTTCGGCGATCGCCTCTCCTCGAGGCATAACTATAACACAAAATTACGTCGAGAGGAATTATCTTACTAACACACTCTATGGCACGATCTAGAGTGTGAAGAATAGAAACCAACTCCTAAATGCCCCGTAGCCTCCTCGCTTATGGGTGTGGCGCGCAACACACCGATAATCAAGACTCTACTAGACACGGTCTGTAGACATTCCGAGGACTGACTGCTCTGATACCACTCTGTCACGCCCCGAACCCCGGGCCCGTGACTGGTGCCCTACCTGGGCACCCTTCTACCCTAACAACACGAGTAAACTGCGGAATTTAAATAACACCTCATTTTTTTTTTCAATCGTACGAGCAAGGGCAAAGCCGACAAGGCTGCCATATAATATACATAAACAAAAAAAGACACTATACTGTACATGAGTCCAATCCCACATATGAATACAGACCTCTAAGAGTTATACCGAACTATGACGGGACAAGGCCCCGCCGTACCCATAACTGTACAAAGCCTGTACTGAAAGAACTTATACCGAAAAGATAAACTCCCGAACAGAAGGAGCTATCCAAAAACTCTGAGCAGGGTCCTACACCTGCCGATCACCAAACAGCGTACCTAAACTCGCAGATGAACGTAGCCCCGGCGAGGTCTCAGACGAAGAATGTACTGCAAGCATGTGAAATAGCATCAGAATGAAATCATACGCCTAAACAACACAGGAGACATGTATGATAGCCAACCTACAGTACACAATACATAACAGTCATATCAAGTCAGGGACGCATGCCCTCAAATTCACTACTCAAATATAACTATGGGTCTCACGCCCATACTATCAATCATGCCCGTGGAATCCTTCCTCACTGCCGGCAGTCCATGATATAATATAACACCAATAAGCATACATGAACACCAAGTCCCACCTGTGTCCTAAATACCTCGTGGTCTCATGCCCCGGAATCCCACATCGTAAAAGCATGACCATAGGGTGACACAAACAAATCCGGAGACAAGTATGATAGTCAATTTACAGCACACTGTGCCTTACTAACAATGAGAGTAAATGGTAGTATACTTACAATATAAACTAGGAAGCTCACGATCAAAGCAGGACCACCCGCCCGCAGTATCATTAAGCAATCCTACTCCTGGGACTATTTCACCCGCATAGGTCGCGTGGACCCGCGTGAGGTATTCCTCGCATGGGACTATTTCACCCGCATAAGCCCTTACGGACTCGCATGAGGTATTCCTCGCATAGGCTGGACCCGCCCGCATGGGACTATTTCACCCGCGTAAGCCCTTACGGACTCGCATGAGGTATTCCTCGCATCGTGGGTAGCAAATCCACGGAATATGCAAATGCCACAAACCCGGGGAATGACCCCGAAATGACTGATATACCAATAGCACACAACCGGCTATTACCAGCACATATAGGCAATTTCAATTAAACAAGCCAAAGTACTTGTTATACCCCGTAGTTCCAGGGTATGTATGTGGGGACGTACGTACGAGAATACGACAGAAAATTTGGAAAGAAAGAAAGGTGTGATTTTTCGACGGAAAAGTTTCCGGTTTTTGTGAAGAAAAAGGTTCATTAATGG
Source organism: Przewalskia tangutica (assembly GCA_029844215.1). Classification (NCBI taxonomy): domain Eukaryota; kingdom Viridiplantae; phylum Streptophyta; class Magnoliopsida; order Solanales; family Solanaceae; genus Przewalskia; species Przewalskia tangutica. Next base: position 74,942,179 of record CM056728.1, read on the forward strand.
GAATTGGATTCCCAGATTTGGTATTTGGACTTCTTGGATTATATTAGAATTTTGAGATTTTATTTTCGGAAATGGTCACGTGGGGCCCACGGGAGAAATTTACGGTTTTGTGGGGCCCGCTTTGTTTTTGAGATTTTCGGTATTTTGGATATTTTCTAAGACGAAATATTTTGATTTAGCAGTGGGGCGACACGTGTCACCCCAATGTGGCCATGGTTGGTCGCTTATCGACACTGGCTTTGGTCGAATGGTGTGGACAAGTGGCAAGCCACTTGTCCCAAGTTTTGTGAGGCCATTTGGAGGGTGGGACCCACACACACTTGTCCCAAGATCTCACCACACACTTGCCTTGATCTTGGCCTTTGATTGTTCTATAAATACCCCATAGTGCAAGACTTATTATTTCATCCACTTAAGAGCTTTCCAAGGCAAAAATATCCCTTTCCCTTTGTATAGTTTTCGTCCCCCTCCCCCACTTGAGTAGAAATACTTTGTGTATTGTAGTATAATCCCAAATACCTTGGCCTAGTATCCCTAGTAGTATTCCAAAGTTGTTTTAATACTAGGAGCCCGAAAATGCTACTTTATTCCAATATTCGCAAAGTAAAACCCTAGAAAATCTTCATAAGCTTGGTTGAAGTGTTAAGAGAAGTTGTTTAGAAACTTCTAAGGGTTGTTTGGAGCGCGTTGGAGCGTAAGGAGTTGGAGCTAAACGTTGCTCAGGATCGACATATAATCTTGGATAATTTTGGGCTTATCGAGGTAATGATCTACGCCCCTATCAGATTGGGATATTACATGTTGTAGTAGTTATACTGAGTATATTATATTGGAAGGATGATTATAAAGGATTGAATCAGATTTACATCGACCGCATTTACATGAGACTTGTGTAGTATTATTGCGGTTATAATTGAACACGTCCGGTTAGCCGTGTAATCCCCTGGGAGTTGTTGGCCTGGTAGCGGGCCGTGGTAGGGGAGGAGATTTGTGTGATAGCGGGGGGGGGAGGTGCTGCCGCATTTTCAGTAGAATAAGGAATCTGGCAGCTTAGAATATTCTACGAAGAGATCTGGTGAGTTGATAGGCGTTTTGTGGCCTTTATAGTTGCAGATCCACGAGCGTATTCTACTCAAGAGTGGAAAAGGCCAGCAGGTTACAGATCGTGGAGCGCTTTGCTAATTGTCGATAATCGCCGCGAGGTATGTGAACCTCTTCCTATCTTTTCTAGCATGATTGTTGTGAACTATGTAGTACCAGACGCATACGCTAAGTGATTTGGTTGGTTTAAAAACATGTGTTATAATAGCTTTATGGGAAGTTAGTTATAACGACTTTATGTAGGTAAAAGAATGGTTTATTGATTGTAGAAGTTAAGAGACTTGATCTTGAAAGATAAGAGACTTGACTTATAACGACTTGTTTTCAGAAAAAGAGAAGTAACTTGATTTTAAGTATAGGTTGCTTGTTTTGAAAAGAGTAAGTTATTTGGGTTTTAAAAGAATACTTGTTGTTGTTTTAAAAGAAAAGAGACTTGTGGAATTAAAGAGTTTTTGGTTTAGAACATAAAGTGTTATAACAAATTTATGGGAAGTTAGTTATAACGACTTTATGAAAACAAAGGAATGGTTTTTATCATTGGTTTTAAAATGGTAACTTGACTTTAAAAGGAGAAGTGTTTTGGTCTAAAAAGAAGGCATGGTATTGTCTTAATTTGGTTTAAAAAGGAAAGTATGGAAGTTGTTTTGGTTTACTTAAAATGTTAGTCACTTTATTTTGATACTACTGCATCGTGACTTTTGTAAAGAAACGGATCTTCTAAAAGAATTTAACGACGTAGTGCTTGGGGATTAAAACCCGACTTGTCATAAAACGAAAGTACCTCGAGTTGTGTGAAACGTGCCTATGTTTGCGCGTGATAGCCTTGTTGTGCAAGTGTTGTATTCTTATGTTACCGCCTCTCTTGGAGGGTCGGTCGTGTTATTCTTGATCATTTTGGACATACCGACACGATGGGCGCCCACGTATGCCCACTATGATAGTCCACGGGCATACCGACTCGGACGGTCCACGTACGCGCCATGATGAGGGTTTGTTTCGCTGATAGTGTTATTCCATGGACTAGCTCTCCGAGGTTTTACCGATTCGCCTTGGTATCCGTGGTCGGCCAGACTTGCCCCGCCTCGTGGCTGATTCGGCCTCGTACTGGTAGTTAGCCTTCGCACTTGCCTGCTCGCTTTAGTGGCGAAGTCTCGTGACACGCTCGTACTGGTAGTTAGCCTTCAGATTTGCTCCGCCACTGCGTGGCGCGCAGCTTGGTATCCGTAGTTGGCTTTCGTGATTGCCCCGTGTCGCCTTCGTGGTTTGGTTGTATAGTATTGTTAGTACGGTTGTTATGACACAGTGGACCTAGTGTTCATGCGTACTTCGTGCGTGATTATATCATAGATCGCGGCATGGCGGAAGGTATTCCACGCATGATTGATGCGCGGGCGCGAGACCCATTGTTATACTTGAGTAATGACTTTGAGGCGCGAGTCCCCGACTTGACATGACTGCTTATATATTATGGATCGTAGTTTGGTTATCATACATGTCTCCCGCTTATATAGACTATTATGATTTCATTTACGATTTTACGCTTCACATACTTGGTACCGTTGTATCGACTCTCCTTCGGGCGTGTTCATGCCGCAGTAGAGGTACATCGGTTGTGGATCCGCGCCTTAGGATCACAGGTTCAGCGTTTTGGGAAGCTCCGCTTTCTCGAGGCTTATCTTTGGTATAGTCCTCGTTGTTGATACTAGTACATTCAGGGGTATGGCGGGGCCCTGTCCCGTCATAGTTATGGTTACATTCTTAGAGGTCTGTAGTACTGTTGTGGGCAGGGTTTGTAAAAGGATTTAATTGTTCAGGTTGATATATATATGTATATATTCAGGAAGGTGACCGTGTTGGTTAGCCTGTTTCATACTTTATGTCTTGTCTCATGTTTTAGTTTTTATTTCCGCTGATTTTCTCTGATGTTGTATCACTAGGGTGCCCGGTAGGCACTACCACGCCCGGATCGGTCGTGACAAAAGTGGTATCGTGAGCAGCTAGTCATCGGAAAATGTCTACGCACCGTGTCTAGTAGAGTCTTGATTATCGCATTGTGCACCACATCTATAATCGTGAGGTCAGAGGACATTTAGGATTGGTTTCCATTCTTCTCACTCTGAGATCGTGCCTTAGAGATGTGTTGTAAGTTGGACTCCCTCTGACGTATTATTTTATATCAGTTATGCCTCTACGCAAGGCAACCAGAGCCCAGAAGGGCAAGGCAGAGGAGTCGCGAGTAGAGCACGGAGGTTACTGTGGCAGAGGCCCGCTTTTACGAGGTGGTGCACAGCGGATTCTACGACGCCGCCACCCCAGAGAGTTTAGAGCAAAGCAGTAGCTACTGAGGCCACGATATCTGAGCCTCCAGTCCCACGGCCAGGAACAGAGGATATGGGTTGCAAGGAGATGACCCAGTTACTAGTTAGGTTTATGGCGAGACTTGAGGACAGACGGGAGCCGGGGGTACCAGTAGTGCACCCCAAGGCCGATAGTTGGAGACTTCGGGACTTCTTAAGTTGCAGTCCACCAGTGTTCTATGGATCGAGAGCTGAGGATGACCCTCAGGAGTTTATCCGACAGTTACAGCGGATCATGAGAGTGATCAAGGCTTCGGAGACCGAGTCGGTGGTCTTAGGTTCGCATCGGCTGCGTGATACTGCAATGATCGTTTGATTCGCGAGCTGTCCTGGGAGCACGCGCTTCACTGTATGGGACGAGTTCTCGGGAATTTCTTGCACATTTCTTGCCCCACGATGGCGAGGCACGGCCGAGTGTTTCGAGCCGAGAGTGAGGACGACGCTCGGGAGTACAACGAGAGTTCAACTCGTTGGCTCGATATGTCCCTGCGTTAGTGGCTAATATGGAGGACGAGTGCACCGCCACGCCACGGCTCGATGACTACTTGGCGAGGCTCGCCGGTGTAGCTCTTCAGTCGGGCATGGACATTGCCCGCATGCAGGCTTATGCACTTGGGTGTGAGGAGCGGAGAGGTCGACGGAATGACCGGGATCAGCAGAAGAGGGCCAGAACAGCAGGGTCTTTTGGCGACTTTCGAGGCGGACCGCCTCAGCAGCAGACTAGTTATGCGCCTCCACCAGTACAGAGTGGTCCTCCACAGTCTTCAGGGCATCCAGAGTATTCAGGAGCAGGTCAGGGCTCCAAGGGTTCAGGTTTTCGGGGGAGTAGTGGTATTGACCAGATGAGGCCACCCTTACCTCAGTGTGGCCGTTGCGGTAGAATCCATAAGGGGGAGTGTCGTGCTGGTTCAGGAGGTTGTTTTACATGCGGCCAGCAGGGCCATTTTGCGAGAAATTGTCCGACCAGAGGTAGCGCGGATGTAGAGACTCGGCCTTCAGGATCTATGGCTGGTTCATCACCTTCTACAGCTATGCTACCGCAGTATGTGCCTATGATTAGAGGGAAGCGGTAGATACAGGTATATCCTTAACCCTCTAGAGATTAGTATGCTTGTTATGATGATCTCCTTATTGTGTGCTATGTACGGATAGCATTGTGTTATTGATGTGTTAGAAAACATGGTTAGTTGAAAGGATAAGTATGGGGACATGGAAGGTGTGAACCTTAGAATAGTACACGTTGAGACCTTAGATGTAAGGCCGTCTGGAGAAAAAAAAATTACGGTTAGTCTTTGTCGAAACACTTGGTATACGTGAAATGTATTGAGGGATATTTCCTTGGGTTGTGTAAGATGAAAGTGGTAGCTTTCATGACTTGGATAGGTAAGATTGTTCCGGATCGGGGAACAAGAGTTTGGTGCGATTATGGGTCGGGTTGAGGACCGTTCGCGGGTCAACCCGCAGCCCGAAAGGAGATGTGGTCAATTTGTGGTGATCCCGCTTTGTGATAGGGTCACGAGGGTGCTAGGCCCAAGTTTAGGTAACCATCGTATGAGTTCGTGGATGCGTTCGACCAGAATCGGATCGTGAAGGCCGGGAATGGCCTTGAGGGAATGAGAGGCTTGTAGATGACCAAGTTGGAGGTAGTGACTCCAAGGTTTTGGAAACTGAATCAATGACTGGAGTGTGGTACGTGTAATAGAAAGAGTTCAGGTATACGAGAAAGGTACGACGAGTAAGAAGAGAAGCGAACAATGTGTTATGAGAACGGAAGTGATCATTTCTTTTATGAAGTGAAGATGCGAAGGGAGTATCCTTTAGACCATGGGTGTGAGTTTTTTTTTTTATGTTAGAGGTGATTCCTCGTTGGCTTGGATTTGTATGATATACTATGTCCATTGATGGCATGATTGGTTTCGTAAGTATAGTAGTGAAGACTATACCGGCGCATGTGTGTCTGGAGACTTAGAAGGAACATTCGGGACGAATGTTTCTAAGGGGGAAGAATGTTATACCCCGTAGTTCCAGGGTATGTATGTGGGGACGTACGTACGAGAATACGACAGAAAATTTGGAAAGAAAGAAAGGTGTGATTTTTCGACGGAAAAGTTTCCGGTTTTTGTGAAGAAAAAGGTTCGTTAATGGGAATTGGATTCCCAGATTTGGTATTTGGACTTCTTGGATTATATTAGAATTTTGAGATTTTATTTTCGGAAATGGTCACGTGGGGCCCAAGGGAGAAATTTACGGTTTTGTGGGGCCCGCTTTGTTTTTGAGATTTTCGGTATTTTGGATATTTTCGGAAGACGAAATATTTTGGACGAGTAGGGGGGCGACACGTGTCACCCCCATGTGGCCATGGTTGGCCGTTTCTTGACACTGCTTTGGCCGAAATGGTGTGGACAAGTGGCAAGCCACTTGTCCCAAGTTTTGTGAAGCCATTTGGAGGGTGGGACCCACACACACTTGTCCCAAGATCTCACCACACACTTGCCTTGATCTTGGCCTTTGATTGTTCTATAAATACCCCATAGTGCAAGACTTATTATTTCATCCACTTAAGAGCTTTCCAAGGCAAAAATATCCCTTTCCCTTTGTATAGTTTTCGTCCCCCTCCCCCACTTGAGTAGAAATACTTTGTGTATTGTAGTATAATCCCAAATACCATGGCCTAGTATCCCTAGTAGTATTCCAAAGTTGTTTTAATACTAGGAGCCCGGAAATGCTACTTTATTCCAATATTCGCAAAGTAAAACCCTAGAAAATCTTCATAAGCTTGGTTGAAGTGTTAAGAGAAGTTGTTTAGAAACTTCTAAGGGTTGTTTGGAGCGCGTTGGAGCGTAAGGAGTTGGAGCTAAACGTTGCTCAGGATCGACATATAATCTTGGATAATTTTGGGCTTATCGAGGTAATGATCTATGTCCCCCTATTGTATTGGGATATTACATGTTGTAGTAGTTATACTTGAGTATATTATATTGTAAGGATGATTATAAAGGATTGAATCAGTATTTACATCGACTGCATTTATGTAGACTTGTAGTATTATTGTGAAATAATTGAACACGTCCGTTAGACGTGTAATCCCCGAGTTGTTGGCCCGTAGCGGGCCTTGCAGTGAGAGATTTGTGTGATAGCGTGGGGAGGTGCCGCATTTTCAAGAGAATAAGGAATCTTGCAGCTAGAATATTCTACGAAGAGATCTAGAGTTGATAGGCGCTTTGTGGCCTTTATAGTTGCAGCACCACGAGCAGCGATTCTACTCAAGAGTGGAAAAGGCTAGCAGAGTTACAGTACTGTGGAGCGTTTTGCTAATTGTCGATAATCGTCGCGAGGTATGTGAACCTCTTCCTATCTTTTCTAGCATGATTGTTGTGAACTATGTAGTACGGTGACGCATACGTGTGCTAAGTGATTTGGTTGGTTTAAAAACATAGGGTGTTATAATAGCTTTATGGGAAGTTAGTTAAAACGACTTTATGTAGGTAAAAGAATGGTTTATTGATTGTAGAAGTTAAGAGACTTGATCTTGAAAGATAAGAGACTTGACTTATAACGACTTGTTTTCGGAAAAAGAGAAGTAACTTGATTTTAAGTATAGGTTACTTGTTTTGAAAAGAGTAAGTTATTTAGGTTTTAAAAGAATACTTGTTGTTGTTTTAAAAGAAAAGAGACTTGTGGAATTAAAGAGTTTTTGGTTTAGAACATAAAGTGTTATAACAGCTTTATGGGAAGTTAGTTATAACGACTTTATGAAAACAAAGGAATGGTTTTTATCATTGGTTTTAAAATGGTAACTTGACTTTAAAAGGAGAAGTGTTTTGGTCTAAAAAGAAGGCATGGTATTGTCTTAATTTGGTTTAAAAAGGAAAGTATGGAAGTTGTTTTGGTTTACTTAAAATGTTAGTCACTTTATTTTGATACTACGGGTATCGGGTGACTTTTGTAAAAGAAATGGATCTTCTAAAAGAATTTAACGCACGAAGTGCTGGGGATTAAAACCGGACTTGTCATAAAACGAAAGTACCTCGAGTTGTGTGAAACGTGCCTATGTTTGCGTGTGATAGCCTTGTTGTGCAAGTGTTGTATTCTTATGTTACCGCGTCTCTCGTTGGAGGGTCGGTCGTGTTATTCTTGATCATTTTGGACATACTGACACGATGGGCGGCCCACGGGTATGCTTCCACTATGATAGTCCATGGGCATACTTGTTATACCCCGTATTTCCAGAGTATGTACGTAAGGACGTACGTAGAAAAGTTTGGGCTTTAAAGTAGGCTTGGCCGAAATATTTTGTGCACAACACCCGGTTAGAGTCGTTTTGACTTAAACGCTTTATACATAACTTGCGAAGGGAAAATTCGCTATGTCATTTTTAATTTTATGGATTTTTCCGAGAGACGAACATTTTGGACCAACGATAGGGCGACACTTGGCACCCTCTCATTGGTGGGCGTGTGGGGCATACGGGACGATTGGTCTTGGCTTTTGTCAAGTAGTTGGTAAGATATTTGTGAGGGTTTTAAGGAGTAGGGTCTAGGGGCACTTGGGCATATCTCGCCCTCCACTTGCCCCACTTGGCTAGATCTTGACCCTTGGTCTTCCTATAAATACCCCTTTGAAGACTTCTTCATCCATTCCTAAACTTTCCTAAGTCTTGAGAGCTCTTCCCTTGAGTAGTGTCTCATCCAAACACCCTCCCCTTTGAGAAGGCCCTCGCCGAGAGCCCTCCCTCCGCGTGAGTACCACTCCTAGCTGGGTCGAGGGTATACACCCCCCCTTGTGGGGTTGTCTCGTATAAATACCCCCCTCTTGGTAGAAAATACTCTCCAAAGTATTGTTACTATACCCAAAATACCTTAGCCGTATACCTTGTAGTATTCCAAAGATACCTCTACGTAGAGCCCGAAAATACTACCGTATGTCCTTTTTGTCTCAAACCGAAACCCTAAGGAGAATCTCCATAGTTGGTTGGAGTATTAAGAAGAAGTTGCGTAGAACTTCTAAGGGTTGTTTGGAGCGGGTTGGAGCACCCGGAGTAGGAGCTAAACGTTGCTAAGGACCGACATTTATACTTGGATAATTATGGGCTTATCGAGGTAAATATCTTGTCTCCCTTTTGTAATTAAGTGTGCATACTGTTGAAGTATAAGAATTAGTATAAGTTATATACAAGGAAGTATATAAGAAGAAAATGGAACTGTATTTACATAGGACTGTATTACAGTAGACTTATGAAGTTTGACGGATAGGGAAGTACTGCCCAATTTTCCGTAGAATCTTGTGTCTAGATTTATTCTACCGAGTAGTCTAGAATTTGATAGACTTGTATAACCTTTATAGGTTGAATGTTCTGCAAGTAGCATGTGCTACTAGAAAGGTGAACAAGGCTAGCCGGGTTATAGCCGTGGAGCGTTTTGCTAATAGTCGATAATCGTCGCGAGGTATGTGATTCTTCCTATCCTCTTGAGCATGATATTTTAAAAGAATATATATATAGTACGGTAGACGTACGCGTGCTAATTGAACGTAGTTGTACGGCAATGTCTTTTGACTTAAGCCTGAATAATAAGAATCTTGAAGTATTTCAAGAGAATTAAGAACTGTTTTTGAAAGAAGAGTATTGTTTGGTTTTAAAAAGCTTAAGAGTTATACTAGCTTTATGGGAAGTTAGGTATAACGGCTTAAGAGAGGTAAAAAGAATGGTTTACTGATTCTTAAAAGATAAGAGACTTGACTTAATTGAATTAATATGAGTTTTGTTAAAAATGTGTGAAACCTCATTCGTGAGTAATGAGTACATGGTTTTTAAAAGGAATAATGTTTTACTGATTTCGGAAATCAGAATAAGTATCGAACACACCACAGCAGCGCTAATAAAGGGAAATGTTTTGACTAATAAAGTATTATTAAAACCAGTAGAAACTTCCATCTGCATAGAAGCTAAGATGAGACAAAATGATATTACATTTCCTAGATCACGGTCAGTAATAAGATCATTATGAACGTAATAACCTACTCACACATAAGACATATGTTTCTAATTGTTTTAAAGGATTAAAACTATGAACTACGAAACCTTCAAAAATGAGAAACTTGAACATTTGAAATTAGGCAACCGAACGCTTGGAAAATAATGTTGTTACTCGATTTTACAAAGGGAAGTGTTTGGTTTACTTAAAAGGATAGTCACTCTATTTTTTTATACTACGTATTGTGTGGCTTTGTGAAAGTAACGTATCTTTTAAAAGAGTTAATGTATGAAGTGCTTTGGGGATAAAAACCCGAACTTGTTGACATATAGTAGAAAGTACCTTATGTGTATAACTTGATTGTGTTGGTTTGTGATAGCCTTGTAATACTTTCTTGTTGATTTGATAAGTAAACATGCTAGGATGCTACGTGTGTTAGTATCTTGTGATGTTTTGTGTAAAGGGTTTTCCTCGATTGCGCTTTAAAGTTGTTTAAACGATCAGCCGTTATGTTGGTATTATACCACCACCTTGACTTGTTTCCGGAGGTTAAGTCGCCTCCGACGCGGGTAGACTCGGTGATGCAGGGACCATGATTCGAGAATACCTCATGCGGGTCCAGGGGACCTATGCGGAGCTACGAGAGTTCCAGGTTAGTGTGCGGCCTTTATGGTCATGCGGTCTCTGTGGCCATACAGACTGCGAGTCCAGCGGACGCCGGGAGTAGCTACCGACGCGGGTTATACCTCACGCGGGCCTATGAGGTTGGCCTATGCGCGAGTCGCGGAAAGTTCGTGGCTAGACGTGCACATTTGATATGCGCGAGTGACCGGCTTTGATCATGTGACGGTTCAGACAGATATCATGATACTGATTTATGACCTTGTTAGTACCGTAGGTGTTAGTAGTCGGCTATGCCTTCGTTTACCACTGCATCGTTTATTAGGACACAGTGGGACCCGGTGTTCATGTGTATTCCTTGGTGCTTTTATATCATAAACCGCCAAGCGGTGAGAAAGGTATTCCACGGGCATGATTGATGTTGTGGCGTGAGACCCATAGTTACATTTGAGTGATGACTTTGAGGCGCGAGTCCCCGACTTGATACGATCGCTATTTATTGTGAATCGTAGTTTGGTTATCATACATGTCTCCAGCTATATAGACTATTATGATTTCATTTACGTGATTTTCGCCACATACTTGGTAATTGTCGACCTCCTTCGGGGGGCTGCGTTCATGCCGCAGGTAAAGGTACACCAGTTGTTGATCCTCGCTCTTAGGGTCACAGTTCAGCGTTTGGGAAGCTCCGTTTCTCCGGAGGCTTATCAGTGGTATAGTCCCCTGTCGTTGTAGGTACTTACATTCAGGGGTATGGCGGGGCCCTGTCCCGCCATTATTGTCGTATCATTCTTAGAGGTCTGTAGTACTGTTGTGGGCAGAGTTATAGAAAGGGATGTAACTGTTCAAATTGTTATTTATATATATACTGAAGGTAACCGTTTTTTGTTAGCCTGTCTTCTTAATTCACTGTCTTATTACATTGGTTTCATTATTGTCTTTATATTCCGCTGATTTCTCTGATGTATGACTACTGGGGTGCCCGGGTAAGGCACCAGTCACGGGCCCCGGAACGGGTCGTGACAAAAGTGGTATCAGAGCAGTTAATCCTCGGAAAGTGTCTCTGCACCGTATCGATCAAGAGTCTTGATTATCGGTGTGTTGTGCACCACACCAATAATCAGGAGGCTATAGGATATTTAGGATTGGTTTCTATTCTTCTCACTCTGATATCGTGCCTTAGAGCTGTGTTGTAAGTTGGACCCTCTAACGTATTTCTTTCCCTTACCGTATTGCCTCCGCGTAGGGCAAACCCGGGCCCAGGAGGCAAGCGGCCGAGGAGCCGCGAGTAAGTACAGAGGGTTACGAGGGCACAGCCCAATCATCACCGGGTGGTGCTTCATTCGGGAGTTCGCGACGCCGCCGGTCCCCAAAGAGTTTAGCATAGGCAGCGATTCCTACTGCGGCCATGATATTTGAACCTTCGCCACGGCCGAACAGAGAATATAGATTGCAAAGAGGCGACCCTGTTACTAGCTATGGATTTGGCTGCCAGAGTGTATACTGATGTACCGCGAGTCTTGATGACTATCTAAGAGAGGGTTGTACAAGAGTAATTCTTCAGTTAGGCTTGAGCATGGCCTGTGTACGGGCTTATGCGCAGCAGGCCGAGAAACGTAGAGATCGACGGGTTAACCAAGGACAGCAGAAGAGGGCCAGAGCAGCAAGGTCCTTTGGTAACTTTCGAGGCGAATCACCTCACCAGCAGATTAGATATGCACCTCCGCCAATGCAGAGTGGTCTTCCACAGATTTCAAGACTTTCGGGTTATGCCGGAGTTGGTCAGAGCTCCAGGACTTCCGGTTCACAGTGTGACAGGCGTCATTCCGGGGAATGTCGTCTTTTAGTTAGTACTTGTTTTACCTGCGGCCGACAGGGCCATGTGTGGAAAGGACGTCCTAGTAGGAGGGATGCAAGTAGGAGGACTCAGCCTTCAGGATCGGTGGGTAGTTCGTCACCTTCCTTAGCTATGCGCCCTACGGGGCAGGTTTGATTAGAACGACTAAGGGGAGTGAAGCAGTAGATACAGGTATATCCTTAACCCTCTAGAGATCAGTATGTGTGATAAGATGGGTATATCATAAGTGCTATGTTCTGATAGCAGTGTGTTAGTTGTGATTAGAAATCATGGTTAGTAACCGGGGAAGATTGGGGGATAGGAAAGTGTGAGCCTTAGAGCTTTATACGTAGAGACCTTAGAGGCGAGGCCATCTTTGGTAAAAGAATTATTTCATGTTTGACCCTTATCGCGGTGCATAGTGCACGTGAGATATATTTGTGGGATAAGTCCCTGAGTAGTAGGAAATGAAAGAGGGTAGTTGAGCTAAGAAGACCGCTAGGTTTTCGTAACGTGATTAGTGAAATTGTTCCGGATCGGGGAGCTAGTGTTTTGCGTGTTGCCGGGTCGGGTTGAGGCCACGTTGCGGGTCAACCCGCGGCCTGTTTGGTGGTGGGGTCAGTTTGTGGTGGTCCCGCCTTGTGGTAGGGTCACGAGGGTGTTAGGCCCAAGTTTAGTTAACCAGCGTACGAGTTCGTGGATGCGTTCGACCAGTAGTCGGGCCGATGGGGTCAGCCCATCTTGTCTTTTAGTCAGGACCGGTTACTCGGCAGAGGGTTATGCGAGATGTTACATCGGAAAGGCTGTAAGGCTGCACGGGGTGCCTACCTTCACCTTATGACGCATGGAGCCAGTGTTACTACTGCTTCTTTTCGGAAGTTTTACCAGCAGGTTAGGAACTCAGGTGAGTCTCCGTATCGTATTCATCCTCGGGCCAGTGTTTGGATTTCAGGGGTAGTTGTGAGGATTGTTGTCTCCTGTTGGGGAAGTGTTTTATAGCTACCATTTCAAGTTTTCGAATGTCGCCTTATGAAGCCTTGTAGGGGCGGAAGTGTAAGTTGTCGGTCGATTGGTTCGATGTTGGCAAAGATTCAGATAGTTGGTTTATACTTGTTCAACAGAAATGTGGTAGGTTATGAGCAAGAGTTCGAGTGTGCAAGAAGGGTACGACACGTAAGGGAAGAAGCAAGAATGTATGGCGAGCATAGATGTGATCATTTCTTTTGTAAAGAGAAGGTGCGAAGGAAGTATATTTTAGACCCCGGAGAGAGGTATTTGTGGTGATGTTAGAGGTGTTTCCTCGTGGACTTGGATGGAAGTATTTGCGCGGGTGTTTCTGTGGCCAGGTGTGGCAGGATTGTTCTCGTAAGTATAGTAGTGAAGACTATACTGGCGCGCGTTGTTTTGAGACTTAGAAGGAACATTCGGGACGAATGTTTCTAAGGAGGGGAGAATGTTATACCCCGTATTTCCAGAGTATGTACGTAAGGACGTACGTAGAAAAGTTTGGGCTTTAAAGTAGGCTTGGCCGAAATATTTTGTGCACAACACCCGGTTAGAGTCGTTTTTCGACGAAACGTTTTATACAACTTGCGAAGGGAAAATTCCGGCTATGTCATTTTTAATTTTTGCGGATTTTTCCGAGAGACGAAACATTTTGGACCAACGAGAGGGCGACACTTGGCACCCTCTCATTGGTGGGCGTGTGGGGCGGCACATGGGACGATTGGTCTTGGCTTTTTGTCAAGTAGTTGGTAAGATATTTGTGAGGGTTTTAAGGAGTAGGGTCTAGGGGGCACTTGGGCATATCTTGGCCCTCCACTTGCCCCCCACTTGGCTAGATCTTGACCCTTGGTCTTCCTATAAATACCCCCCCCCCCCTTTGAAGACTTCTTCATCCATTCCTAAACTTTCCTAAGTCTTGAGAGCTCTTCCCCCCTTTGAGTAGTGTCTCGTCCAAACACCCCCCCTCCCCCTTTGAGAAGGCCCTCGCCGAGCCCTCCCCTCGCGTGAGTACCCCACTCCTAGTGGGGTTGGCCGAGGGGTAAACACCCACCCTTGTGGGGTTGTCTCGTATAAATACCCCCCTCTTGGTAGAAAATACTCTCCAAAGTATTGTTACTATACCCAAAATACCTTAGCCGTATACCTTGTAGTATTCCAAAGATACCTCTACGTAGGGCCCGAAAATACTACCGTATGTCCTTTTTGTCTCAAACCGAAACCCTAAGGAGAATCTCCATAGTTGGTTGGAGTATTAAGAAGAAGTTGCGTAGAACTTCTAAGGGTTGTTTGGAGTGGGTTGGAGCACCCGGAGTAGGAGCTAAACGTTGCTAAGGACCGACATTTATACTTGGATAATTATGGGCTTATCGAGGTAAATATCTTGTCTCCTTTTTGTAATTAAGTGTGCATACTGTTGAAGTATAAGAATTAGTATAAGTTATATACAAGGAAGTATATAAGAAGAAAATGGAACTGTATTTACATAGGACTGTATTACAGTAGACTTATGAAGTTTGACGGATAGGGAAGTACTGCCCAATTTTCCGTAGAATCTTGTGTCTAGATTTATTCTACCGAGTAGTCTAGAATTTGATAGACTTGTATAACCTTTATAGGTTGAATGTTCTGCAAGTAGCATGTGCTACTAGAAAGGTGAACAAGGCTAGCCGGGTTATAAGCAGTGAGCGTTTGCTAATAGTCGATAATCGTCGCGAGGTATGTGATTCTTCCTATCCTCTTGAGCATGATATTTTAAAAGAATATATATATAGTACGGTAGACGTACGCGTGCTAATTGAACGTAGTTGTACGGCAATGTCTTTTGACTTAAGCCTGAATAATAAGAATCTTGAAGTAGTTCAAGAGAATTAAGAACCGTTTTGAAAGAAGAGTATTGTTTGGTTTTAAAAGCTTAAGAGTTATACTAGCTTTATGGGAAGTTAGGTATAACGGCAAGAGAGGTAAAAGAATGGTTTTGTTATACCCGTAGTTCCGGTGGTATGTATGCAGGGACGCACGCGAGAATACGAGAAAGATTGGAAAGGAAGAAAGAGGTGAATTTTCCACGGAAAAGTTTCCGGTTTTTGTGAAGGAAAAAGGTTCGTTTATGGGAATTGGATTCCCAGATTTGGTATTCGGACTTCCTGGAATATTAGAGAATTATGGAATTTTATTTTCGAAAATGGTCACGTGGGGCCCAGGAGAAATTCTGATTTTGTGGGGCCCGCTTTGATGTTGAGATTATGGCCGCTTTGGATATTTTCTAAGACGAAATATTTTGATTTAATCGGGGCGACACGTGTCACCCCATGTGGCACCTTTGGTAGAAATATGTTTGTCTGCTACGGTTAGAGTCGTTTCGGCGAAACGTTTTCTGACTTTCGTAGGGGAATTTCCGGCTATGTCATTAAGTATTTTTGCGGATTTTTCCGAGAGACGGAACATTTTGGACCAACGAGAGGGCGGCACTTGGCACCCTCTCATTGGTGGGCAAAGTGGGCGGCATGGACGATTTTGGGGAGGGCAAGTGGGAGATATTTTTGGTAGATATTTTGTGTGCAAGTTGGCTAGGACACTTGGGTGAATCTTGGCCCTACACTTGCTAGGCACTTGGCTAGATCTTGGCCATTGGTTGGCCTTGGCTTGTGCTATAAATACCCCTCTCCTTTGATGAACTTCTTCATCCAAAATGCCTAAGTCTTGAGAGCCTTCCTCCTCACCGTGAGGCCCTCGGCGAGAGTTCCCCACAGTGGGTAGGCGAGGTAGCCACCCCTCCTTTGTGGTGTGTGGCCGTGGGTACCCCTAGCCTAGTTTGTTTTCATATAATACCCCCCCCTCTTGGTAGAAATACTCTCAAAAGGAATGTTATAAAGCCCAAATTACCTTAGCCATATACCTTGTAGTATTCTAAGGTTATACCTTTACAAAAGCCAGTTATACTATTATACTTCCCACGATCACAAAACCGAAACCCTAGGAAAATCTCCATAGTCCGTTGAGTTTTGTGTAGAAGTTAGTTAGAACTTCTAAGGGTGGTTTAGAGCTGGTTGGAGCGCCGAGTTGAGCTAAGCGATTGCCCAGATCGACTTTAAACTCGGATAATTATGGGCTTATCGAGGTAATTATCTTGTCCCCTATTGTAATTGGAAATTACATGTTGTTAGATTGTATAGTAGAAGTATACTATATATAGTAATCGACTGTAATTACATAGACCGTATTCAGAGACTTGTGTAGTAGTGCAGTGGAGTAGAATTGTACAGTTGGGGTTAGATGTATAACCCTCGGTTGGCTTGGTAGCCGGCCTCGTTAGAGGAGGAGGTTTACGCTGTTGCGGGGGGGGGGGGGGGAGGTGCTGCCGAAATTTCTGTAGAAAGTTCTACGATGAGACCTAAATGTTAATAAGCGCCTTGTGGCCTTATAGGTTGAAGTACTACGTGTGGCGCGTTCTACTTGGCAAGGAGTGGCCGAGCGGCTTGAGGTACTCGGAGCATTTTGCTATTAGTCGATAATCGTCGAGGTATGTGAACCTCTTCCTATCTCTCTAGCATGATATGTGTGAACTATGTAGTACGGTAGACGCATGTGCTAAATGTGTTTGAATGGTTTAAAACATAAAGTGTTATAACGCTTTATGGGAAGTTGGTTATATGACTTTATGTTAGTAAGAAAATACATGTGGTTTTTAAGAGGTAATCGATTTGAACTATAACTGGCTTGTTATATGATAAGAAAGAACTTGAAGTATTTTCAAAAGATTTTTGAATCATTTTGAAAGGAGAAGTAATACTTGGTGTTTGAAAACTTAAGAGTTATACTAGCTTTATGGGAAGTTAGGTATAACGGCTTAAGAATGCTTTCTTGATTTGAAATCGAATGTGTATCGACAAACCAACTGCGTTAATAAAAGGAAATGTTTTGAATAATTAAGTATTATGAAAACCGAGAAACTTCCATCTGCATAGAAGCTAAGATGAGACAAAATGATATTTCCTAGATCATGGTCTGTAATAAGATTGTTATAAACAAGAATATCCTACTCACATATAAGGCTTATGTTTCTCGATTGTTTAAAAGAGAATTATATTCTTAAATGAATAAGACTATGAACTACTGAAACCTTTCTAAAAATAAGAAACGTGAACATTTGAAATTAGGCAAACTTGGGCGTTTGAAAAATAATGTTGTTACTTGATTTTACAAAGAGAAGTAATTGATTTACTTTAAAAGGATAGTCACTCTATTTTATACTACGTATTGTGTGACATTGTGAAAGTAACGTATCTTTTAAAGAGTTGATGTATGAAGTACTTTGGGGATAAAACCCGATTTTGTTAATCATATAGTAGAAGGTACCTTGTGTGAACAACTTGATTGTATTGGTTTGTGATAGCCTTGTAATGCTTTCTTGATTGCGTTGATAAGTAAGCGTGTTGGGATCTACGTGTGTTAGTATCTTGTGATGTTTGTGTGAAGGGTTTCTTGATTGTGCTTATTAACTATCGTCGTTATGATAGTATTGTGGCATTCATCTCTTGAGATGATTCCGGGTTAAGCCGCTCCACGCGGGGTAGACTCAGCGGGTCGATGGACTATGATTCGAGAATACCTCACGCAGTCCCGGGCTATGCGCGGAACTACGAGTTCCGTGTTAGTGTCACGTCCTTATGGGCATGCGGTCCTTGTGGCTACGCGATCGCGAAGTCGGTGACGACGCCGGGAGTAGCTACCCTCGATGCGGGGATGCCTCATGCGGCCGATGAGATTGGCCTATGCGGAGTCGCGGAAGTTCCGGACTAGACGCGACATTAGATCTGCGGGCAAGTGGCGGCTTTGATCATGTGACGGTCAAGACAGATCTTATGATCTGATTCATGACCTTGTTGGTGCTGGTGTTAGTAGACGGCTATGCCTTCGTACTTACCCGACGGTGTTATTATGGCAGTGGGACACGTGTTCATGTGTTCCTTGAACTTTTATATCATAAACCGCCAAGTGAGGAATGTGTCCCAGGCACGATTGATGTTGGGCGTGAGACCCACCGTTATGTTCTTTGGTGATGACTTGAGGCGTGAGTCCTCGACTTGATATATCGCTAGTTATTGTAAAATCGTAGTTTGGTCATCATACATGTCTCCCGCTTTATAGACTATTATGATTTCATTTGCGATTTTTAGTTTCACATACTCTGCCTGTTATCGACCTCCTTCGGGGCTGCTCATGCCGCAGTTGAGGTACACCGCCGTTGATCCTAGCTCTCGTGGTCACGATCAGTTTGGGAAGCCCGCTTTCTCGGAGGCTTATCGGTGTAGTCCCCGTAGTAAGTGTTTACATTCAGGGGTTTGGCGGGGCCCTGTCCCGCCATTGTTGTCATATCATTCTTAGAGGTCTGTAGTACTGTTGTGGGCATGGTTTGTAAAAAGGATTAAACTGTTCATGTCATAGTTGTCATTTATATATATGCCGAAAGGCAAGTTTTCACAGATTATTGTTTTATACTTCTGTTATCTCATATGGTTGTGTTTGTTCCACTGATTACTCTGATGTATGTCTACTTGGGTGCGGGGTAAGGCACGATCCACGCCCCGCCGGTCGTGACAAAAGTGGTATCGTGAGCGATTAATCCTCGGAAAGTGTCTGACGCATCAGATCCAAGAGAGTCTTGATTATCGTGTTGTGCACCACATCAATAATCGTGAGGCTATAGGATATTTAGGATTGGTTTCTATTCTTCTCACTCGAGATCGTGCCTTAGAGCTGTGTTGTAAGTTGAACCTCCGACGAAATCTTTTCCTTATCATTATGCCTCCGCAGGCAACCCGAGCCCGAGAGGCAAGGCAGGAGTCGCGAGTAGAGTTCGGAGGGTGGCGAGGGCACAGCCCAATCATTACCTAGGGTAGTGCTTCATTCGGGATTTCTGCGACGTCACTAGCCGCAGAGTTTAGCAGTGACGGCGGTTCCTCGCTGGCCCACGATATTTGAACCTTCGCCACGGCCGAACAAGTGAATATAGATTTCAAAGAGGCGACCACATTAGCTATAGATTTGGCTACGAGAGATTATACCGATGTACCACGAGTCTTGATGACTACCTAAGAGAGGTTGTGCAAGAGTAATTCTTGATTGGTTGAGCATGGCACGTATGCGGGCTTATATGCAGCCGAAAACGTAGAGATTGTGGGTTAACCAAGGGCGAGAAGAGGGCGTGAGCAGCGAGGTCCTTCGGTAACTTTCAAGGTGAGTATACCTTAAGTGCTATGTTCGATAGCGGTGTGTTAGTTGTGATTAGAATCATGGTGGGTTAACCGAGTAAGATTTTGGGGATAGAGAAGGTGTGAGCCTTAGAGTGTTATACGTAAAGACCTTAGAGGTAAGGCCATCTCGAGAAAGGTGTAGTGTTATGTTTGACTTATAGGAGTGCATAGTGCACGTGAGCTATGTTCGTGGGATAAGTCCCGAGTAGCGTGATTTGAAGGAAGGTAGTCGAGCTAAGAAGACCGCGAGTTTTCGTAACGTGTTTAGTAAGATTGTTCCTTCGGGAGATGGTATTTGCGCGCTTGGGTCGGGGTTGAGGCTACGTGCGGGTCAACCCGCGTAGGTTTGGTGGTGGGTCGGTTTGTGGTGGTCCTCTTTGTGTTAGGGTCATGAGGGTGTTAGGCCCATGTTTAGTTAGCCAGCGTGCAAGTTCGTGGATGCGTTCGACCAGTGGTCTGGCCGATGGGGGCAGCCTATCGTGTTCTTCGGTCAGGGTCGTTCCCTCGGCAGTGTTGATGTTATCTGAAAAGGTTGTGAGGTTGCAGGGGGTGCCTACCGTCACCTTATGACTGATGGAGCCAGTGCACTATTTCTCTTCGGGAGTTTGTACGAGCGGGCTAGGAACTCAGGTGAGTCTCCGTATAGCATTCGCCCTCGGGCCAGTGTTTTGATTTCAGAGGTAGCCGTGAGGATCGTTGTCTCAGGTTGGGGGAGTGTTTAAGCTACCATTTCAGTGTTCGGATGTCGTCTTGCGACGCCTTGTAGAAGCGTAAATGCAAGTTCTTGGTCGATTGGTTCGATGTTGGCGGGGTTCAGATAGTTGGTTGAGCTTGTTCCACAGGTGTGGATAGTGAGAAGCTTGTCTAGAAGAAGTTCTGGCAGCTCAGAGGAATTGTGCGGATAATCGGCGACGACGCTTAGAGTTCAGGTTGACGGTCGGTCTTCTTGAAAGTACCACCCCGGGCAGGGTGTGACGAGTTTTGGAAACAGAAGGAACTTAGCGAGTTACTTTGGGCCTTTGTGAGTTCATGTGAAGAATAGGCGGTTGCCTATATGTTAGCATTTGCCGTCCGACTTAGGAGGAAGGGCGTCCGGTCTTCGTATTGTTATGTTCGGGAAAGTATCGAAGATCCATCCAGAATGATCCCAGTTAATGATGACCACGTTAGAGATAGTAACCCCGAGTTTTGGATACTAAAGCAGTGTCAGAAATGTGATAAGAATCCGAGGGTACAACAGCCTTGATGATCGCAGCAGCCCTGCATCGTTTGTTGGAGTCGTCGAGCACGGCTCGCGACAAAGTGACAAAAGTAGTATTATTTGTGGTGATGTAGAGGTGTTTCCTCGTGGACTTAGATGTAAGTGTTGCGCAGGTATTTCTGTGGCCAGGTATGGCAGGATTGTTTCGTAAGTATAGTAGTGAAGACTATACTGGCGCACGTTTGTTTTGAGACTTAGAAGGAACATTCGGACGAATGTTTCTAAGGGGAAGAATGTTATACCCGTAGTTCCGGGTATGTATGCAGGGCGTGCGTGCGAGAATACGATGAAAGATTGGAAAGGAAGAAAGAGGTGAATTTTCCACGGAAAAGTTTAGGTTTTGTGAAGGAAAAGGTTCGTTTATGGAATTGATTCCCGATTTGGTATTCGGACTTCTGAATATTAGAGAATTATGGAATTTTATTTTCGAAAATGGTCACGTGGGCCCACGGAGAAATTTACTGATTTTGTGGGGCCCGCTTTGATTTTGAGATTTTGGCCGCTTTTGGATATTTTCAAGACGAAATATTTTGATTTAATCGGGGCGACACGTGTCACCCCATGTGGCACCTTTGGGCGAAATATGTTTGTGCACAACACGGTTAGAGTCGTTTTTCGACGAAACGTTTTCACGACTTTCGTAGGGGAATTTCCGCTATGTCATTAAGTATTTTTATGATTTTTCCGAGAGGCGAACATTTTGGACCAACGAGAGGGCGGCACTTGGCACCCTCTCATTGGTGGGCAAAGTGGGCGGCATGGACGATTTGGGGGGGGGCAAGTGGGAGATATTTTTGGTAGATATTTTGTGTGCAAGTTGGCTAGGACACTTGGGTGAATCTTGGCCCTACACTTGCTAGGCACTTGGCTAGATCTTGGCCATTGGTTGGCCTTGGCGTGCTATAAATACCCTCTCCTTTGATGAACTTCTTCATCCAAAATGCCTAAGTCTTGAGAGCCTTCCTCCCTTTTCGCAGGCCCTGGCCGAGAGTTCCCCAGTGGGTAGGCGAGGTAGCCACCCCTCCTTTGTGGTGTGGCAGTGGTACCCCTTACAGCCTAGTTTGTTTTCATATAATACCCCTCTTGGTAGAAATACTCTCAAAAGTATTGTTATAAAGCCCAAATTACCTAAGACATATACCTAGAAGTATACTAAGGTTATACCTATACAAAGCCCATTTATACTATTATACTTCCCACAATACAAAACCGAAACCCTAGGAAAATCTCCATAGTCAGTTGAGTTTTGTGTAGAAGTTTGGTTAGAACTTCTAAGGGTGGTTTAGAGCGGGTTGGAGCGCTGAGTTGAGCTAAGCGATTGCCCAGATCGACTTTAAACTCGGATAATTATGGGCTTATCGAGGTAATTATCTTGTCCACCTCTTGTAATTGGAAATTACATTTTTTTAGATTGTATAGTAGAAGTATACTATATTTAGTACTGAACTTTAAATACATAGGACTGTATTACATTAGACTTGTGTAGAAGTACCGATGAGTAGAATTGTACCCGGTATGGTTAGATGTATAACCCCCCCTGGTTGGCTTGGTAGCGGCCTCGTTAGAGGAGGAGGTTTACGCTGTCATGGGGAGGTCTTTGAAATTTCAGAGAAAGTTCTACGATGAGACCTAAATGTTAATAAAGCGCCTTGTGGCCTTATAGGTTGAAGTACTACGTGTGGCGCGTTCTACTTGGCAAGGAGTAGCCGGCGGCGAGGTACTCTGAGCATTTTGCTATTAGTCGATAATCGTCGCGGTATGTGAACCTCTTCCTATCTCTCTAGCATGATATGTGTGAACTATGTATGCGGTAGACGATATGTGCTAAATGTGTTTGAATGGTTTAAAACATAAAGTGTTATAACGGCTTTATGGGAAGTTGGTTATAACGACTTTATGTTAGTAAGAAAATACATGTGGTTTTTAAGAGGTAAGCGATTTGAACTATAACCGCTTGTTATATGATAAGAAAGAACTTGAAGTATTTTCAAAAGATTTTGAATCATTTTGAAAGGAGAAGTAATACTTGGTGTTTGAAAACTTAAGAGTTATACTAGCTTTATGGGAAGTTAGGTATAACGGCTTAAGAATGCTTTCTTGATTTGGAAATCGAATGTGTATCGACAAACCACCGCGTTAATAAAAGGAAATGTTTTGAATAATTAAGTATTATGAAAACCAAGAGAAACTTCCATCCGCATAGAAGCTAAGATGAGACAAAATGATATTTCCTAGATCATGGTCCGTAATAAGATTGTTATAAACAAGAATATCCTACTCACATATAAGGCTTATGTTTCTCGATTGTTTAAAAGAGAATTATATTCTTAAATGAATAAGACTATGAACTACGAAACCTTTCTAAAAATAAGAAACGTGAACATTTGAAATTAGGCAAACTTGGGCGTTTGAAAAATAATGTTGTTACTTGATTTTACAAAGAGAAGTAATTGATTTACTTTAAAAGGATAGTCACTCTATTTTATACTACGTATTGTGTGACATTGTGAAAGTAACGTATCTTTTAAAGAGTTGATGTATGAAGTACTTTGGGGATAAAACCCGATTTTGTTAATCATATAGTAGAAGGTACCTTGTGTGAACAACTTGATTGTATTGGTTTGTGATAGCCTTGTAATGCTTTCTTGATTGCGTTGATAAGTAAGCGTGTTGGGATGCTACGTGTGTTAGTATCTTGTGATGTTTGTGTGAAGGGGTTTCCTTGATTGTGCTTATTAACTATCGGTCGTTATGATAGTATTGTGGCATTCATCTCTTGAGATGATTCCGGGTTAAGCCGCTCCGTCGCGGGTAGACTCAGCGGTCGATGGACTATGATTCGAGAATACCTACGCAGTCCGGGCTATCTTGCGAACTACGAGAGTTCGAGTTAGTGACGTCCTTTATGGGCATGCGGTCCTTGTGGCATGCGGATCGAAGTCGGGGCGATGCCGGGAGTAGCTACCCTCGATGCGGGGGATGCCTCATTCGGCCCGATGAGATTGGCCAATGCGGAGCTGCGTGAAGTTCCAGGACTAGACGCGCACATTAGATACTGCGGGCAAGTGGCGGCTTTGATCATGTGACGGTGCAGGCAGATCTTATGATCTGATTCATGACCTTGTTGCGTAGGTGTTAGTAGACGGCTATGCCTTCGTATTTACCCCGTCACGGTGTTATTATGGCACAGGTGGGACTGGTGTTCATGTGTGTTCCTTGGAACTTTTATATCATAAAGCTGGCGGAGGAATGTCCCACGCACGATTGATGTTGTGGTCGTGAGACCCACTGTTATGTTCTTTGGTGATGACTTGAGGCGTGAGTCACGACTTGATATGATCGCTAGTTATTGTAAAGCGTAGTTTGGTCATCATACATGTCTCCCGCTTTATAGACTATTATGATTTCATTTGCGATTTTTAGTTTCACATACTCGGTACTGTTATGCGACCTCCTTCGGGCTGCGTTCACGCGAGTTGAGGTACACAAGTCGTTGATCCTATCTCTCAGGGTCACAGTTAAGCGTTTGGGAAGCTCCGTTTATCCCGAGGCTTATCAGTGGTGTAGTCCCCTGTCGTAGTAATTTTTTACATTCAGGGGTTTTGCGGGGCCCTGTCCCGCCATTTTTTTCATATCATTATTAGAGTGCAGTAAATCTTGTTGTGGGCATGGTTTGTAAAAAGGATTAAACTGTTCATGTCATAGTTGTCATTTATATATACGCAGAAAGGCAAGTTTTCCTGATTATTGTTTTATATACATTTATCTCATATGGTTGTGTTTGTTCCACTGATTACTCTGATGTATGTCTACTTGGGTGCCCGGGGTAAGGCACCAGTCACGGGCCCCGGTTCGGGTCGTGACAGGTTTACTGATTCTTAAAAGATAAGAGACTTGACTTAATTGAATTAATATGAGTTTTGTTAAAAATGTGTGAAACCTCATTCGTGAGTAATGAGTACATGGTTTTTAAAAGGAATAATGTTTTACTGATTTCGGAAATCAGAATAAGTATCGAACACACCACAGCAGCGCTAATAAAGGGAAATATTTTGACTAATAAAGTATTATTAAAACCAGTAGAAACTTCCATCTGCATAGAAGCTAAGATGAGACAAAATGATATTACATTTCCTAGATCATGTCTTTGTAATAAGATCATTATGAACGAATAACCTACTCACACATAAGGCATATGTTTCTCGAATTGTTTTAAAGGATTAAAACTATGAACTTTAAACCTTTCGAAAAACGAGAAACTTGAACATTTGAAATTAGGCAAACTGGAACGTTTGGAAAATAATGTTGTTACTCGATTTTACAAAGGGAAGTGTTTGGTTTACTAAAAAGGATAGTCACTCTATTTTTTTATACTACGGGTATTGTGTGGCTTTTGTGAAAGTAACGTATCTTTTAAAAGAGTTAATATATGAAGTGCTTTGGGGATAAAAACCCGAACTTGTTGACATATAGTAGAAAGTACCTTATGTGTATAACTTGATTGTGTTGGTTTGTGATAGCCTTGTAATACTTTCTTGTTGATTTGATAAGTAAACATGCTAGGATGCTACGTGTGTTAGTATCTTGTGATGTTTTGTGTAAAGGGGTTTTCCCTCGATTGCGCTTAAAGTTGTTTAAACGATCAGCCGTTATGTTGGTATTATACCACTCACCTTGACTTGTTTCCGGAGGTTGCTGCCTCCGTGCGGGGTAGACTTCGGTGATGCAGGACCATGATTCGAGAATACCTCATGCGGGTCCAGGGGACCTATGCGGAGCTACGAGAGTTCCAGGTTAGTGTGCGGAAAGTTCCAGGGCTAGACGCGCACATTTGATACTGCGGGCGAGTGACCAGCTTTGATCATGTGACGGTCTAGACAGATATCATGATACAGTTTATGACCTTGTTAGTACTGTGGGTGTTAGTAGTCGGCTATGCCTTCGTACTTACCCTGTACTGTTTTATTAGGACACAGGTGGGACCTGGTGTTCATGTGTATTCCTTGGTGCTTTTATATCATAAACTGCCGGCAGTGAGGAAGGTATTCCACGGGCATGATTGATGTTGTGGGCGTGAGACCCATAGTTACATTTGAGTGATGACTTTGAGGGCGTGAGTCCCTGACTTGACATGACTGCTTATTTATTGTGAACTGTAGTTTGGTTATCATACATGTCTCCTGCTTTATAGACTATTATGATTTCATTTACAGTATTTTCAGTTTCACATACTTGGTACCTGTTGTACTGACCTCCTTCGGGGGGCTGCGTTCATGCCGCAGGTAAAGGTACACCAGTCGTTGATCCTCGCTCTTAGGGTCACAGTTCAGCGTTTGGGAAGCTCCGTTTCTCCGGAGGCTTATCAGTGGTATAGTCCCCTGTCGTTGTAGGTACTTACATTCAGGGGTATGGCGGGGCCCTGTCCCGCCATTATTGTCGTATCATTCTTAGAGGTCTGTAGTACTGTTGTGGGCAGAGTTGTAGAAAGGGATGTAACTGTTCAAATTGTTATTTATATATATACTGAAGGTAACCGTTTTTGGTTAGCCTGTCTTCTTAATTCACTGTCTTATTACATTGGTTTCATTATTGTCTTTATATTCCGCTGATTTCTCTTATGTATGACTACTGGGGTGCCCGGGTAAGGCACCAGTCACGGGCCCCGGAACGGGTCGTGACAATACTGACTCGATGGATGGTCCACGGGTATGCGGCCATGATGAGGGTTTGTTTCCCTGTTGATAGTGTTATTCCATGGACTAGCTCTCCATGAGGTTTTACTGATTCGGCCTTGGTATCTGGTGGTCGGCTTTCGTACTTGCCGTCTCGTGGTGATTCGGCTGGTACTGGTAGTTAGCCTTCGTGACTTGCCTGCTCAGTTTAGTGGCGGTCTCGTGACACGCCCGGTACACAGTAGTTAGCCAGACTTACCCGCCACCGCGTGGCACGTGCTTGGTATCCGTAGTTGGCTTCGTACTTGCCCGTGTCGCCCGTGGTTTGGTTGTATAGTATTGTTAGTACGGTTGTTATGACACAGGTGGGACCTAGTGTTCATGTGTACTTCTTGGTGTGATTATATCATAGACTGCCGGCAGTGAGGAAGGTATTCCACGGGCATGATTGATGTTGTGGGCGTGAGACCCATTGTTATACTTGAGTAATGACTTTGAGGGTGTGAGTCCCTGACTTGACATGACTGTTTATATATTATGGACTGTAGTTTGGTTATCATACATGTCTCCTGCTTTATATAGACTATTATGATTTCATTTACAGTATTTTACAGTTTCACATACTTGGTACCTGTTGTCTCGACCTTCCGGAAGTGCGTTCATGCCGCGGTAAGTACATCGGTTGTGGATCCGCGCTCTTAGGAACAGTCAGCGTTTGGGAAGCTCCGTTTCTCGAGGCTTATCTTTGGTATAGTCCCTGTCAGTGTTGATACTTGTACATTCTGGGGTATGGCGCTGTCCGTCATAGTTATGGTTACATTCTTAGAGGTCTGTATTGTACTGGCGGTGGTTTGTAAAAGGATTTAACTGTTCGTTGATATATATATGTATATATTCGGGAAGGTGGCCGTTGGTTGCTTTGTTTCATACTTTATGTCTTGTCTCATGTTTTAGTTTTATTTCCGCTGATTTTCTCGATGTTGTATCACTAGGGTGCGGGGTAAGGCACGATCCACGCCCGGATCGGTCGTGGCGATTTATCAAGGCACACGTGGAATAATTCTCAATTAATCAAGCCAAAGTACTTATCAAGGCACACTTAGACTAATTCTCAATTAATCAAGCCAAAGTACTTATCAAGGAACACTTAGAATAATTCTCAATTAATCAAGCCAAAGTACTTATCAAGGCACACTTAGAATAATTCTCAATTAATCAAGCCAAAGTACTATGTACGTACATCCTTTTCAAAAGACTCATTTTTATGTAATACCCCAAGATACTAACACCCGTAGTATCAAGGTGTGTCTATTTTTCAAAGTAAGTTACTATACTTTTAGAAACTCATTTCAAAGCTTGAAACCAAGTAACTTCAAATTTTCACAATCTAGGCAACTTATGCCCATTAATCAAAATAGACAACTTTCTAAACCTTCCATAAAGCCGTTATAACCAACTCCCCATAAAGCCGTTATAACCCTTTATGGTTTTTAGACAATTTCATTCTTTCTATAACTAAGAGACTTATACTTAAAACCAAGTATCACAAACTTTCAAATCAAGTCTCTTAACTTTCAAAATACTTCGAGTCTCTTAATATATAGAAAACAAGTTTCTTCTACTTTTAAACCTCAAGTAACTCACACCTTTCAAAACAAGTTACTTCTCTTAAATCATGTCATTTCCCCTCTTTTAAAACAATTAAGTAAATCACTCATTTGACTTCCCTAAAGTCATTATAATGACCTTTAGGTTTTGGAACTAAGGCACTAGCCAAAAGATTTGGAAACCACTTCCTTTTCAAGACTTCATGTACTTTAAGTAGAAATACTTTCACTTTTAAGAATCCAACTTCACTAAGGAAATGGATTATACAACTTCCAATTTAATCATCAAAGTACAATCAAGGAAGTACATAGAACAAATTCTATTTTAGGCAATCCAAATACAACCAAGGAATGGATCATTTAAGGAGTAGGAAATACTTTCTTTATCTTAAGGAATCATGCTAGAAGAGGAGATAGTTCACATACCTTTTCAGCTAATATCCACAAGCTAAGCCGAATACGCCGTACGTAGAAGTGTCAACCTATAATGGTCACAACAAGACTATCAACTTCTAGTCTCTAACGTAGAATAATACTAAGTATACGGTCTCTAATTCTACGGAAAATCGGGCAAAGACTTCCTTTTTTCTACTCACTTTGCCACCTTTTTCAAGGCCGAAATACAATAACCAACATGCCACATTTAAGGCTCAAAACAACAACAAAACAAAGGGGATTACACGCCTTACAATACGTGTAAAATTCCGCCCCACAATTCATATCAAGTAGTATAAAAATCCAAGCCATTCTCGGCCAACTCATAACCAACAACACTAAGTCTTTTCCAATCCTTTTTCCAATTCCAAGTTCTAAGGTCTAACATGTTATATAGTTATAAACCACTTCAACAACTACAATTTCCTTCTTACACAACATGCGACGACTTAAACTAATAATCAACTTGAATTCCAAACTTAAGGCTAAACATGCTAGTTTTCGGATTAGGGTTCCAATAGCCAATACACTTATCCAACTACATAATATATAACTCATGCTTGCTAATAACCATAGCTACAACAATAAGTAAACCTTAATTGCTAAAACGACAAGATTATACCTTACAAGCCCTTAAAATTCCAAGATTCAAAGTCGCTCCTTAGCAAATTCTTAGCTCCTTTCCTTAAGTTCCTATCCGCTCCAAGCACTCCTTAGAAGCCTATGAAGAACCCATCTTCAAGTTCCAACTTCAAAGTTGAAGAACTCCTCAAGTTTCCGCCTTGCGACTAATACGAAAACGTCGTTTTTCCGAAATCTTTCTATTGAGATATCCTTACAATACCATTAGGGACATTGGGTTAAAGTCTTGTGGCTAATGGATCAAAACTACAAAATTTTCTTGTTGGAAATAGCCCAAACCCGAGAGCAACATGTGAAGAACAACAATGTGTGATTTTTTTCTAAGTCTTCAAGACCTTGTCTTGCTACTAGTAAGTATTTATAACACATTGGAAGGCTTAGATTATAACAAATGGGTGGCTAAGATGAAGATCACAAGGATTAAGCACAAGTGGCAAGTTGACCTTGGTCAACAATCTCAAGCTAGCAAGACTTATCTTCCACCATGGTAAATGACCATTTTACCCTTACACATTTCGACCAAGACCAAGTGTGGGGGTGCCACGTGTCGCCCTCTCATTCGTCCATAAAATTCCGTAACCCTCGTGGGCCCCACAAAACGTAAAATTCCTCGGGTGGGCCCCACATGACCAAATCCGTAAAAAATAAATTTCCATAAGGTTAAGAGTTCCATACTTTTCAAATAATGCATTTTGAGAATCCAATTCTCAACAACGAACATTTTTCCTTTCCGACGTCCGGAAGATTTTCCGTCGGAAAAACAATTCTTCCTTTCGTACCAATTTCCAAGTCTTGATTCCTTACGTACATTCTCTTTTACATGTCCTGGACTTACGGGGTGTAACATTGGGCTTGTTTAATTGAGAATTATTCTATGTGTGCCTTGATAAGTACTTGGGCTTGTTTAATTGAGAATTATTCTATGTGTGCCTTGATAAGTACTTTGGCTTGTTTAATTGAGAATTATTCTATGTGTGCCTTGATAAGTACTTTGGCTTGTTTAAATGGGAATTATTCTCTAAGTGCCTTGAGTTTATAAAATGAAAGTCTATAGATTTTATGAACTTGCCTGTGTGTGCTGGCGATAGCCTTTGATTGCAAGTATTATGTTTTATTACGTTGCCGCGACTCTCGGTTGAAGGGTCGGCTGTCTTGTTGTAGTATTACTTGGACGTACCGACAGTGATGTGGGATTCCACGGGTATGCTTCCATTATTTGTATTACTCCTTGGACATGCTTATACGATGTGGAATTCCGGGGCATGTGACCAGGAGGCGGGTTAGATTCCCGGATCTTTATAAAAGACATGTTAGTGCCTTAAGTAAGCTAAAATGAGAGTGTACGTGAACAAGAATAATAAGAAGTTAGGGGATTCTTAACTTGCTTATATATTGTATGATAGCCGGTTTTGTGCTAGTGGTATATTATTCATTACGGGGTCATTCCCCGGGTTTGTGGCATTTGCATATTCCGTGGATTTGCTACCCACGATGCGAGGAATACCTCATGCGGGTCCGCAAGGGCTTATGCGGGTGAAATAGTCCCATGCGGGCAGGTACAGCCTATGCGAGGAATACCTCATGCGAGTCCGTAAGGGCTTATGCGGGTGAAATAGTCCCATGCGAGGAATACCTCATGCGGGTCCACGTGACCTATGCGGGTGAAATAGTCCCAGGAGTAGGATTGCTTAATGATACTGCGGGTGGGTGGTCCTGCTTTGATCGTGAGCTTCTGTTATACCCCGTAGTTCCAGGGTATGTATGCGAGGACGTACGTACGAGAATACTACAGAAAGATTGGAAAGGAAGAAAGAGGTGAATTTTCCACGGAAAAGTTTCCGGTTTTTGTGAAGGAAAAAGGTTCGTTAATGGGAATTGTATTCCCATAGGTGGTTTTTGGACTTCTGAGATTATATTAGAATTATGGAATTTTATTTTTGTAAATGCTAACTTGGGCCCACGGGAGAAATTTACGGTTTTGTGGCCCGCTTTGATTTTGAGATTTTGGCGTTATAGATATT
This sequence comes from Przewalskia tangutica, assembly GCA_029844215.1. Lineage (NCBI taxonomy): Eukaryota > Viridiplantae > Streptophyta > Magnoliopsida > Solanales > Solanaceae > Przewalskia > Przewalskia tangutica. The sequence continues at coordinate 74,972,964 of CM056728.1, forward strand.
TTGGAAGACGAAATATTTTGGGCGAATCGGGGCGACACGTGTCACCCCATGTGGCACCGGGTCGAAATATGTTTGTGCACAACACGGTTAGAGTCGTTTTTACGAAGCGTTACCTAACTACGAAGGGTAAATTACGGCTATGTCATTTAGTATTTTTGCGGATTTTTCCGAGAGGCGAAGCGTTTTGGACCAACGAGAGGGCAACACTTGGCACCCTCTCGTTGGTGGACTTGAAGGCGTTAGTAGATTGAATGAGCAAAGTCTTGGTTGATTTTTGTGTAGATATTTGTGAGGGTTTTAAGGAGTAGGGTCTAGGGGGCACTTGGGTGAATCTTGGCCTTACACTTGTTATACACTTGGCTAGATCTTGGCCATTGGTTGGCCTTGGCTTGTGCTATAAATACCCCTCTCCTTTGATGAACTTCTTCATCCTAAATATTTCCTAAGTGTTAGAATCCTCCCTCCCTTCCTTATGGTTTCGTCCCTCCTCTTCCTTTGTGAGGCCTTGGCCGAGGTGCACCACTCCCAGAGGCCTTGGCCGAGGTGCACCCCCTCCTAGTAGTGTGGCGTGGGGTACCACTAGCCTAGTTGCTTTAGTATAATACCCCACTTTGTGGTGTAGAAATACTCTCAAGTATTGTTATAATGCCCAAATTACCTTAGCCGTATACCATGTAGTATTCTAAGGTTATACTATACGAAAAGCCAGAAATACTATTATACTTCCGTCACCACAAAACCGAAACCCTAGGAAAATCTCCATAGTCCGTTGGAGGATTGTGTAGAAGTTGGTTAGAACTTCTAAGGGTGGTTTAGAGCGGGTTGGAGCGCTCGGAGTTGGAGCTAAACGATTGCCAGGATCGACATTAAACTCGGATAATTATGGGCTTATCGAGGTAAATATCTTGTCCCTCTATTTGTAATTGGAAATTACATGTCGTTAGATTATATAGTTGAAGTATACTATATATATATACGAACATAGCTTGTGGCAATGTCCTTGGACTTAAGCCCAAGAATCGAACTGACTGTAATTACATAGGGTGTATTACGGTAGACTTGTGTAGTACAGTGGAGTAGAATTGTGCAGTGGGGTTAGATGTATAACCCACTGGTTGGCTTGGCGGCCTGCGTTAGAGAGGAGGTTTACGCTGTTGGGGGAGGTCTTCCAATTTTGGTAGAATGTTCTACGATGAGATCTAAATGTTAATAAGCGCCTTGTGGCCTTATAGGTTGATGTACTACGTGTGGCGCGATCTACGTGGCTTAAGGGGTAGCCGACGTTTGGAAGTACTTGGAGCGTTTTGCTATGAGTCGATACTCGTCGCGAGGTATGTGAACCTCTTCCTATCTCTTCTAGCATGATATGTGTGAAACTATGTAGCGGTAGGCGATACTTGTGCTAAATGTGTTTGAGTGGTTTAAAACATAAAGTGTTATAACGGCTTTATGGGAAGTTGGTTATAACAGCTTTATGTTAGTAAGAAAATACATGTGGTTTTTAAAAGGTAACTGATTTGAACTATAACTGGCTTGTTATATGATAAGAAAGAACTTGAAGTATTTCAAAAGATTTTTGAATCATTTTGAAAGGAGAAGTAATACTTGGTGTTTGAAAACTTAAGAGTTATACTAGCTTTATGGGAAGTTAGGTATAACGGCTTAAGAATGCTTTACTGATTTCGGAAATCAGAATGTGTATCGACAAACAACTGCAGTTAATAAAAGGAAATGTTTTGAATAATTAAGTATTATTAAAACCGAGAAACTTCCATCCGCATAGAAGCTAAGATGAGACAAAATGATATTTCCTAGATCATGGCTGCTGTAATAAGATTGTTATAAACAAGAATATCCTACTCACATATAAGGCTTATGTTTCTCAGATTGTTTAAAAGAGAATTATATTCTTAAATGAATAAGACTATGAACTACGAAACCTTTCTAAAATAAGAAACGTGAACATTTGAAATTAGGCAAACTTGGACGTTTGGAAAATAATGTTGTTACTTGATTTTACAAAGGTAAGAGTTTTAGTTTTCTTAAAAGAATGATCACTCTATTTTATACTACGTATTGTGTGACTTATGTGAAAGAAGCAGATCTTTTTTAGATTTTAATGTGAAGTACTTTGGGGATAGATGCGAACTTGTTAGTAGAAATTATCTTGTGTGAATAACTTGATTGTATTGGTTTGTGATAGCCTTGTAATACTTTCTTGTTGCCTTGATAAGTAAACGTGTTAGGATGCTACGTGTGTTAGTATCTTGTGATGTTTGTGTAAGGGGTTTCTGATTGTGCTTATTAACTATCGATCGTTATGATAGTATTGTGGCATTCATCTCTTGAGATGATTCCGGGTTAAGCGCCCTCCGTCGGGGTAGACTTCGAGCGATGCAGGACCATGATTCGAGAATACCTAAATGCGGGTCACGGGGCCTATGCGAGCTACGAGAGTTCAGGTTAGTGTCGCGTCCTTTATGGGCATGCGGTCGTGGCTACGTGCGGACTCGAAAGTCGGGGCGATGGGAGTAGCTACCTCGATGCGGGAATACCTCATGCGGGCCGAGGAGATTGGCCTACGCTGCGGGAAGTTCGAGGACTAGACGCGCACATTAGATCTGCGGGCAAGTGGCGGCTTTGATCATGTGGCGATGCAGACAGATCTTATGATACGATTTATGACCTTGTTAGTACTGGGTGTTAGTAGTCGGCTAGGCGCCGTGCTTACCTGTGCAGTTTTATTAGGACACGGTGGGACACGGTGTTCATATGTATTCCTTGGTGCTTGTATATCATAAAGCTGGCGGTGAGGAAGGTATTCCACGCACGATTGATGTTGTGGGCGTGAGACCCCTTGTTAAATTGAGTGATGACTTGAGGGTGTGAGTCCCTGACTTGACATGACTGCTTATTTATGGTGAACTGTAGTTTGGTTATCATACATGTCTCCTGCTTTGTATAGACTACTATGATTTCATTTACAGTATTTATCTTTAGTTTCACATACAAATTTTGTTATCGACCTCGCCCGAAGTGCGTTCATGCCGCAGTTGAGGCACATCGTCGCCGTTGATCCTAGCTCTCGTGGTCACGCGATTCAGCGTTTGGGAAGCACCGTTTCTCCGGAGGCTTATCCGTGGTATAGTCCCCGTCGTAAGTGTTTACATTCAGGGGTTTGGCGGGGCCCTGTCCCGCCATTGTGGTCGTATCATTCTTAGAGGTCTGTAGTACTGTTGTGGGCAGGGTTGGTAAAAAGGATTAAGCTGTTCATTTGTAAAAGAGTTGATGGTTATATATATGCCGAAAGGCAAGTTTTCACAGATTATTGTTTTATATTTCTGTTATCTCATGTTGTTGTTTTATGTTCCGCTGATTACTCTGATGTTGTGTCACTAGGGTGCCCGGGCTAAGGCACCAGTCACGGGCCCAGTTTCGGGTCGTGACAGCTTCCTAGTTTATATTGTAAGTATACTACTATTTACTCTCATTGTTAGTAAGGCATTGTGTACTGTTATTTGAGTAGTGACTTTGAGGGCATGCGTCCCTGACTTGATATGACTGCTTATGTATTGTGTACTGTAGGTTGGCTATCATACATGTCTCCTGTTTTGTTTAGACTGTTATGATTTCATTACGCATTTCATCGCTTTCACATACTTGGTACATTCTTCGTCGACCTCGCCGAAGCTGCGTTCATGCAAGAGTTTTAGGTACGCTATTTGGTGATCGGCAGTGTAGGACCGCCGAGTTTTGGATAGCTCCTTCGTTCGGAGTTTATCTTTTTGGTATAAGTTCTTTCAAGATGTGCTTTTGTACTGATTATGGATACGGGGCCTTGTCGTCATAGTTGATAAAACTCTTGAGGTCTATATTCATATGTGGGATTGGACTCGTGTGCGTGTAGTGTCTTTTGTTTATGTATATTATATGGCAGCCTTATCGGCTTTGCCCTTGCACGCGTCGATTGGTTTTAAAAAAATGAGGTGTTATTTAATTTCCATGATTTACTTAGTTGTTAAGGTAGAAGGGTGCCTGGTAGGCACCGATCCACGCCCGGTTCGGGCGTGGGCGTGAGAGTGGTATCGAGCGATCGGTCCTCGGAATGTTTACGACCGTGTCTAGTAGAGTCTTGATTATCGGTGTGTTGCGCGCCACACCCATAAACAGTGAGGCTACAGGACATTTAGGAGTTGGTTTCTATTCTTCTCACTCTAAGATCGTGCCATAGAGCATGTTAGTAAGATAATTCCTCTCGACGTATTTTTGTGTTCTGACTATGCCTCGGAGAGGCAACTGATCGCCGAAAGGGCAAATGAGTAGCGAGAGCTACTAGTCGGACTCGAGAGTTGATAGGGCTTATGCCTGGGTATACGGATGTTGTGCGCGATCGGCGAAGTTCTTCTGCGCGAGTTTTGAGACCCCGACCAGAGCCTCCAGTTTCTCGATTAGGAGAGACTATAGGGTCATGAGGAAGCGATTATGTTATTGACCAAGATAGCGGTGCTCGATTTCATCGCGAGGAGGTTATTCGGCGATGCAGAGCAGTGTGTGCAGAGGTAGAGGCCAACGCGAGATCGGCGTAAGAGGCTAGACCGGTTGGTTATCCGTGAGTTTTGGACGAGCGGCCTTCAAGAATGAGTGAGATATTCGTCGATCTACCCAAAGACATACCCCCGCAGGCCACAGGTGGGAGATTTGACCCCACAAGGTATTTAGGAGCCGGTCCAAGCTCCAGGGGTCGAGGTTTTCAAAGGAGCAGAGGAGTTTCTCAGTCGAGGCCACTTTTTCCTCAGTGTTTCAGATGTGGTAAGCGTCATTCAGGGAAATGCCGTTATGGCACAGGTGTTTGTTTTTATTTTGGCCATCCGGGCCATATTCTGAGGGTATGTCCTTTTAGAAAGAGCGCCTGTAAGGTGGCTCAGCCTATGAGGCCGATGGTTGATTCTCTTTCCTCCGCAGCTGTGCGTCCCCCAGGGCAGGGTGTTCAGATGTCAGCCAGCCGTGGTAGAGGTCAGGGTGGAGTTTATAGTTCTGGCGGTCCTTCGAACCGCAGAGATGACGTGACTACTGGGTAGGATCAGGAGGCGACATCGCACGGGGTTACAGGTATATCTCGATTCTTTTGAATCATACGTGCATTGATAGATTCAGATTTCGCCCTAGCATATATGTTTTCCCTTTGTTGCTAGCAGTTGTAAGTGATAGTACCCCAGAGGTAGGAATACTTTGATTAGTAAAGTGAAAAGTTAAGAATGTTGACAAGAATGGTAAGTGAACTGAGACTATAGTTGTGTAGAGTTCACAAGTTGTAATTGCCCCATAACAGTGTAAGACCAATAGGGAAGATTGTACAGTAGGATTACTTTGGCTTATGTGACGAACCTCTAGTGAATAGGGGATAGGGTAAGAAGTACCTTGAGATAAGAGAGAGGTTTATTTCAGACTAAGAATGAGAAGTTAAGTGTGACGCTGGGTCGGGTTGTGGACTCATTTCGGGTCAGCCGGTAGTATGGAATGGGGTGATGTCAGTTGGTAGTCGTCCCGCTATGTGATAGGTTCACGAGGATGCCAGGCCCAAGTTGAGTTAATCGTTGTACAAGTTTGTGGATGCGTTCCACCGGAACTAGGTCGTAAGGACCGAGAAGAGCCTTAACGGGAATGTAAGTAACAATATGGCCAAGTTTGGTTAGTAACTCCAAGGATTGGGGGACAGAAACAATATTTGAGATGTTGTACGTTTACTAAATAAGTTTAGAAGTACGAGAAAGAAAGACAGGTAAGAAATAAAGGAACCTCTAAGGATCCCGTGTTTTAGAAGACTGTAACCTTCGAGTTTTGTGAGAAGGGGTCGCGGACGGAAGGTCCATTGATATGTTTACGTATGTTAGGTGGTGGCCATGTGTGGCATCGTTGGTCTTGTGGAGTATTGACTGTTAGGCATAGTATAAAGTTTATGCCGGAGTTTGTATAGCTTGACAACCGACTAAGAACATTCGGGGACGAATGTTTCTAAGGGGGGAAGAATATTACACCCCGTAAGTCCAGGACATGTAAAAGAGAATGTACGTAGGGAATCAAGACTTGGAAATTGGTACGAAAGGAAGAATTGTTTTTCCGACGGAAAATCATCCGGACGTCGGAAAGGAAAAATGTTCGTTGTTGAGAATTGGATTCTCAAAATGCATTATTTGAAGAGTATGGAACTTATTAACATTATGGAAATTTATTTTTACGGATTTGGTCACGTGGGGCCCACCCGAGGAATTTTACGTTTTGCGGGGCCCACGAGGGTTACGAAATTTTGTGGACGAATGAGAGGGAGACACGTGGTACTCCCACATATGGTGTTGGACGAAAATTAGTAAGGGTTGGATGGTCATTTGACCAATGTGGATGAAGTCTTCAAGCTTGATATTATTGACCAAGTCAACTTGTCCACTTGGCTATTATCCATGTGTTCCTCATCTTAGCCACCCATTTGTTTAAGTCTTAGCCCTCCAATGTGTTATATAAGCATACTACTAGTGCAAGACAAGGTCTTGAACACTTAGAAAAATTAGAGAAGCCTTGTTCTTGACAAATAGCTCTCGGGTTCACTACCTATCCCACACAAAAAAATTGTAGTTTTGATCCTTTATTCACAAGACTTTAACCCAAGGTTCCTAAGAGTATTATAAGGTTATCTCAATAGAAAGATTTCGGAAAAAACGGCGTTTTCGTATTAGTCGCAAGGCGGAAACTTAAGGAGTTCTTCAACTTTGAAGTTGGAACTTGAAGATGGGTTCTTCATAGGCTTCTAAGGAGTGCTTGGAGCGGATTTGAACATAAGGAAAGGAGCTAAGAATTTCTAAGGCGCGACTTTGAATCTTGGAAATTTTAAGGGCTTATAAAGGTATAAATCTTGTCGTTTTGGTAATTAAGATTTACTTATTGTTGTAGCTATGGATATTAGCAAGCATGAGATGTTTAGTATGAAGTTTGATAAGTATATTGGCTATTGGAACCCTAATCCGAAAACTAGCATGTTTAGCCTTAAGATTGGAATTCAAGTTGATTGTTAGTTTAAGGCGTCACATGTTGTATAAAGAAGGAAATTGTAGTTGTTGAAGTTGTTTATGACTATATAACATGTTAGACCTTAGAACTTGGAATTTGGAAAAGAATTGGAAAAGACTTAGAGTTGTTGGTTATAAGTTGGCCGAGAATGGCTTGGATTTAAACTACTTGATATGAATTGTGGGGCGGAATTTTACACGTATTGTAAGGCGTGTAATCCTCTTTGTTTGATTGTTGTTTTGAGCCTTAAATGTGGCGTTTTGGTTATTGTATTCGGCCTTGAAAAAGGTGGCAAAGTATGTAGAAACAAAGGAAGTGCTGCCCGATTTTCCGTAGAATTAGAGACCGTATACTTAGTATTATTCTACGTTAGAGACTAGAAATTGATAGTCATGTTGTGACCATTATAGGTTGACAATTCTACGACGTGCGATTCGGCTTAGCTTGTGGATTTAGCCGAAAAGGTATGTGAACTATCTCCTCTTCTAGCATGATTCCTTAAGATAAAGAAAGTATGTCCTACTCCTTAAATGATCCATTCCTTTGTTGTATTTGGATTGCCAAAAATAGAATTTGTTCTATGTACTTCCTTGATTGTACCTTGATGTTTAAATTGTAAGTTGTATAATCCATTGCCTTAGTGAAGTTTGGATTCTTAAGAGTGAAAGTATTTTACTTAAAGTACATAGAGTCTTGAAAAGGAAGTGGTTTCCAAATCTTTGGCTAGTGCCTTAATTCCAAAACCTAAAGGTCATTATAATTACTTTAGGGGAGTCAAAGGAGTGATTTACTTACTTGTTTTAAAAGAGGAGAAGTGACATGATTTAAGAGAAGTAACTTGTTTTAGAGGTGTGAGTTACTTGAGGTTTAAAAGTAGAAGAAACTTGTTTTCTAAATATTAAGAGACTTGTAGTATTTTGAAAGTTGAGAACTTGATTTGTAAGTATGTGATACTTGGTTCTAATAATATAAGTCTCTTGGTTATAAAAGGAATGGATATGTCTAAAACCATAAAGGGTTATAACGGATTTATGGGAAGTTGGTTATAACAGCTTTATGGAAGGTTAAGAAAGTTGTCTATTTTGATTAATGGGCATAAGTTGCCTAGATTGTGAAAATTTGAAGTTACTTGATTTCAAGCTTTGAAATGAGTTTTCTAAAAGTGTAGTAACTTACTTTGAAAAATAGACATGCCTTGATACTACGGGTGTTAGTATCTTGGGGTTTTACATAAAAAGGAGTCCTTTGAAAAGAATGTACGTACGTAGTACTTGGGCTTGTTTAATTGAGAATTATTCTATGTGTGCCTTGATAAGTACTTGGGCTTGTTTAATTGAGAATTATTCTATGTGTGCCTTGATAAGTACTTTGGCTTGTTTAATTGAGAATTATTCTATGTGTGCCTTGATAAGTACTTTGGCTTGTTTAAATGGGAATTATTCTCTAAGTGCCTTGAGTTTATAAAATGAAAGTCTATAGATTTTATGAACTTGCCTGTGTGTGCTGGCGATAGCCTTTGAGTGCAAGTATTATGTTTTATTACGTTGCCGCGACTCTCGGTTGAAGGGTCGGCTGTCTTGTTGTAGGATTACTTGGACGTACCGACAGTGATGTGGGATTCCACGGGTATGCTTCCATTATTTGTATTACTCCTTGGACATGCTTATACGATGTGGAATTCCGGGGCATGTGACCAGGAGGCGGGTTAGATTCCCGGATCTTTATAAAAGACATGTTAGTGCCTTAAGTAAGCTAAAATGAGAGTGTACGTGAACAAGAATAATAAGAAGTTAGGGGATTCTTAACTTGCTTATATATTGTATGATAGCCGGTTTTGTGCTAGTGGTATATTATTCATTACGGGGTCATTCCCCGGGTTTGTGGCATTTGCATATTCCGTGGATTTGCTACCCACGATGCGAGGAATACCACGCGGGTCCGCAAGCGGCTTATGCGGGTGAAATAGTCCCACGCGCGGGCGTACACTATGCGAGGAATACCTCACGCGAGTCCGTAAGGGCTTATGCGGGTGAAATAGTCCCATGCGAGGAATACCTCACGCGGTCCACGCGACCTACGCGGTGAAATAGTCTCAGCAGAGGATTGCTTAATGATACCGCGCGGGTGGTCCCGCTGATCGTGAGCTTCCTAGTTTATATTGTAAGTATACTACTATTTACTCATTGTTAGTAAGGCACCGGTATCGTTATTTGAGTAGTGACTTTGGCACGCGTCCACGACTTGATGGATCGCTATGTATTGTGTCTTGTAGGTTGGCTATCATACATGTCTCTGCTTTGTTTAGATCGTATGATTTCATTCTGATTTCATCGCTTCACATACTTGGTACATTCTTCGCATCGACCTCGCTGCGTTCATGCCGCAGATTTAGGTCTTGTTTTGTGATCGGCAGTGTAGGACCGCCGTAGTTTTTGGATAGCTCCTTCTCGAGTTTATCTTTTTGGTATAAGTTCTTTCAAGATGTGCTTTTATGCATGGGTACGACGGCCTTGTCCAGTCATAGTTCACAAAAACTCTTAGAGGTCTTTATTCATATGTGGGATTGGACTCGTGCAGTGTAGTGTCTTTTGTTTATGTATATTATATGGCGGCACTTTGTCGGCTTTGCTCGCACGTACGATTGGTTTTAAAAAATAAAATAAAATGAGGTGTTATTTAATTTCCGCAGTTTACTTAGTTGTTAAGGTAGGGTGCCTGTGTAGGCACCGCCACGCCCGGGTTCGGGCGCGTGATGATGCGCTCCGCGTGGGACTATTTCACCCGCAGACAGACTATTTCACCGTTTGGCCCGGTGGCCCGCAATGAGTACAAACGCCGCACTCGCATCACGGGTAGCAAATCCATGGAATTAGTAGTAACCTGGCTTTACCTCGCATTTAATAACTTAAACTAGCACAACCGGCTATCATACATAACATAAGCGCTACCGGCTTATCATAATATAAGCAAGTTAAGAAATCCCCTAACTTCTTATTAACATTATTATTATACCCTCTCATTTTAGTTTACTTAAGGTACTAACATGTCATTTTAAAAATCCGGGAATTTAACCCATAGTACTACGTACTTCTATTCTTTTAAAAAGACTCTTTTTCATATAAAACTTCCAAGATACTAATAACCATAGTATCAAGTCCTATCTACTTTTCAAGACAAGTCACGATACCTTTTTAGAAAATACGTTTATAGGCTTCTAAATCAAGTGACTTCTTTCTGTTAAAACCTTAAGCAATTGATGCCTTCAAATCAATTTGCCTTTCCTTATTTCAAGTCATTTATCATACTTACATTACTTAGAGTAAACCACTCTTATTAACTTTCCATAAAGCTATTATAACCAACTTTCCATAAAGTCGTTATATTAACTTTATACTTTAGGCAATTACATTCTTCCTTATATCCAAGGGACTTATACTTTTAAAATGAAACAAGTATCATATACTTTTTAAAACACTTCAAGTCCCTTAACTTTGAAAACTAAGACATCCTTAATACTTTTAAACAAGTGAGTTAATCCCCTAATTCAACCAACTTGGACATTCTTAAAACGAGTAAAGGATATCAAAATCTTGTACGTCTACCGTACTATATAGGTACAACTACTCATGCTCAAGAGATAGGAAAGTTCCACATACCTCTTCGGGTCAATCCACTTGCTAAGTCTAATATACCGCACGTAGTATGTCAACCTATAATGACCATAATACGTCTATAAACTTTTAGCTTCAACGTAGAACATTCTAATTGCAAAGTTCCTTATTCTACGGAAAATTGGACAGCACATCCTTTGTTTCTACATACTTTTCCACCTTTTCAAGGTCCGATATCAACAACTAAATGGCACATTTAAGACCCAACATGATAAGCCGGTAGTGCTTATGTTATGTATGATAAGCCGGTAGTGTTTATGTTATGTATGATAGCCGGTTGTGCTAGTGATATATTGTGCATTACGGGGTCATTCCCCGGGTTTGTGGCATTTGCATATTCCGTGGATTTGCTACCCATGATGCGAGGAATATCTCATTCGGGTCCGAAAGGGCTTATGCGGGTGAAATAGTCCCATGCGGGGCGGACCGATCTATGCGAGGAATACCTCACGCGGTCTACCACGACCCATGCGGCGGATACGATCATGCGAGGAATACCTCATGCGGGTCCATACGACCCTTGCGGGTGAAATAGTCCCAGGAGTAGGATTGCTTAATGATACTGCGGGCGGGTGGCCCTGCTTTGATCATGAGCCTCCTATTTTTATGCAGTAAAGTATACTCTTGTTTACTCTCATTGTTAGTAAGGCACGGTGTACTGTTATATGAGTTATCATACATGTCTCCTGTTTTATTTTAGACTTATGATTTCACTACAATACTTTCAGTTTCACATATTTGGTACATGTTGTACTGACCTCCTTCGGGCTGCGTTACGCCGCAGTGGAAGTCTGAGTTGATGATCCTCACTCTTAGGATCACTGTTCAGCTGTTGAGAAGCTTCTTTATTTCGGAGGCTTATCCCTGGTATTGTCGGTCGTTGTACATTCAGGGGTATGGCGGGGCCCTGTCCCGCCAAAGTTGTTATTCTTAGAGGTCTGTAGTAACATTTGTGGATTGGGTTTGTAAGAACAAAGATATACTATTTTAATTTTGTATTATGTATATGTTACGAAAGGCGGCCTTATCGGCTAGCCGGTTGATGTCTACTGTCTAAGTATGATTTTTATTTTAAGAGTTGTGTATGTTCCGCTGCTATTCTCTGATGTATACCTGAAAGGGGTGCCTGTAGAGGCGTGATCACGGCCCGGGTCGTCGTGACAAAAGTGGTATCCGAGCAGATAGTCCTCGGAAAGTGTCTACAGACCGTGTCTAGCAGAGTCTTTATTATCGATGTGTTGTGCACCACATCTATAATCAGGAGGCTGCAGGACATTTAGGATTGGTTTCCATTCTTCTCACTCTAAGATCGTGCGATAGAGCTGTGTGGTTAGGGTCGTCTCTCCCTAACAGGTTATGTTGTTTGCAGCTACGAGAAAGGCAGCAGTGACCTAGGAAAGATGATATGGATTGCGTATCCAGGTAGGTAATGTTGGTAGTATAGTTGGTATTGTGACATACAGCTATACGTATTTATGTATGAGGGTCGGACGCGTGTTGCCTAGAATGGTTTTAGGTTACCAGGATTTCGTAAGGACTAAATAAATACTGGAAAGGTATGAAACAGTTTAATGAATTCTCATCAAGGTTTTACTGTTATACCCCGTATTTCCAGAGTATGTACGTAAGGACGTACGTAGAGAATTTGAGCCTTAAGTTAGGCAAAGGACCGACTTTTGGGCACAAGTGCCGATTGGAGTCGTTTTTCGACGAAACGTTTCCACAGCTTACGTTGGGAAAATTCCGGCTATGTCATTTAGTATTTTTGCGGATTTTTCCGAGTGACTAAACATTTTTGGACCAACGGGAGGGTGACACTTGTCACCCTCATTGGACGGTTTAGGGGGGGCGGTCAAGGGTGGTTGGCCTTGGCCGATTGGTCCCTTAGTTTTGGCCTTGTTTTGTGCCATGTTTTGTGGAGTGTTTTGTGGAGTAGGGGTTAGGGTGCACTTGGCTTGATCTTGTCCTTACACTTGCTATACACTTGGAAGGATCTTGGCCCTTGGTTGGCCTTTGGTTTTGCTATAAATACCCCCCTAAGTTTGAAGACTTCATCCATTCCAAAAAACTTCCAAGTCTTGAAACCCTCTCCTCCCCCTTTGTGAGCTCTAGTTCGAGAACCTTCCTCCCCTTCCTCATGGCCTTGGTAGGAACACCCCCACCTTGGGGTGTTCTCGTGTGATACCCCCTTTTTGTGGTATTGAAATACTCCTCCAAGTATTGTTATAATACCCAAAATACCTTAGCCTTATACCTTGTAGTATTCCAAAAGTTACCTCTTTGCGTAGAGTACGGAAATACTACCTTTTGTCCCTTTAGTCTCAAACCGAAACCCTAAGGAAATCTTCATTGATTGGTTGAAGTATTTAAGTAGAAGTTGGTTAGAACTTCTAAGGGTTCTTTGGAGCGGTGGAGCACGAGTTGAGCTAAACGTTGCTAAGGATCGACATTTAACTTGGATAATTATGGGCTTATCGAGGTAATTATCTTGTCCCTCTATTTGTAATTGGAAATTACATGTTGTTAGAATATATAGTTGAAGTATACTATATATAGAACTGAACTTTGTATTTGGCAATGTCTTTTGACTTAAGCCTGAAGAGTAAAGAAAAGAACTGAACTGTATTTACATAGGACTGTATTGCAGTAGACTTGTGTAGTATTGCTGAGTAGAATTGTACACGTCCGGTTAGACGTGTAAACCCCCCCTGGTTGGCTTGGTAGCCGGCCTCGATAGAGGAGGAGATTTACGCTGTTGCGGGGGGGGGGGAGGTGCTGCCGAATTTTCTGTAGAGAAATGGAACCGTATGTTTAAAAGTTAATAGACGTTTGTGACCTTTTTAGGTGAAAGTACTAAGAGTAGCGTATTCTACTTGAGGAGTGGAAAGGGCTAGCAAGGTTGTAGTACTTGGAGCATTTTGCTTATTGTCGATACTCATCGCGAGGTATGTGAACCTCTTCCTATCTGTTCTAGCATGATATTTGTGTAACTATGTAATGCGGACGACAAGGTGCTAAGTGTATTTGTTTGGTTTAAACATAAAGTGTTATAACGGCTTTATGGGAAGTTGGTTATAACATCTTTATGTAGGTAAGAAAATGGTTTACTGATGTTATAAGTTAAGAGACTTGATCTTATAAGATAAGAGACTTAACTTATTTGTTTTAATGTGGAGGCTTGTGTGAAACCTCATTCGTGAGTAATGAGTACTTGGTTTTTAAAGGGATAATGTTTTACGATTTGGGAATCGAATGTGTATCGACAGGACCACCGCGGCGTTAATAAAGGAAAATGTATTGAATAATGATGTGTTGTATTAAAACCAGTAGAAACCTCCATCTGCATAGAAGCTAAGATGAGACAAAATAATATTACATTTTCTAGATCATGGCTGCTGTAATAAGATCGTTATAAACAAGAATAAACTACTCACATATATTGTTATACCCCGTAGTTCCTGGGTATGTATGCGAGGACGTACGTACGAGAATACGACAGAAAGATTGGAAAGGAAGAAAGAGGTGATTTTTCCACGGAAAAGTTTCCGGTTTTTGTGAAGGAAAAAGGTTCGTTAATGGGAATTGGATTCCCAGATTTGGTATTCGGACTTCCTGGAATATTAGAAAAATATGGAATTTTATTTTCGGAAATGGTCACGTGGGGCCCACGGGAGAAATTTACGGTTTTGTGGGGCCCACTTTGTTTTCGAGATTTTGGCCATTGTGGATATTTTCGGAAGATGTTTTATTTTGGGCCAATAGGAGGGTGACACGTGTCACCCCGCCTAGGTGGCTTGGCCGAATGGCATTTGTGCACAACACCCGGTTAGAGTCGTTTTTCGACGAAACGTTTTACATAACTTGCGAGAGGAAAATTCCGGCTATGTCTTTTCTTATTTTTGCGGATTTTTCCGAGAGACGGAACATTTTGGACCAACGAGAGGGCGGCACTTGGCACCCTCTCATTGGTGGGCAAAGTGGGCGGCACTTGGACGATTTGGGGGTGTCAAGTGGTAGATATTTTTGGTAGATATTTGTGAGGGTTTTAAGGAGTAGGGACTAGGGGGCACTTGGGCATATCTTGGCCCTACACTTGTGTAGCACTTGGCTAGATCTTGGCCATTGGTTGGCCTTGGCTTGTAGTATAAATACCCCTCCCTTTGATGAACTTCTTCATCCATAAATTTGCCTAAGTCTTGAAAGCTCTCCTTCTCCCTCCCCTTGTGTTGAGTTCGGCCAAGGGCCTCCCCCTTGTGGCCGAGAGCACCCCCCCCTCTAGGGGTGCTAGCCGAGAGTGTACCCCCCCCCTAGCCTAGTTGCTTTCGTATGATACCCCCCTTTGTGGTGTAGAAATACTCTCTAAAGTATTGTTATAATGCCCAAATTACCTTAGCCGTATACCTTGTTGTATTCTAAGGTTATACCTATACGAAAAGCCCAGAAATACTATTATACTTCCCGTCAGTCACAAAACCGAAACCCTAGGAAAATCTCCATAGTCCGTTGGAGTATTGTGTAAGTTGGTTAGAACTTCTGGGTGGTTTAGAGCGGGTCGAGCGCTCGAGTCGAGCTAAACGATTGCCCGGATCGACTTTATACTTGGATAATTATGGGCTTATCGAGGTAAATATCTTGTCCTCTATTGTAATTGGAAATTACATGTGGTTAGAATATATAGTTGAAGTATACTATATATAGAATCAACGTGGTTAGTTGGCAATGTCTTTTGACTTAAGCTCAAGAATCGAATCGAATCAGACATGAGACTTGTGTAGTAATCGTGGAGTAGAATTGTACCGCTCGTTAGTTGTATAACCCCGGTTGGCTTGGTAGCCCCGTTAGAGGAGGAGATTTACGCTGTTGGGGAGAGCGCCGAATTTTCGGTAGAATGTTCTGCGATAAGGTCTAAATGTTAATAAGCGCTGTGGCCTTATAGGTTGAAGAACTACGTGTGGCGCTCTACTTGGCTTAAGGAGTAGCCGGCGGTTGGGAGTACTTGGAGCGTTTTGCTATTAGTCGATACTGTCGCGAGGTATGTGAACCTCTTCCTATCTCTTCTAGCATGATATGTGTGAACTATGTAGTACGCAGACGCACATGTACTAAATGTATTTGATTGGTGTAAAACATAAAGTGTTATAACGGCTTTATGGGAAGTTGGTTATAACGGCTTTATGTTGGTAAGAAAATACATGTGGTTTTTAAAAGGTAATCGATTTGAACTATAACTGGCTTGTTATGTGTTAATAAAGAACTTGAAGTATTTCAAAAGAGATTTGAGTCATATTGAGAGAAGAAGTAATACTTGATTTTTTTTGAAAACTTAATAGATATACTAGCTTATGGAAAGATAGGTATAACGCCTTAAGAATGTTTCTTGATTTTGGAAATCGAATGTGTATCGACAAACCATCGCAGCGTTAATAAAAGGAAATGTTTTGACAGATTAAGTATTATTAAAACCAGAGAAACTTCCATCCGCATAAGCTAAGATGAGACAAAATGATATTTCCTAGATCATGGTCATTGTAATAAGATTGTTGTAAACAAGAATATCCTACTCACATATAAGACTTATGTTTCTCGATAGTTTAAAAGAGAATTATATTCTTAAATGAATAAGACTATGAACTACTTAAACCTTTCTAAATAAGAAACATGAACATTTGAAATTAGGCAAACTTGGACGTTTGGAAAATAATGTTGTTACTTGAGTTTTACAAAGAGAAGTGTTTTGATTTACTTCAAAAGATAATCACTATATTTTCATATACTACGGTTATTGTGTGAGTTTTGTGAAATTAACGTATCTTTTAAATAGTTAATTTATGAAGTACTTTGGGGATAAAACCCTAACTTGTTAGCATATAGTAGAAAGTACCTTGTGTGTATAACTTGATTGTGTTGGTTTGTGATAGCCTGGTAATACTTTCTTGTTGATTTGATAAGTAAACATGCTAGGATGCTACGTGTGTTAGTATCTTGTGATGTTTGTGTAAAGGGGTTTTTCCTTTGTTGTGCTTATGTTGTTTAACGATAAGCTGTTATGATAGTATTATACATCACTCATCTCGAGATGATTCCGGGTTAAGCCGCCTCCACGCGGGTAGACTCAGCGGGTCGATGGACCTATGATTCGAGACTACCTCTACGCGTCCAGGGCCTATGCGGAATCGCGGAGTTCCGTGTTAGACGCGCCCTTGTGGTCATGCGCGTCCTTGTGGCTACGCGGACGGCGAGTCCAGACGCCGCCGGAGTAGCTACCTCGATGCGGGTTATACCTCACGCGGGCCGATCTGATTGGCCTACGCGGAGTCGCGAAAGTTCCGTGGCTAGACGCGCACATTAGATATCGCGGGCAAGTGGTCGCTTTTGATCATGTGACGGCCCAGACAGATCTTATGATACGCTTCATGACCTTGTTGGTATCTGTGGGTGTTAGTAGTCGGCTATGCCTTCGCATTTACCCCTCAGACGTGTTATTATGGCACAGTGGGACACGTGTTCATGTGTTCCTTGGTGCTTTTATATCATAAATCGCCGTGATGGGAAGGTATTCCACGCATGATTGATGTTGTGGCGTGAGACCCATTGTTATATTTGAGTGATGACTTGAGGCGTGAGTCCCCGACTTGACATGATCGCTTATTATTGTGAATCGTAGTTTGGTTATCATACATGTCTCCGCTTATAGACTATTATGATTTCATTTACGTATTTTTAGTTTCACATACTCAGTGCATCGACTCCTTCGGGGGCTGCTCACGCCGCAGTAAAGGTACACCGATCATTGATCCTCGCCTTAGGTCACAGTCAGCGTTGGTAAAGCTCCGCGTTCGAGGCTTATCGATGGTATAGTTCCTGTTGTTGTAGGTGTTTACATTCGTGGTATGGCGGGGCCCTGTCCCGCCATTGTTGTCGTATAATTTCTTAGAGGTCTGTAGTACTGTTGTGGGCAGGGTTTGTAAAAAGGATTAAAATTGTTCATGTTGGAAAAAGTCGTTATTTATATTTATGCCGAAAGGCAAGTTTTTCTCAGATTATTGTTTCATATTTCATAATATGTCTTGTATTGTTTTATGTTCCGCTGATTACTCTGATGTTGTATCACTAGGGTGCCCGGGGTAAGGCACCAGTCACGGGCCCGGAATCGGGTCGTGACATATATGACATATGTTACTCAATTGTTTTAAAAGAGATTAAGACTATGAGTTATGAAACCTTTCTAAAATAAGTGACTTGAGCATTTGAAATTAGGCAAACTTGAACGTTTGGAAAATAATGTTGTTACTTGATTTTACAAAAGGGGAAGTGTCTTGTTTACTTAAAAAGATAGTCACGATTTTTATACTACTGTATTGTGTGACTTATGTGAAAGTACTTTGAGTTGTGTGAAACTTGCCTATGCTTGTGATGATAGCCTTTGTTGTACAAGTGTTGTATTTACGTTACCGCGCTCTCGATAGAGGCGGTTGACTTGTTGAGAACTTACTTGGACGCGTCGGGCAGCGACGGAGAATTCCACGTATGTTTCCATTTTGATTATCGTCTTGTTGTCGATGTTACATGGACATGTCTACACCGATGCAGACCGGCATGTGACTACGCGCAGGTTGATTACCCGATATATTGTTATGGTTACATGGACATGTCTACACCGACGCAGACTCGGGGCATGGGTTACGCGCGCAGGTTGATCACCCAAAGATATTATTGTTGATGTCATGGACGTGTCTACACCGGCGCACTCCGGCATGTGGGCCATGGGGCATTGGTATTATTGTTGCATCACGGGCATGTCTACACCGATCTGCACTCCGGGGCACGCGCCATGATGCGAACATGATTGATGTTGTGGGCGTGAGACCCATAGTTATATTTGAGTGATGACTTGAGGCGCGAGTCCTCGATCGACAAGATCGCTTTTATGTTGAATCGTAGTTTGGTTATCATACATGTCTCCCGCTTTATATAGACTAGTATGATTTCATTTACGATTTTACGCTTCACATACTTGGTACTGCATCGACCTCCTTCGGCCGCTCACGCCGCAGTAGAGGTACACGGCCGTGGATCCTCGCCATAGGATCACGTCAACAGATTGGAAGCTCCGCTTTCTCCGAGGCTTATCTTTTGGTATGTGTTTCCTCGAGTTGTAGGTTCTGTACATTCGTGGGTATGGCGGGCCCGCCCCGTCATAGTCGCTGTAAATCTTGCAGGTCCGTAGTACCGTTGTGGTGGTTGTAAAAGGATTAAACTGCTCGTGTTTTATGATATATCAAGGCAACCGCTTTGGTTGGCCTGCTTATTATTATATCTCTTGTTTCATGACTCATGTGTTATGTTCACTGATTTTCTCTAATGTATGTATCACCAGGGTGCCCGGTAAGGCACCGCGAACGCGCCCGAACGGTCGTTACAAGTGGTATCGAGCGCTTAATCCTCGGAAAGTGTCTGGCATCGTGTCTAGTAGAGTCTTGATTATCGGCGTGTTGTGCACCACATCTATAATCGTGAGGCCGCAGGACATTTAGGATTGGTTTCATTCTTCTCATTCTCGAGATCGTGCCTTAGGTATTGTAAGTTGGACCCTCCGACGCGTGCCGTGTTTACCGCTTATGCCTCCGCGCAAGGCAACCCGCCCGGCGAGAAGGCAACAGAGGAGTCGCGAATCAGAGTTGCGGCAGCCTCTACAGAGACCACAGCACTCGAGCCTCCGGCCCCCACACCAAAGCGAGGAGATGAGTTACAAAGAGTCGCCCGATTAATGACCGTGGTCAGGCTGGACTTGAGGATAGGCCGACGCAGCAGTTCAAAGAGCACCAGATGGTTCACCCCAGAGCAGATATAGCGAGGCTACGGACTTTCGAATTGTAGCCCGCGAGTTTTATGGGTCGAGGCCCGAGGATGATCCACAGGAGTTCATCCGGCGATAGCCGATCACGCGGTGATCAAGGCTTCAGAGACCGAGTGCGGACCTTTGGTTCGTGATCGCCGCGCGTGATACCGCAGTCGATTGGTTTGATTCGTGGGAGCTTTCCCGGGGAGAGCATGCACCTCCAGCAGTATGGGATGAGTTTTCGGGGGCTTTCCTCACGCACTTCTTGCCTCCGCAGATGAGGAGGGCACGGGCCGACAGATTTTTGATGCTTAGACAGAGCGGGCGTACGGTTCGGGAGTACAATGTGGAGTTCAGTACGTCCCAGCGTTGGTAGCTAGTATGGAGGATCGAGTGCACCGATATGTTACAGGGCTCGATGATTACATGTCAGAGGCATGTTCAGGAGTAGCTCTTCAGCCGGGCATGGACATTGCCCGCATGCAGGCTTATGCACTTGGGTGTGAGGAGCGGAAAAGTCGACGGAAGGACCCAGATCAGCAGAAGAGGACCAGGACGGCGGGGTCTTTTGGTGACTTTCGAGGCGGACCGCCTCGGCAGCAGGCTAGTTTTGTACCTCCGCCAGAGCAGAGTGGTCCTCCACAACCTTCGTGGAGCGTCGAGCTCGCGGGTTCGTGCCTGCGGAGTAGGGTGTTGGCGACGCGGTCACCCCTACCGGTGTGGTCGATGGCGCACCGCATTTCGGGAGTGTCGTGGTGCCAAGGGAGCTTGTTATTTTGCGGCAGCAGGCCATTTTGCAGGAACCGTCCACCAAGGGTAGCACGGATGTTACGACTCACCTACCGGATCGCTGGCTGGTTCATCGCTTCTACGATGCGCTGGCAGGCGTGCCTATGATTAGAGTGGAGCGGTAGCGTGTATATCCTTAACCTCAGAGTTTTGGTATGCTTGTTATGATGGTCTCATTATTATGTGCTATGTACGAATAGCGTTGTGTTAATTGTGAGTTAGAAAACATGCTTAGTTGGGAGGATAAGTATGGGGGCATGGTAAGTGTGAACCCTAGACTGTCACGATTGAGACCTTAGAGGTAAGGTCGTCTTGAGTAAAAGATTCGTTTTATGTTTGACCTTTATCAGAGTGCGTAGTATACGTGGGTTTTATTTGAGTGATCAGTCCATGGGTAATGTGAGATGGAAGTGGTAGCTTTCATGATGTGATTTAGCAGGATTGTTCCGTGTCGGGGAACAAGGGCTTGACGCGATTGTGGGTCGGGTTGAGGACGTGATACGGGTCAACCCGTAGCCCGGATTAAGGTGGGGTCAGTTCTGGGTGGTCCCGCCAGGTGGTAGGGTCACTAGGATGCTAGGCCCAAGTTTGTATGACCATCGTATGAGTTGGTGGATATGTTCGACCGTAAGCGATCGTGAGGCCGAACGGCCTTAGAGAAGATCGAGGTTAGTAAGATGACCAAGTTTGGAGGTAGTGACTCCAAGGGTTGGAAACAGAAGCGTTGACGGAAGTGTGGTACGGATACTAGAAAGAGTTTGAGTGTTCGAGAAGGGTACAACAAGATAGGGGAAAAGTGAACGTGTGTGATCGTTTCGGGGGAAACGGGTGTGAAGGAGTATATTTTAGACCTCGTAAGGGGTTTTGTGATGATTAGAGGTGTTTCCTCGTTGACTTGGGTTTAAGTATTGGTGCGCTTGTTATTTTTATGGCGTGTGGCATGATTGTTTTCGCACAGATAGCGTTGAAGGCTATACTAGCGCATGTTTGTGTTGAGACTTGAGAAGGAACATTCGGGACGAATGTTTCTAAGGAGGGGAGAATGTTATACCCCGTATTTCCAGAGTATGTACGTAAGGACGTACGTAGAGAATTTGAGCCTTAAGTTAGGCAAAGGACCGAATTTTGGGCACAAGTGCCGATTGGAGTCGTTCGACTAAACGCTTTCCACGCCTACGCTGGGAAAATTCTGGCTATGTCATTTAGTATTTTTGCGGATTTTTCCGAGTGACTAAACATTTTTGGACCAACGGGAGGGTGACACTTGTCACCCTCATTGGACGGTTTAGGGGGGGGCGGTCAAGGGTGGTTGGCCTTGGCCGATTGGTCCCTTAGTTTTGGCCTTGTTTTGTGCCATGTTTTGTGGAGTGTTTTGTGGAGTAGGGGTTAGGGTGCACTTGGCTTGATCTTGTCCTTACACTTGCTATACACTTGGAAGGATCTCGCCCTTGGTTGGCCTTTGGTTTTGCTATAAATACCATAAGTTTGAAGATTTCATCCATTCCAAAAACTTCCAAGTCTTGAAACCCTCTGCTCCCCTTTGTGAGCTCTAGTTCGAGAACCTTCCTCCCCCTTCCCTTGTGGCCTTCGGCCGAGAGGAACACCCCCCCCCCCCACCTTGGGGTGTTCTCGTGTGATACCCCCTTTTTGTGGTATTGAAATACTCCTCCAAGTATTGTTATAATACCCAAAATACCTTAGCCTTATACCTTGTAGTATTCCAAAAGTTACCTCTTTGCGTAGAGTACGGAAATACTACCTTTTGTCCCTTTAGTCTCAAACCGAAACCCTAAGGAAATCTTCATTGATTGGTTGAAGTATTTAAGTAGAAGTTGGTTAGAACTTCTAAGGGTTGTTCGAGCGGTGAGCACCCGAGTCGAGCTAAACGTCTAAGGATCGACATTTAACTTGGATAATTATGGGCTTATCGAGGTAATTATCTTGTCCTCTATTTGTAATTGAAATTACATGTTGTTAGAATATATAGTTGAAGTATACTATATATGAATCAACTTTGTATTTGGCAATGTCTTTTGACTTAAGCCCAAGAGTAAAGAAAAGAATCGAATCAGATTTACATAGGATCAGACAGCAGACTAGTGTAGTATTGCTGAGTAGAATTGTACCCGTCCGGTTAGACGTGTAAACCCCCCCCCCCTGGTTGGCTTGGTAGCCGGCCTCGATAGAGGAGGAGATTTACGCTGTTGCGGTGAGCGCTGAATTTTCTCAGAGAGAAATGGAACCGTATGTTTAAAAGTTAATAGACGCCAGGACCTTTTTAGGTGAAAGTACTAAGAGTAGCGATTCTACTTGAGGAGTGGAAAGTGGCCAGTGCGTTGTAGTACTTGGAGCATTTTGCTTATTGTCGATACTCGCCGCGAGGTATGTGAACCTCTTCCTATCCGTTCTAGCATGATATGTGTGTAACTATGTAAGACGGTGGACGACAAAGTGCTAAGTGTATTTGTTTGTTTAAACATAAAGTGTTATAACGCTTTATGGGAAGTTGGTTATAACACTTTATGTAGGTAAGAAAATGGTTTATCGATGTTAGAAGTTAAGAGACTTGATCTTATAAGATAAGAGACTTAACTTATTTGTTTTAATGTGACGCTTGTGTGAAACCTCATTCGTGAGTAATGAGTACTTGGTTTTAAAGGGATAATGTTTTACCGATTTCGAATCGTAATGTGTATCGACGCACCACCGCAGCGTTAATAAAGGAAAATGTATTGAATAATGATGTGTTGTATTAAAACCAGAGAAACCTCCATCCGCATAGAAGCTAAAATGAGACAAAATGATATTACATTTTCTAGATCATGGTCATTGTAATAAGATCGTTATAAACAAGAATAAACTACTCACATATATGACATATGTTACTCAATTGTTTTAAAAGAGATTAAGACTATGAGTTATGAAACCTTTCTAAAATAAGTGACTTGAGCATTTGAAATTAGGCAAACTTGAACGCTTTGGAAAATAATGTTGTTACTTGATTTTACAAAAGGAAGTGTCTTGTTTACTTAAAAAGATAGTCACGATTTTTATACTACTGTATTGTGTGACTTATGTGAAAGTACTTTGAGTTGTGTGAAACTTGCCTATGCTTGTGATGATAGCCTTTGTTGTACAAGTGTTGTATTTCGTGTTACCGCTGCTCTCGATGAGGTTGGCTGACTTGTCGAGAACTTACTCGGACGACGCGCAATGGACGAGAATTCCACCGTATGTTTCCATTTTGATTATCGCCTTGTCGATGTTACATGGACATGTCTACACCGACGCAGACTCCGGCATGTGACCACGCGGCAGGTTGATTACCCGATATATTGTTATTGTGGTTACATGGACATGTCTACACCGATGCAGACTCGGGGCACGTGGCTACGCGCGTGGTTGATCACCCAAGATATTATTGTTGATGTCACACGGACGTGTCTACACCGGCGCAGACCGGCACGTGGCCACGGGCATTGGTATTATTGTTGCATCACGGGCATGTCTACACCGGCGCAATTCCGGCACGCGCCATGCGAACATGATTGATGTTGTGGGCGCGAGACCCATAGTTATATTTGAGTGATGACTTGAGGCGCGAGTCCCCGATCGACATGATCGCTTATGTTGCGAATCAGTAGTTTGGTTATCATACATGTCTCCCGCTTTATATAGACTAGTATGATTTCATTTACGATTTTACGCTTTCACATACTTGGTACTTGTTATCGACCTCCGGGCCGCGTCATGCCGCAGTAGAGGTACATCGGCCGTGATCCTCGCCATAGGATCACAACAGATTGGGAAGCTCCGCTTTCTCGAGGCTTATCTTTTGCATGTGTTTCCTCGAGTTGTAGGTTCTTGTACATTCGTGGTATGGCGGCCCCGTCTCCGCCATAGTCGTTGTAAATCTTGCAGGTCCAGAGTACCGCTGTTGTGTGGTTGTAAAAGGATTAAACTGCTCGTGTTTTATGATATACCAAGGCAACCGCTGGTTGGCTCGCTTTATTATTATATCTCTTGTTTCATGACTCATGTGTTATGTTCTGCTGATTTTCTCTGATGTATGTATCACTAGGGTGCCCGGGGTAAGGCACCAGTAACGGGCCCCGGAACGGGTCGTTACATTTACGTACTAATTTGAGATAATTAGGAAATGATGAGCTGTCTGAGAAGGAAATGAACCCTTAAGAAGTTATTATTAAGGGAATTAATGGAAGACTATGTTAATAGATTGAGCTACGTAGTATGATTAAGAAAATGGTACGGATGAGATCCGTATGGAGTAAGTATGGTTGTTGTGGTCAAGACAACACGATTATGGTATTACGATAAGTTTTGTACCCGTTTACGGGGGGACTGATAAGGTAGGCATGGAGCATGGAAATTGTGAGCCTAAGAATGTGATAACCACCGAGACCTTAGGTATATGCGCCTTCTGCAGTAAAAAGTTAAGTCAGACCAAGGGTAAGAGTTAAATACGACGCCGAGTCGGGTTGAGGACCTATTAAGGGTCGCCTTGTAGCTTGAAATGGAATGGGATCAGTTGGTAGTAGTCCCGCTACGTGACAGGGTCACGAGGGTGCAAGGCCCAAGTTTAGTTAATCATTTTACGGGTTCGTGGACGCGTTCCACCGAACCAGTCGAGAGAGCCGGAAATGGCCTTATGTTGTTTAGAATAGTAACTCCAAAGATTGGAGGCCCGAATCAGTATGAAGGCTATGTAAGTACGCTAGAATAAGTTTGGAAGTACGGGAAGAGTACGACCAGTAAGAAATGGAGCCGGAATCCATGAGGACCTTTCGAGGTGACTACACCCGTGAGTGTTGGGTGGTAGCTGAGTGGGTAGATAATAGTAGCAGACCTAGCAGAGCTTTTATGACAGACATTGAGGTCATTATGAGTACGGGCTAGTTGGCCTCTTGTTATGCCAACGTGGACTACAGGGAGAGATTGATTCGGTACCAGTTTCCCGGTAAGCCGGTTATCGAGTGAAAAAGAAGAGAAGTGGTGGTAACCAGTGAATTATCCTTCCATCTTTGGCATCATTTGTTTTTAATAAGTCTGTGTGACTTGTTCATTTGAGGTAAATTGACGCCGAAAGTAATTAATAATTGAATTTGAAGGAATTTATGTTAAGTGCCCTTGGAGGTACTTGGAGTTGGTTTGATGTGGCGGTAAGGGCCACGACCTTCCGGATAATTTCAGGAAAATGTGTAAGGCAAGAATAAAATAAGTACGAGTGTTGCCGGCGGAAAGCTGAGGGCATCTTTAGTAGGTTTTGAAGATCTATATGACTTTAAGGCGGTGCGTGATGATTAGATATTTACTGGACCGCGAGAGGACCCTGTGATTAGGGTTGTGACTCCAAGGAAAGTTTAAGAAAGGGAGATAAGTTCTCTCCCCCACGTAAAAGGACGCTTTACGACATGGGTTGCGTGTACCCATGTTGTTAGACGAAGGATATGAGACTGGTAAGGTCTTCAGTATCGTCATGCCATAGGTTACAGTTGTAGATAACCGTAGAAAAAGTGTTATGTTGGGGTAATTAAGAACGACGTACGAATTGGTCGAGGAAGTATCGTAAAGATATAAATGCAGGTTGTACGCATGTATGAAACTGTACGATTATGAATCAAGATAGAAATACTTTTGCTAATAATAAGCCTAAGGTAAGGTTATGACCAGAATGATAAAGGAGAATACGACTATGGTTATGTAAGTTGCACGAGATATGATTACCCCAGACTGGTGTAAGACCATTAGTAAATAATGGGCAGTAAGAACACCTCGAGGAAAGGTGGTAGCATCGGTACTGACGAGAAAGATTGTAAGAAAATACGGAGGGGTAAGGGACCCCAGGACAACTTGAAATAACTTATAAAGGAAAGACGAGTGGACACTCGAACGATAAGAAATCTTGACAAGTCATTGGAGTAGGAAATACAGTGAGTTGAAGTTGAATACCTGACTATAAGCTCTACGAGCTGGGAGAAAATAATCGGGTTAATACTTGACGAGAACAAGGAAATATCTCCCCCCTAAATTGTGATTGACGGGAAGTCTTAGCCATGAGGCAAGCAAAGGAATCAAATCTAAGTTGGTGACCAAGTTGGTTGCAACAGAGAAAGGGAAACAGGAACCATAATTGAGATTTAGGATGCTGAATATTTCGCAAGTATGAGAAAGGCTTCCAGTTATTGGAAGATAAGTTGACTCGACTACAGTTCTAACCCCTCCTGAGAGACTTGAGGGTTAGGTTATTATTGTAACACGTTGGGTATTGGGCTAGGTTGTGTGCTGACGCAACACGATAAGGTTAGAGCCTATGTTTCTGTTACACCCCGTAAGTCCAGGGCATGTATAAGAGAATGTACGTAAGGAATCAGGACTTGGAAATTAGTACGAAAGGAAGAATTGTTTTTCCGACGGAAAATCTTCCGGATGTCGGAAAGGAAAAATGTTCGTTGTTGAGAATTGGATTCTCAAAATGCATTATTTGAAGAGTATGGAACTTATTAACATTATGGAAATTTGTTTTTACGGATTTGGTCATGTGGGGCCCACCCGAGGAATTTTACGTTTTGTGGGGCCCACGAGGGTTACGGAATTTTATGGATGAATGAGAGGGAGACACGTGGCACCCCCACATATGGTCTTGGACGATTATTGCAAGGCTAAAATGGTCATTGACCATGGTAGAAGATAAGTCTTCAAAGCTTGATATTATTGACCAAAGTCAACTTGCCACTTGGGCTTGATCCTAGTGAAACTCATCCTAGCCACTCATGTGTTGCAATCTAAACCCTCCAATGTGTTATATAAGCATACTACTAGTGCAAGACTAGTCTTGAACACTTAGAAAAAAATCACAACACCTTGTTCTTCAACAATAACTCTCGGGTTTGGTCCTTTTGCCCACACAAAATTTTGTAGTTTTGATCCATTGTTCACAAGACTTTAACCCAATGTCCCTAAGGGTATTGTAAGGATATCTCAATAGAAAGATTTCGGAAAACACGCTGTGATTAGTCGCAAAGGCGGAAACTTAAGGAGTTCTTCAACTTTGAAGTCGGAACTTGAAGATGGGTTCTTCAGCTTCGAGTGCTTGGAGCGGATTGGAACCTAAGGAAAGGAGCTAAGAATTTGCTAAGGAGCGACTTTGAATCTTGGAATTTTTAAGGGCTTATAAAGGTATAAATCTTGTCGTTTTAGCAATTAAGGTTTACTTATTGTTGTAAGTTATGGATATTAGCAAGCATGAGGTATATTGTATGAAGTTGATAAGTATATCGCTATCGAACCCTAATCCGAAAACTAGCATGTTTAGCCTTAAGATTACAATTCAAGTCGATTATTAGTTTAAGTCGTCGCATGTTGTATAAAGAAGGAAATTGTAGTTGTTGAAGTTTCTTATGACTATATAACATGTTAGACCTTAGAACTTGGAATTGGAAAAGGATTGGAAAAGACTTTGAATTGTTGGTTATGTTGTTGGCCGAGAATGGCTTGAATATGGAACTACTTCGTATTAATTGTGGGGCGGAATTTTACGCGTATTGTAAGGCGTGTAATCCCCTTTGTTTGGTTATTGTTTTGAGCCTTAAATGTGGCGTGTTGGTTATTGTATTCGGCCTTAAAAAAGGTGGCAAAGTATGTAGAGGTGCTGCCCGATTTTCCCTAGAATAAGAGACCGCTTATTTAGTATTATTCTACGTTAGAGACTAGAAATTGATAGTCATGTTGTGACCATTATAGGTTGACAATTCTACGTACGGCGTATTCGGCTTAGCTTGTGGATTTAGCCGAAAAGGTATGTGAACTATCTCCTCTTCTAGCATGATTCCTTAAGATAAAGAAAGTATGTCCTACTCCTTAAATGATCCATTCCTTGGTTGTATTTGGATTACCTAAAATAGAATTTGTTCTATGTACTTCCTTGATTGTACTTTGATGTTTAAATTGTAAGTTGTATAATCCATTTCCTTAGTGAAGTTTGGATTCTTAAAAGTGAAAGTATTTTACTTAAAGTACATAGAGTCTTGAAAAGGAAGTGGTTTCCAAATCTTTTGGCTAGTGCCTTAGTTCCAAAACCTAAGGGTCATTATAATGACTTCAGGGGAGTCAAAGGAGTGATTTACTTAATTTATTTAAAAGAGGAGAAATAACATGATTTAAAGAGATGTAACTTGTTTTAAAGGTGTGAGTTACTTGGTTTTAAGTATAAGTCTTTTGGTTGTAAAAAGGAATGGATATGTCTAAAACCATAAAGGGTTATAACGGCTTTATGGGAAGTTGGTTATAACGGCTTTATGGAAGGTTAAGAAAGTTGTCTATTTTGATTAATGGGCATAAGTTGCCTAGATTGTGAAAATTTGAAGTTACTTGATTTCAAGATTTGAAACGAGTTTTCTGAAAGTGTAGTAACTTACTTTGAAAAATAGATATGCCTCGATACTACGTGTTAGTATCTTGGGGTTTTACATAAAACGAGTCTTTGAAAAGAATGTACGTACGTAGTACTTTGGCTTGTTTAATTGAGAATTATTCTACGTGTGCCATGATAAGTACTTTGGCTTGATTAATTCAGAATTACTCTATGAGTGCCTTGATAAGTACTTTGGCTTGTTTAATTGAGAATTACTCTATGTGTGCCTTGATAAGTACTTTGGCTCGTTAAATTGAGAATTATTCTATAAGTTGCCTTAAGTTTATAAAATGAAAGTCTATAGATTTTATGAACTTGCCTATGTAGCCGGTGATGGCTTTTGAGTGCAAGTATTATGTTTTATTACGTTGTCGCGACTCGGTGGAGGGTCTACCGTCTTGTTGTAAGTTTACTCGACGCATCGACGCTGATGTGGGATTCCACGGGTATGCTTCCATTATTTGTGTTACTCGACACGCTTATACGACGCGGGATTCCGGCACGTGACCGTGAGGCGAGTTAGATTCTGATTTGTTTGTATTACCCTACGGTCATGCTTATACGACGTGGGATTCCGGCACGCGACCACGTGGGATATTGTTATTCCATGGATTAGCCCTCCATGAAGAGTAGTGACTTGGTTGATCCGGTAGTTAGCCGCACTTGTCCCCGTCGGTGGTCGACGCAGACGGCTCGTAGTTGGCTTTGATTGCCCCCGCTGCTATTGCACGCTTGGCACGATAGGCTCCGAGATAGCTTGCGACTTGCCTGGCCATATCTCGCTCGCTGGTCGATCGGTAGTTAGCTTTGACTTGCCCCGCCTTGTTGACGCAGTCGATCCGTAGTTGGCTTTCGCACTTGCCCCGCCCGCTTTATGATACAGTTGGATCCGTGGTTCGCTTTTCCTACTGGACTGCAGACAGCTTTTTAGAACACAGGTGGGACTTGGTGTTCATGTATGCCTAGTTGTGTTATATTATATCATGGATCGCTCGCGATGGAAGCGATTCCACGCATGATTGATATTACGGGCGCGAGTCCTATGGTTTTATTTTAGTAATGACTTTGGGGCACGCCCCTCGATTTGATATGATCGCTTATGTGTTGCATCGTAGGTCGCTATCATACATGTCTCCTGCTTTGTTTAGATCGTTATGATTTCATTACAAGATTTCATCGCTTTCACATACTTGGTACATTCTTCGCATCGACCTCCTTCGGGCCGCTCATGTCGCAGTTTAGGTACACGCGTGATCTGCAGTGTAGGACCCGCCGTAGTTTTTGGATAGCTCCTCTGCTCGTGAGTTTATCTTTATGGTATAGTTCCTTCAAGCATGTGCTTTTGTACGCATGGGTACGGCGGGGCCTTGTCCCGTCATAGTTCAGTATAACTCTTAGAGGTTTGTATTCATATGTGAGATTGGACTCATGTACAGTGTAGTGTCTTTTGATTATGTATATTATGGCAGCCTTGTCGGCTTTGCCCTTGTACGTATGTTGGTTTAAAAAAAAAATGAGGTGTTATTTAATTTCCGCATTTTACTTAGTTGTTAAGGTGGTGCCTGTAGGGCACCACCACGCCCGGTTGGGCGTGATAGTTTCCGCAAGGCGGAAGCACAGAAGGAATTACGCCACTCATGATTTAGAGTCATGGCGCTTAATCGTATCTTGAATATTCAAGGCATTCCTTATAGAGATTTCATGTGGATATATGTGCAGACCACAAAAGCCTCCGGTATATCTTCAGACAGAGGCAGTAGAATTTGCGACAGCGACGGTGGTTAGAGTTATTCAAGGATTGTGATATCCCGGGGAAAGCCGAGACGGTTACAGATACTCTTAGTCGTGGATCTAAGGGTAGTATGACAGATGGGCAGCCAGATAGACAGGACGTGGTCCGTGAGATTCTTCAGCTACCGAGCCGAGAGGATCGATTATTTGTTTCCAAGGTTAATAAAATTTAGATCCGAGAGGTTGCCGAGTTTTCCGTCGTTGAGGAGGTAAAGAGGCGACAGTATGAGGATCCAGTTATGGTACGGCTCTCTGAGAAGAGAAGAGCCTGTTTGAGTAGCACCGGATGGGGTGCTGTGATATGAAGATAGATCGTGTGTACCCGGTGCTGCAGGACTAGTCAGCAGGTCTTAGGGGAGGCACGCAGTGCTTATTGCTCTAATTGTTCGGGGTCGACTAAGTTGTGTAGTGACCTCGGATGTATGTATTGGTAAGGTGGCCTGAAGAGGACGAGCGCAGCAGTTGTTGCTTAATATCCGAATTAGTAGCAGGTCATGGTTGAGCACCAGATGCTCAGTGGGCTATTGCAGGCGATTGAGATCCCGACTTGGGTAATTAATATGGATCTTGTTACAGGGTGGCATCGTACTCAGGGGAAGTACGACTCCCTGGGGGTCATAGTAAACAGGCTGACGAAACCAGCCATGTTCGTCCGGTTAGGACCACGTACTCGACTGAGGATTTATGCTAGCTTATATAGCAGGGAGATTGTGAGACTGCACGGGGTTACTACGTTTATGATGTCAGACAGATGAGCTCGGTTACGGATAACTTCTGGAGGTTTTTTTCCAGAAGGGATTAGGGACACAGGTGAGTCTCAGTGTTGCATTACACCCTCAGACCGACGGACAGACAGAGTGTACTATCCAGGCACTTGAGGATAGGTGGCGGGCCTGTGTTATTGATTTCAGAGTTAGCTGAAAGAATTAATTGCCTCTTGTTGAGTTACGTACGAGGACAGATACCCTTCCAGTATTCAGATGGCCCTGTATGAGGCTTTATATGTAAGAAAGTGTAGATCGTCGGTTAGTTGGTTTGACATAGGCGAGGTTCAGTTATTTGGTCCAGACTTGATTCAGCGGGCTGTGGATAAGGCGAAGCTTATTCAGGAAAGATTATTAGTAAGCTCAGAGTCAGCAGAAGCTGTATGCAGATAACCGATGTTGACACATGGGGTTTAGCTTGACATTTTGGTATGAGTATTGATTATGTGGCCTCGTGTGGTATTATTGGTATGTAGGGGTTGTAAAAGAAGACTATGTCGCTATTTTTAAGTTTGACTCCCAAAAGAACATTCGGGGACGAATGTTTCTAAGGGGTGAAGAATGTTACACCCCAGAATTTTAGGATATGTTTATAAGAACGTAAAGAACTCAAAAATGTTAAGATTGGAGACGAGTAAAAATTTATCGGAATTATGGACTTGTCGGAAAACGAAATATTGCGACGAACGGGAGGGCGACACGTGGCACCCCCCTTAGTGGTCTTGGTCGAATTTGGCATGGTTAGAATGGTCATTTGACCATAATTTAAATAACCAAGTCTTGCCAAGACAAAGAGCTTGACATTGTTGACTTTTCAAAGGGCCACTTGGGCTTGATCCTTGTGAAACTCATCTAGGCCACCCATATGTGCTAATCTTGACCCTCTATTGTGTTATATATATGTACTAGTAGCAAGACAAAGGCTCTACACTTAGAAAAAATTTCAACAATTTGAAGAACACCTTTGAGGGCTCTCGGCTTTAGCATCCATTAGGAGAGAATTTTTTTTGTTTGTTGTCCAATAAGCTCCATACTTTAAACCAAGGTACCTAAGGGTATTGTAAGTGTATCTCAATAGAAAGATCCCAGAAAAGTGGTGTTTTCGTACTAGTCGCAAGGCGAAAACCTAAGGAGTTATTCAACTTTGAAGTTGGAACTTGAAGAAGAGTTCTTCATAAGCTTCTAAGGGTTGCTTGGAGTGGATTGGAACGTCAAAAAGAGGAGCTAAAGTTGCTAAGGATCGACTTGTAATCTTGGATCATATTTGGGCTAAATGAGGTATAATTTTCGTCTTACTTTTGTAATTGAAGATTTCATGTTATGATAAGTTAGAAATGATCATGTGATACGTGTTATGAAGATTGATAAGTGTTATGGAAGTTTAGAAGCTTAAATTCGAAAATGACATGTTGAGTCATTTGAAATTGAATTACAATGTGGTCGCTATTTAGAATCGTCGCATGTTATCTACTAGAAGATTGTAGTAGCTATAATCGATTGCGGCTTGATTACATGTTATACTAAACAACATGGATTGAAAAGAAATTGGAAAGAAGACTTTGTGTTGTTGTCCCTTAAATTTGCCGAATTGACATTGTAGTTTAGACTAGTTTGATATAAATTGTGGGGCGGAATTTTACACGTCTTGTAGGCGTGTAATCCCCTATTGTTAACTACTTTGTTGAGCCTTAAATGTGGCGTGTTTGGTTATTGAATTCGGCCTTGAAAAAGGTGGCAAAATATGTAGAAACAAAGGAAGTGCTGTCCGATTTTCCGTAGAATTTAGTGACTTTGCACTTGGAATATTCTACGTTTGAAGTAAGAAGTTAATAGACGTACTATGGTCATTATAGGTTGACATACTACGTACGGCGTATTGGACTTAGCAAGTGGATTAAACCGAAGAGGTATGTGGAACTTTCTTATCTCTTTAGCATGACTAAGTTGTAAATGTATAGTACGGTAGACGTACGAGTTTTTGACGAATCTAGTCCATTTGATATCCTTGGTTTATCTTAAGAATGTTCAAGTTGGTTGAGGTAGGGAATTAACTCACTTGTTTAAAAATATTAAGGATATCTTGGTTTTTAAAAGTTAAGAGACTTTAAGTATGTTGAAAGTATTTTTGATACTTGTTTTGTTGGAAAGTTTAAGTCTCTTGGTTATAAAGAAGAATGTAAGTATCTAAGGTATAAAGCTAGTATAACGACTTTATGGGGAGTTGGTTATAATAGCTTTATGGAAAGTTAAAAAGAGTGGTTTACTCTAAGTAATATAAGTATGATAAATGACTTGAAATAATGAAAGGCAAATTGATTTAAAGGCATCAATTGCTTAAAGTTTTTTTTTAAAAGAAAGAAGTCACTTGATTTAAGTTCGAAAATGTATTTCTAAAAGGTATTGTAACTTGTCTTAAAATGTAGTTATGACTTGATACTACTACTATTAGTATCTTGGAAGTTTTGTATGAAAAAGAGTCATTTTTAAAAGAGTAGAAGTACGTAGTACTTTGGGTTAAATTCCGGATTTTTATAATAACATGTTAGTGCCTTAAGTAAACTAAAATGAGAGTGTATATGAACCAGGCTAATAAGAAGTTAGAGGATTTCTTAACTTGCTTATGTATTGTATGATGTTTGGTAATGCTTATGTTATGTATGATGTAGGTAGTGCTTATGTTATGTATGATAGTCGGTTGTGCTAGTGATATATCAGGCATTACGGTCATTCCTGCTTTGTGGCATTTGCATATTCCGTGGATTTGCTATCCATGATGCGGCGAATACCTCACGCGGTCCGAAAGGGCTTATGGGGTGAAATAGTCTCACGCGGGCGGACAGTCCTATGCGAGGAATACCTCACGCGGGTCTACACGACCTATGCGCGGATACAACATGCGAGGAATACCTCACGCGGTTCATACGACCATGTGAAATAGTCCCGTGAGTAGGATTGCTTAATGATACTGCGGGCGGGTGACCCTGCTTTGATCATGAGCCTCCTATTTTTATGTAGTAAAGTATACTCTTGTTTACTCTCATTGTTAGTATGGCACATTGTACTATTATATGAGTTATCATACATGTCTCCAGTTTTATTTTTGACTTATGATTTCACTACAAGATTTTCTGGGCCACATATTTGGTACATGTCAGATCGACCTCCTCGGGCCGCGTCATGCCGCAGTAGAGTGTAAAGTTGATGATCCTCACTCTTAGGATCACTGTCACCGTTGAGAAGCTCCTTTATTTCGAGGCTTATCCTCGTATTGCCTGGCCGTTGTACATTCAGGGGTATGGCGGGGCCCTGTCCCGCCAAAAATTTTATTCTTAGAGGTCTGTAGTCACATTTGTGGATTGGGTTTGTATGAACAAAGATATACTGTTTTAATTTTGTATTATGTATATGTTACGAAAGACGGCCTTATCGGCTAGCCGGTTGATGTCTACTGTCTAAGTATGATTTTTATTTTAAGAGTCACAGATGTTCACGCTATTCTCTCGATGTATACCGAAAGGGTTCCTGTAGTGGCACCGCCATGCCCGGGGTCGGGTCGTGACAACATTGGCCTTCTCTGGGTGGCATAGGATATCGACATCATAATCCTTAAGTAGCTCTAACCACCGTCTCTGCCGCAAGTTCAGCTCCCTATGGCTGAAGATATATTGGAGGCTCTTGTGGTCTGTGTAAATATCCACATAAACTCCATATAAATAATGTCTCCAGATCTTCAAGGCATGAATCACTGCTGCCAACTCTAAGTCATGTGTGGGGTAGTTCTTCTCATGCTTCCTGAGCTGTCGAGATGCGTAAGCTATAACTTTACCGTGCTGCATTAGCACGCACCCAAGCCCGACACCCGACGCATCACAATAAGCCACATATCCGTCTAAACACTCTGGAAGAGTAAGAACTGGGGCGGTCGTCAATTTCTCCTTCAGTAACTGGAAGCTCTCCTCACAAGCATCCGTCCACCGGAACATAGCTGCTTTCTGGGTCAGCCTAGTCAAAGGTGATGAAATGGAAGCAAACTTCTCCACAAATCTCTAATAATAACCCGCAAGGCCCAAAAAGCTGCGCACCTCCGTCGGTGTAGTGGGTCTAGGCCAAGTCTTGACTGCCTCAATCTTTGTTGTTGTTATACCCCGTAGTTCCAGGGTATGTATGCGAGGACGTACGTACGAGAATACGGCATTAAAAATTGGAAAGGAAGAAAGATGTGATTTTTCGACGGAAAAGTTTCCGGATTTCGTGAAGGAAAAAGGTTCGTTAATGGGAATTGGATTCCCAGATTTGGTATTCGGACTTCTTGGAATATTTGAGAATTATGGAATTTTATTTCCGGAATTGGTCACGTGGGGCCCACGGGAGAAATTTACGGTTTTGTGGGGCCCACTTTGTTTTCGAGATTTTGGCCATTATGGATATTTTCGGGAGATGAAATATTTTGGATTTAGCAGTGAGGGCGACACGTGTCACCCTCAGGTGGCCTCAGGCCGAAATTACGTGCAAGTGGCAAGACAAGTGGCCTTGTCTTGCAAGATATTTTAGTGTGGACAAGTGGCTTGTGGACCCACACACACTTGTCCCCAATCTCAACCACACACTTGCCTTCATCCTAGCCCTTGGTTATCCTATATATACACTACTAGTTGATGAAAACTTCCACACTTAACCATTTCAAGACTTGAAAACCCTCCTCTCCCTTCATTGTTGCTCACGTTTGGGCCCTCATCTTGACCTAAATTTGTCCAACAATTCTTAAACTCTCAAGTGTTCTTCCCTAAGGTGTTAGGAAGATTGTGTACCAAGAGTTGGAAAAGATTTCACACCCCTAACCTCTATTTGTTGCCATGGCGAAAGTTGTCATCTTTGAAACCTAAGTGTTCTTCACTTGAGTTGGTTCTCAAGAGAAGTTGGTTAGAGCTTCATGGGTTGCTTGTAGCGGATTGGAACGTAAAGATTTGGAGCTAAGACTTGCTTGGAGCGACTTTAAGAACTTGGATATTCTTGGGCTTTTGAGGTAGTGAAACTTAAACCTCTTTGTGAATTGGTTATTATACATATATTATAAGTATATTATGGATTATATAATATATGGAGTAAAGTTTAAAGGAGTCGATCTTGTTAAGTTGCTAAAATGGAAATTGGCAAGAAAGCCACAAAATGGTAAAAACGATCTTACTTGCTAAGAAGCTAATAACAAGTAACTATAACTTATATTAAGATGGAATATAAGTTGATGACTAATAAAGTAAGTGGATAAGTAAATGGAAAAAGTCGCCAAGGACCCCAACTTAAGGATCAGATTTACTTTGGATCAGATTTACTTTGGACCGTATTTACATTGGATCAGATTTACATTTCGTTAAGGGAAGATTGTTCAATCGCTTCTGTTTGGGCGTGTGATCCCTTTTAATTATTGTATTGTTATGAAGGCGTGATAGTAAACCGCGCACGGCCATGCGTAATCCCCTTCTTTTACTTATTGTTATTATGGGCGTGATAGTAAACCGCTACCGCTTGGGCGTGTAATCCCCTTCTTTATGTTGTTTAAATTATTACGCCTTATATATGGCATATAATTACGTTATTCGCCTTGGAGAAAGATGGAAAAGTAAGTAAAAACGGAAGTCGCCCAATTTTCCGTAGAATTGCAGGGCTTTTATCGTATAAGTCTTCAATGGTAAGAAAGGTTTGATAGTGTCACGACTGCCCGAGGTTCGTGATCGTGCCTTACCCCGCACCCTAGTGATACAACATCGAGTAATCAATGAACATAAAGACAATACATGAAACCAATGTAATAAGACAAAGGAAATAAGAAGACAAAGCAACCAAAAACGGTTATCACAAGATATATAAATAACAATTTTGAACAGCTACATCCCTTTCCACCACTCGCCCATAACAAGATTACTGCACTCTAAGAATGATATGACAACAACGACGGACAGTGTTCGCCATACCTGAATGTAAGTACCTACAACAACAGGGACTATACCAAGATAAGCCTCCGAGGAACGAGCTTCCCAAACGCTGAATCGTGACTCCAAGAGCGAGGATCAACGATCGCGTGCCCTTACCGCTGCAGATGAACGCAGCCTCCAAGGAGGTCAAGACAACAGTACCAAGTATGTGAAATCAAAATATCAGAAATGGAATCATAGTAGTCTATATAAAGCAGAGACATGTATGACAACCAAACTACGCTCACAATAAATAAGCAATATGTCAAGTCAGGGACTCACGCCCTCAAGTCATCACTCAAATATAACAATGGGTCTCACGCCCACAACATTAATCATGCCCGTGGAATACCTTCTTCACTGCCGGTAGTCTATGATATAATCACCCCAAGAAGTACACATGAACACTAGGTCCCACCTGTGTCATCATAAAACCGTACGGGGTAAGTACGAAGGCATAGCCGACTACTAACACCCACAGTACAAACAAGGTCATAAATCAGATTACGAGATCCGCTGCATCCACATGATCAAAGCCGCCACTCGCTCGCAGATCTAATGCGCGCTTCAGCCCCGAACTTCCCGTAGCCCGCACGGGCCACCCAATGGCCCGCATGAGGTATTCCCCGCATCGAGGGTAGCTACTCCCTGCAGCCGCCCCGACTCGCCGTCCGCATGGCCACATAGACCGCATGACCACAAAGGCCGATACTAACTCGAACTCCCGCAGCTCGCATAGGCCATAGCTGCACTCCGCATAAGGTATTCTCGAATCATAGGTCCATCGACCCGCCTGAGTCTACCCCGCATCGGAGGGCAGCTTAACCCCCGGAATCATCTCAAGAGATGAGTGAAGAATAATACTAACATAACAGCTTATCGTTAAACAACACAAGCAAAACAAGGGAAAAACCCCTTTACACAAACATCACAAGATACTAACACACGTAGCATCCTAGTATGTTTACTTATCAATCAACAAGAAAGTATTACAAGGCTATCACAAAACAACACAAATCAAGTTATACACACAAGGTACTTCTACTATATGTCAGCAAGTTCGGGTTTTTATCCCCAAAGTACTTCATACCTTAACTCTTTAAAAGATACGTTACTTTCACAAAAACCACCCAATACCCGTAGTATATGAAAATAGAGTGATTATCTTTTGAAGTAAATCAAAACACTTACCTTTGTAAAATCAAGTAACAACATTATTTTCCAAACGTCCAAGTTTGCCTAATTTCAAATGTTCACGTTTCTCATTTTAGAAAGGTTTCGTAGTTCATAGTCTTATTCATTTAAGAATATAATTCTCTTTTAAACCATCTGAGAAACATAAGCCTTATATGTGAGTAGGATATTCTTGTTTATAACAACCTTATTACAAAGCATGATCTAGAAATATCATTTTGTCTCATCTTATCTTTTATGCAAACGGAAGTTTCTACCGGTTTTAATAATACTTAATCACAAAACATTTCCTTTTATTAACGCCGCAGTTGGTTTGTCGATACACATTCCGATTTCAAATCAAGAAACATTCTTAAGCCGTTATACCTAACTTCCCATAAAGCTAGTATAACTCTTAAGTTTTCAAAACCAAGTATTACTTCTTCTTTCAAAATGATTCAAAATCTTTTGAAATACTTCAACTTCTTTATTATCACATAACCAGCCGCTTATAGTTCAAATCGCTTACCTTTTAAAAACCACAAGTATTTTCTTACCTACATAAAGTTGTTATAACCAACTTCCCATAAAGCCGTTATAACACTTTATGTTTTAGACCAATCAAATACATTTAACATACGACGCTCACCGCACTACATAGTTACACACATATCATGCTAGAAGAGATAGGAAGAGGTTCACATACCTCGCGACGAGTATCGACTAATAGCAAAACGCCCAAGTACTTCCAACCGCCTACTACTCCTTGCCAAGAGATCGCGCCATACGTAGTACTTCAACCTATAAGGCCACAAGGCGCTTTATTAACATCTAGATCTTATCGTAGAACATTCTACGTAAAATTCGGCAAAGACCTCCCGCAACACAGAAATCTCCTCTCTCTATCGAGGCCGCTTATTAAGCCAACCAGTGGGGTTCATATATAACCTGACGTGTACAATTCTACTACACAAGAATGTTACACAAGTCTATCAGAATACACCCCATGTAATTACAGTCAAGATTTCTTTCTTTCAAAAGGTTTCTTATAATTCAAAGCTTAAGTCAAAAGACATTGCCGATAACTACGCTCGCTTCTATATATAGTATACTTCAACTATATATTCTAACAATCATGTAATTTCCAATTACAATAGGGACAAGATAATTACCTCGATAAGCCCATAATTATCCAAGTATAAAGTCGATCCTCGGCAATGTTTAGCTCCAACTCCGCGCCCAACCCGCTCCAAACTACCCTTAGAAGTTCTAACCAACTTCTACATACTACTCCAACTAACTATGGAGATTTTCCTTGTGGTTTCGGTTTTGTGACCGACGGGAAGTATAATAGTATAACCGGGCTTTTGTATAAGTATAACCTTAGAATACTACAAGGTATACTACTAAGGTAATTTGGGCATTACAACAATACTTTGAGAGTATTTCTACCAAGAGGGGTAGTATTTCGACTAGCACAACTAGGCTAGGGAGTGGGTTCTCGCCAGAACCACTAGGCATGTGGGTTTCGCCAAGGGATTTTCTCAAAGGGGAGGGAATGGTGTTGACGAGAACACTACTAGAGAGGGGAGGATTTTAACACTTAGAGAATTTTTTTAGGAATGGATGAAGAAGTCTTCCAAAGGGGGGGTTTTTATAGTACAAGCCAAGGCCAACCAATGGCCAAGATTATGCCAAGTAGTAGGCAAGTGTAAGGTCAAGATATGCCCAAGTGCCCCTAGACCCTACTCCACAAATCCTCACAAAATATCCTACCAACTAAAGCCATTCCATTCGCCACAATAACGCTCAAGTCCACCAACGAGGGGGTGCCAAGTGTCGCCTCTCGCTGGTCCAAAATGTTTCGCCTCTCGTAAAAATCCGCAAAAATAAAAATGACATAGCCGGAATTTTCCTACGAAAGATGTGGAAACGTCATTTAAAAACGACTTAATCGGGTGTCAGGAACAAAATAAATCGCCAAGCCACTTTAAAGCCCAAACTTCACGCACGCCCCACGCATACCCGGAAATACGGTATAACAGATAGAAGTACTATGACCATTTTAGGAGTGGAGTACTACGTGGCGTGATCTACTTGGCTTGGCCGAGTAGCCGACTTGAAGTACTTGAGCGCTTTGCTATTTGTCGATAATCGCCGCGAGGTATGTGAACCTCTTCCTATCTTTTCTAGCACGATTGTTGTGAACTATGTAGTACGGTAGACGACGTGTGCTAAACGAGTTTTGGTTGGTTTAAAATATAAGTGTTATAATAGCTTTATGGGAAGTTAGTTATAACGACTTTATGTAGGTAAAAGAATGGTTTATTGATTTTAGAAGTTAAGAGACTCGATCTTAAAAGATAAGAGACTTAACTTATAAATGACGTTTTATGAAATGTTAAGGACTATGAATTTTGTTAAAAGTCAGAAACCTCATTCGTGAGTAATGAGTACTGCTTTTAAAGAATAATGTTTTATCGATTTCGAAATGAGAATAAGTATCGAACAAACCATTGCAGCGTTAATAAAGGAAATGTATTGACTAATTAATTATATTAAAACCAAGAGAAACCTCCATCCGCATAAGCTAAGATAAGACAAAATTGTATTACATTTCCTAGATCACGGTCGCTTAATAAGATGGTTATAAACAAGAAGTTACTCACACATAAGGCATATGTTACTCAATTGTTTTAAAAGGAGATTACGTTATGATTAAGACTATGATCTATGGAATCTTTCAAAATAAGAGACTCGAGCATTTGAAATTAGGCAAACTTGAACTTTTGGAAAGAATGTCATACTTGATTTTAATAAGGAAAGTGTTTTGGTTTACTTATAAATGTTAGTCACTCTATGTTAATACTACGTATCGGTGACCTTTGTAAAAGAAATGGATCTTTTAAAAGAATTTAACGATGTAGTACTTGGGGTTAAAACCCGACTTTGACATAAAATGAAAGTACCTTGAGTTGTGTGTAACTTGCCTATGTTTGCGCAGTGATAGCCTTGTTGTGCAAGTATCGATTTCTATACCGCCGCTCTCAATGGAGGTCCGATCGATTGGTTGTGAACGATTCCTATCGAGTCCCACGAGACGGGCCGAGACACGTATTCCATACGATTCCTATCGAGTCCCACGAGACGGGCCGAGACACGTATTCCATACGATTCCTATCGAGTCCCACGAGACGGGCCGAGACACGTATTCCATACGATTCCTATCGAGTCCCACGAGACGGGCCGAGACATGTATTCCATACGATTCCTATCGAGTCCAACGAGACGGGCCGAGACACGTATTCCACACGATTCTTATCGAGTCCCACGGACGGGCCGAGACACGTATTCCACACGATTCCACCTCGAGTCCCACGGACGGGCCGAGACATGTTATACGATTACATACGATATATACCTAGATCGCCGGCATGAGGAAGGAGTTCCACGCACGAGGATGACTTCGCGGCGTGTGAGTCCCTGACTTGACATGACTACTTTTATGTTGTAAACTGTAGTTTGGCTATCATACATGTCTCCTGTTTTATATAGACTGCCATGATTTCATTTACGTGATTTCGCCACATACTTGGTACATGTTGTATCGACCTCCTTCGGGGTTGCGTCACGCCGCAGGTAGAGGTACATCGGCCAGGATCCTCGCCATAAGATCACAGCTTGTCACGACCCAACCTGCCCGTGGATCGTGCCTTACCTGCACCCTAGTGATACAACATCGAGAAAATCAGGAAATAAAACATGAACATGAATTAAGAGACATGATAAATAAACAGACAACCAAAACAGCTTGCCTTCAAGATATATACATAAATACCCGAACAGCTTATCCTTTTACGCATCGCCACAACAAGCATTACTGCACTCTAAGAAGGATAACAACTATGACGATTGTGGCCTCGCCATACCCTCGAATGTACAAGAACCTGCTGCACTGTGTGGTAACATACCAAAGATAAGCCTCCAAGGAACTGAGCTTCCCAACACGCTGAAATGTGATCCTATAAGTCGGATCGACAAATGACGATGTACTCTACTGCAGATGAACGCAGCTCTCAAGGAGGTCAAGATAACAGTACCAAGTATGTGAAATCAGAAATATCAGAAATGAAATCATAATAGTCTATATAAAGCAGAGACATGTATGATAACCAAACTACGCTCACAACATAAAAGCGCCATGTCAAGTCGTGGACTCACGCCTCAAAGTCATCCTCACGCCCGTGGAACTCCTTCCTCACCGCCAGCCTAGGTACAAATCATGTGATACGTATAATGTGTCTTGGCCCATCTTATGGACCCAAAGATAGAAAC
The DNA here is from genome assembly GCA_029844215.1 of Przewalskia tangutica. Taxonomy (NCBI): domain Eukaryota; kingdom Viridiplantae; phylum Streptophyta; class Magnoliopsida; order Solanales; family Solanaceae; genus Przewalskia; species Przewalskia tangutica. The sequence goes on from CM056728.1 coordinate 75,015,785, forward strand.
GCGTGGATACATTCCTGCTCATCCCATGAACCTAGTCGAGTGAAATACATTCTACGAACCGTAGTCGAGTGAAATACATTCCTGATGAACCGTAGTCGAGTGAAATACATTCGGATGAACCTAGTCGGGTGAAATACATTCCTGATGAACCTGGTAGTCGAGTGAAATACATTCTGGATGAACCCAGAGTCGGTGAAATACATTCCTGATGAACCGTAGTCGGGTGAAATACATTCCTGCTCATCCCATGAACCTGAGTCGAGTGAATACATTCCTGCTCATCCCATGAACCTAGAGTCGAGTGAAATACATTCCTTGTACAGCAAGTCTATCATACGCAAACATAGGCAAGTTACACACTACTTAAAGTACTTTCATTTTATGACAAAGCCCGGGTTTTAACCCTAAAGTACTACATACGTTAAATCCTTTTAAAAGATCCATTCCTTTTTCAATAAGTCACCCAATACCCGTAGTATAAGAATAGAGTGACCCACATTTTTAAGTAAACCAACCCACATTCTTTTAAAGTCAAGTAACAACATTCCTTTTTCCTAAAGTTCCAGTTTGCCTAGTTTCAGTTACTCAAGTCCCATTTTTTTGAAAGATTTCATAGTTCATAGTCTTAATCCTTTAAAACATAATTCTCTTTTAAACGATTTGAGAAACATAAGCCTTATATGTGAGTAGGTTATTCTTGTTTATAATCCATCTTATTAAGCAGCCATGATCTAGGAAATGTAATATCATTTTGTCTCATCTTAGCTTCTATGCAGATGGAGGTTTCTACTGGTTTTAATAATACTTCATTATTCAATACATTTTCCTCTATTAACGCTGCAGTGGTTTGTCGATACACATTCTGATTTCCAAATCAGTAAAACATTATTCCTTTTTTTAAAAACCAAGTACTCATTACTTACGAATGAGGTTTCACACAAAACTCATATTAATTCATTCAAGTCAAGTCTCTTATCTTTTAAGACCAAGTCTCTTAACTTTTGAAATTAATAAACCATTCATTTTACCACCCTTAAGACGTTATACCTAACTTCCCATAAAGCTAGTATAACACTTATGTTTTCAAAACCAAGTATTACTCTTCTTTCAAAAAAAGGATTCTTAATCTTTCGAAATACTTCAAGTTCTTTATGGTCACACATTAAGTCGCTTATAAGTCAAATCATTTGTCTTTTAAAACCACAAAACATTTTCTTACTTACATAAAGTCGTTATAACCAACTTCCCATAAAGTCGTTATAACACTTCGCTTTAAATCAACCAAATACAGTTAACACATGTACGTCTACCGCACTACATAGCTCACACATATCATGCTAGAAAAGATAGGAAGAGGTTCACATACCTCGCGACGATTATCGACTAATAGCAAAACGCTCCAAGTAACTCGAACCGTCGGCTACTCCTTAAGCCAAGTAGATCATGCCATACGTAGTACTTCAACCTATAGAGGCCACAAGGCGCCTATTAACATCCTAGATCTCAATGCAGAATATTCTACAGAAAATTCGGCAGCACCTCCCCCCCCCGCAATAGCGTAAATCTCCTCCTCTATCGAGGCCGGCTACCAAGCCAACCAGGGGGGGTTAACACGTCTAACCGGACGTGTACAATTCTACTACACAGTAATGCTACACAAGTTCATCGTAATACACCCCATGTAATTACAGCTCGCTTCTCTTATTTAAATTCAGGCTTAAGTCGCAAGACATTGCCGTAAGTATTATTCAGGCTTAAGTCAAAAGACATTGCCGTACAACTATGTTCAATTCTATATATAGTATACTTCAACTATATATTCCAACAACATGTAATTTCCAATTACAATAAGGTCAAGAGTGTTTACCTCGATAAGCCCAAAATTATCCGAGTTTAAATGTCGATCCCGAGCAAGGTTTAGCTCCTACTCCGCGCCCGACCCGCCTCCAACCAACCCTTAGAAGTTCTAACTAACTTCTACTTATAACTTCAACTACGGTGAAGATTTACTTAGGTTTCGCTTTTTGTGATCGAGGGAAGTATAATAGTATTTTCCGGGCTTTTGTATAAGTGTAACTCGAGAATACTACAAGGTATTTGGGCATTATAACAATACTAGGAGAGTATTTCTATACCACAAAAGGGGGGTATTATATGAAAACAACTAGGCTAGTGGGGTACCCTACTGCTAACCACTACAGGGGAGGAAGCTCTCGCCAAAGTGGCCTTCTCAAAGGGGGAGTGTGGTGGACGAAAGAACAAGAGGAGGGAGTATTTTGAGACTTAGATAGATTGCTCAAGTGAGGATGAAGAAAGTCTTCAACTTAGAGGGTATTTATAGGTCAAGTGAAGGCCAACCAATGGCCAAGATGAAGACAAGTGTATAGCAAGTGTAAGGCCAAGATTTAGCCATGTGCAACCTTATCCATCTACACAAAAATATCCTACCTAACCCTTGACCAAGGGAAAGGCAAGAAAATCGTCCAAACTAGCCCATTTTTGCCGTCCAATGAGTGTCACCCTCCCGTTGGTCCAAAATATTTCATCTCTCGAAAAAATCCGCAAAAATAATAAATGAAATAGCCGAATTTTCCCTACGTAGTCGTGGAAACGCTTCGCCTAAAAACGACTTAATCGGTGTCAGGTACAAAGTGAATTTCGCCCTTACACTTTAAGCTTCAATTTCTACGCACGCCCCACGCATATACTGAAATACGGGTATAACATTCTCCCTCCTTAGAAACATTCGCCCCGAATGTTCCTTCTCAAGACTGATAACGATAAAGTTCCTCCAGCAAGTCGTCAACGCCACACCTGGCCACGAAATAACACATGCGCGCAAATACTTAAATCTAGGCCAACGAGGAACCACCTCGATGATCAAAAAAAAGTTCCCACCAAGGTCTAAAATATACTCCCTTCGCACATTCATTTCGCAAAAGAAACGATCACACACGTTCACTTCTCCCCTATCTCGTTGTACCCTTCTCGAACACTCGAACTCTTTCTAGCATCCGTACCACACTTCCACAACACTCGCTTTCCAACCCTCGATTCACTACCTCCAAACTTGGTCATCTTACTAACCTCGATTTCTCTAAGGCCATTCCCGCCTTCACGAGCCGATTCTCGTCGAACGATCCACCAACTCTACGATGGTTATCTAAACTTGGGCCTAGCATCCTCATGACCCTACCACCCGTGACCACTCGGACTGACCTCACCACATTCCGGGCTACGGGTTGACCCGCGAATGGTCCTCAACCCGACATGTAATCGTGTCAACTTTCTCGTTCCTCGCCCTGCAACATTCTTACTAATTTGCGTCATGAAAGCTACCACTTTCACCTCACACAACCCAATGAATTTCCCACAATACATTTTACGCATACCAAGTATTCCAACAAAGACTAACCGTAAGAATCTCTCCTTTAAGACGACCTTACCTCTAAGGTCTCAACATGAAATATTCTAAGGTTCACACTTCCCATGCCCCCATACTTATCCTTCCAACTAACCATGTTTTCTAACTCACAAATAACACAACGCTATTCGTACATAGCACATAAATATTAGGTCATCATATCACGCATACAAATCTCTAGAGGGTTAAGGATATACCGGCTACCGCCCACTTAATCATAGGCTCACTGCAGGCGCATAATCGTAGGGGCGCGCTTAACCCGCCATCGATCCGGATGTCGCGCCACGCCGCGGTACTTCTCCTATAAGCACGCCTTCGCACATGGCTCGACGGCCGCAGTGAAACAAGCACCGCAAAAAGACGACATTCTCCGGACGACGCCGCCACATCGCGCACACCGAGGGGACATGAATCTCGCCGCTAGAACTTACGTGAACCTCAGAAACTAAGCCCCGAGCTCACCAGCCCCAATACCCCGAACGCCCCAAGATCGCGGAGGACCACTGCATCGGGCGGAGGTACATAACTAGCTCGGCCGCTGAGGCACCCGCCTCGAAAGCTACCAGCGACCCGCTGCTCGCCTCTTCGCCGATCTCTGGCCATTCCGGCCGACTCTCCGCCTCACCTCCCAAGGCATAAGCTCGCACGCTGGCAATGTCCATGCCCGCCAAGAGCTACACCCGAGCAACTCTCGCTAGATAATCGCTGCAAGCCTGGACATATCGGTGCACTCTATCCTCCATGGTCGCCACTAAAGCGGGACATATCGAGCCAATGAGTCGAACTCCACATTATACTTCTAACCGTCCGCCCGCCCCGCTTCAACGCCAAAACCTGTTTACCCGAGCCCTCTCATCCGCGAGGTAAGAAATGTGCAAGAAACGCCTCGAACTCGCTTCCAACTCGCTGAAGCGCATGCTCTCCCGACAGCTCCCACGAATCAAACCACGATCGCAGATCACGCACTGATGCGAACCTAAGACCACCGACTCGGTCTCCAAGCCTCGATCACTCATGATCCGTCAGAATCGCCGGATGAACTCGCGATCATCCTCGTGCCTCACCCATAAAACTCGGGCGTTACATCTCGTAAAATCCCGTAGTCTCAAATCGTCGCCGGGGTGAACTACGGTGCTACTGGACTGAATCGCCAGATTCAAATTTATCTCATATCTGCCACGACTCGCCAAGAATCGGGCCATCTCCTTGTACCCATCTCATCTCGCTTCCAGCCGTGGGACCGAGGCTCGTGTATTGTAGTCTCAGCAGCCCACCGCCGCGCTCTAAACTCACAGTGGCCGGCGTGTCGCAAAACTAGCCGCTCAAGCACTATCTCGTATCGACCGCTCGCGCTGCACTTCTCTCAGATTCACTAACAGCTCCTCGATCGCTTGCCTATCTCGGGCTCGCGTTTACGCGAGGCATAATCGTAAAGCGAAAGGAATACGCCAGAGGGTCCAACTTATCACGCAGCTTTAAGGCACGATCTCGTAATGAGAAGAATGGAAACTAATCCTAAATGTCCCGCAGCCTCCCGACATAGATGTGGTGCACAACACACCGATAATCAAGACTTACTAGACACGGCCTCAGACACTTTCCAAGACTAATCGCCTGATACCACTTTTGTCACTTTGTCGCGAGCCTTGCCCGACGACTCCAACAAATGGTACCGGCTGCCAGGATCCTCGAGGCATGCCCTACTACCCTTCTCGTGATGTGCCATACGGAGAGCCACGGTTCGGTTCCTCGTGGCAGGCTCGCCTTTATACGCCACCCGGGCGAGGTCAAGACAACAGTACCAAGTATGTGAAATCAGAAATATCAGAAATGAAATCATAATAGTCTATATAAAGCAGAGACATGTATGATAACCAAACTACGCTCACAACATAAAAGCAAATATGTCAAGTCGTGGACTCACGCTCAAAATCATCCTCATGCCCATGGAATTCCTTCCTCACCGCTGCAGCCTAGGTACAAATCATGTGATACGATAATGTGTCTCGCCCATCTTAGTGACCCAAGATAGAAACGTGGGGATACATTCTCCTGCTCATCCTATGAACCTGAGTCGAGTGAAATACATTCTGATGAACCCAGAGTCGAGTGAAATACATTCTGGATGAACCTGTAGTCGAGTGAAATACATTCCTGATGAACCTAGTCGGGTGAAATACATTACCGGATGAACCAGAGTCGAGTGAAATACATTCCTGATGAACCTAGTCGGGTGAAATACATTCCTGATGAACCTAGTCGGGTGAATACATTCTGCTCATCCCATGAACCTAGAGTCGAGTGAAATACATTCCCGGTTCATCCCATGAACCGGTAGTCGAGTGAAATACATTCCTTGTACAACAATTCTATCATACACAAACATAGGCAAGTTACACACTACTTAAAGTACTTTCATTTTATGACAAAGCCCGGGTTTTAACCATAAAGTACTACATACGTTAAATCCTTTTAAAAGATCCATTCCTTTTTCAATAAGTCACCCAATACCCGTAGTATAAGAATAGAGTGACCCACATTTTTAAGTAAACCAACCCACATTCTTTTAAAGTCAAGTAACAACATTCCTTTTTCCTAAAGTTCCAGTTTGCCTAGTTTCAGTTACTCAAGTCCCATTTTTTTTTGAAAGATTTCATAGTTCATAGTCTTAATCCTTTAAAACATAATTCTCTTTTAAACGATTTGAGAAACATAAGCCTTATATGTGAGTAGGTTATTCTTGTTTATAATCCATCTTATTAAGCAGCCATGATCTAGGAAATGTAATATCATTTTGTCTCATCTTAGCTTCTATGCAGATGGAGGTTTCTACTGGTTTTAATAATACTTCATTATTCAATACATTTTCCTCTATTAACGCTGCAGTGGTTTGTCGATACACATTCTGATTTCCAAATCAGTAAAACATTATTCCTTTTTTAAAAAACCAAGTACTCATTACTTACGAATGAGGTTTCACACAAAACTCATATTAATTCATTCAAGTCAAGTCTCTTATCTTTAAGACCAAGCCTCTTAACTTTTGAAATTAATAAACCATTCATTTTACTACTTTAAGACGTTATACCTAACTTCCCATAAAGCTAGTATAACACTTATGTTTTCAAAACCAAGTATTACTCTTCTTTCAAAAAAGGATTCTTAATCTTTCAAATACTTCAAGTTCTTTATGGTCACACATTAAGTCGCTTATAAGTCAAATCTTGTCTTTAAAACCACAAACATTTTCTTACTTACATAAAGTCATATAACTAACTTCCCATAAAGTCGTTATAAAACTTCCCGCTTTAAAACAACCAAATACGCTTAACACATGTACGCTCACCGCACTACATAGCTCACACATATCATGCTAGAAAAGATAGGAAGAGGTTCACATACCTCGCGACGATTATCGACTAATAGCAAAACGCCCAAGTAACTCGAACCGTGGCTACTCCTGCCAAGTAGATCATGCCATACGTAGTACTTCAACCTATAGAGGCCACAAGGCGCCTATTAACATCCTAGATCTTAATGTAGAATATTCTACGTAAAATTCCAAAGACTCTCCCCGCAATAGCGTAAATCTCCTCCTCTATCGAGGCCTACCAAGCCAACCAGGGGGTTAACACGCCTAACCTGACGTACAATTCTACTACACAAGAATGCTACACAAGCTCATCAGAATACACCCCATGTAATTACAGCTCATTCTCTTATTTAAATTCAGCTTAAGTCGCAAGACATTGCCGTAAGTATTATTCAGCTTAAGTCAAAAGACATTGCCGCACAACTATGTTCAATTCTATATATAGTATACTTCAACTATATATTCCAACAACATGTAATTTCCAATTACAATAGAAGGTCAAGAGTGTTTACCTCGATAAGCCCAAAATTATCCGAGTTTAAATGTCGATCCTGAGCAAGGTTTAGCTCCTACTCCGCGCTCCGAATTCGCCTCCAACCAACCCTTAGAAGTTCTAACCAACTTCTACTTATAACTTCAACTACGGGTGAAGATTTACTTAGGTTTCGCTTTTTGTGGATCGAGGAAGTATAATAGTATTTTCTGGGCTTTTGTATAAGTGTAACCTTGAGAATACTACAAGGTATTTGGGCCAAGGTATTTGGGCATTATAACAATACTAGGAGAGTATTTCTATACCACAAAAGGGGGGTATTATATGAAAACAACTAGGCTAGGGGGGGTACCCCACGGCTAACCACTACAAAGGGGAGGAAGCTCGGCCAAAGCGGCCTTCTCAAAGTAGGGGTGTGGTGGACGAAAGAACAAGAGGGAGGGAGTATTTTGAGACTTAGATAGATTGCTCAAGTGAGGATGAAGAAAGTCTTCAACTTAGAGGGGTATTTATAGGTCAAGTGAAGGCCAACCAATGGCCAAGATGAAGACAAGTGTATAGCAAGTGTAAGGCCAAGATTTAGCCATGTGCAACCTTATCCATCTACACAAAAATATCCTACCTAACCCTTGACCAAGGGAAAGGCAAGAAAATCGTCCAAACTAGCCCATTTTTGCCGTCCAATGAGTGTCACCCTCCCGTTGGTCCAAAATATTTCATCTCTCGGAAAAATCCGCAAAAATAATAAATGACATAGCCGGAATTTTTCCTACGTAGTCGTGGAAACGCTTTCTGAAACGACTCTAATCGGTGTTGTGTACAAAGTGAATTTCATCCCTTACACTTTAAGCTTCAATTTATCTACGACGCCCCACGCATATATTCGAAATACGGTATAACAACAGCTCAACAGATTGGGAAGCCCCGCTTCTCCGGAGGCTTATCTTGTGGTATGTTACCCCGAGTCCGTAGGTTCTTGTACATCTGTGGTATGGCGGGCCCTATCCCGCCATAGTTGTTGTCACTTTCTTAGAGGTCCGTAGTACTATTCGCGTGGTTGTAAAGGATGTAACTGCTCAGATTCGTGATATATGCAAAGGTTGGCCTGCTTTTTTATCATATCTCTGTTTCATGTTCATGTTTTTATTTCCGCTGATTTTCTCTCGATGTTGTATCACCAGGGTGCCCGGTAAGGCACCACCGCCCCGCTCGGTCGTGACAAAAGTGGTATCGAGCAGCAGGTATCTCGAAAGTGTCTACGCATCGCGTCTAGTAGAGTCTTGATTATCGGTGTCGCGCACCACATCTATAATCGTGAGGCCGCAAGATATTTAGTATTGGTTTCATTCTTCTCAACTGAGATCGTGCCTTAGAGCCGTGTTGTAAGTCGGACTCTCCGACATATTCTTATGTGCCGCTTATGCCTCACGCAAGGCGCCGTGGCCTGTGAGGCGCGCACAGGCGGAGTCGCGAGCAGAGTAGCGACGGCCTCTATCGAGGCCACGCATTCGAGACGCCGCACCACGGCAAGGAACAGAGGAGACGGGTTACGCGAGATGGCCCGCTTATTGGCCGTGATAGTGGCAAGGCACGAGGATAGGCCGGACGCAGCAATTCACCGTAGTACCCGCAGCTCACCCGCGACGGATAGTTTGAGATCGCGACTTTCCGAGTCGCAGCCGCACCGCCGTAGTTTTATGGGTCGAGGCCCGAGGATGATCCGCAGGAGTTCATCCAACGCTAGCGGATCGCGAGAGTGATCAAGGCTTCGAGACCGAGCCGCTGGTCTTAGGTTCGTGATCGGCCGCGCGATACCGCAGCCGATCGTTTGATTCGCGAGCCGCCCCGGGGAGCACGCGCCCAGCCTATTTGGGACGACTTCTCGGAGGCATTTCTTAGCCACTTCTTGCCTCCGCAGATGAGGAGGACGCGGGCCGACAGATTACGCCGAGACAGAGGCGCACGTTCGAATACAACGTGGAGTTCGACTCATCGCCTCAGATGTCCCTCGTTAGTAGCCGAGCATGGAGGACAGAGTGCACCGCTACGTCACCGGCTCGATGACTACTTGGCAGAGGCTTGTTAGGGTGTAGCTCTTCAGCCGGGCATGGACATTGCCCGCATGCAGACTTATGCACTCGGATGTGAGGAGCGGATGGGTCGACGGAATGACCGAGATTAGCAGAAGAGGGCCAGAACAGCAGGGTCCTTTGGTAACTTTCGAGGCGGGCCGCCTCAGCAGCAGATTAGTTATGCACCTCCGCCAGTACAGAGTGGTCCTCCGCGCCTTCGTGACGCTCGGGTATTCAGAGCCGATCAAAGCTCCGTGGCTTCGTTCACAGTATACGGGTTCTAGCCGGGTTCATGTTTCTCAAGGCACGATGCAGTAGCGCCATCCCGAGTGTCGTTTTTTATCGGTGCTTGTTTCACCGCGCCGCCGTGGCCATGTGACGAGAGACTGTCCTAGGAAGAGAGATACAAGTAGAATGACGCAGCCTCACGGTCGCTGGCGTGTTCTCGCTTTATTAGCATGCTACGGCAGGCGTGATTATGATTAGAGCGACGGCGGAAATGAAGCAGTTGATACAGGTATATTCTTACCCATCTAGAGACTGGTATGCGTTGTTGATATGATGATGTGCTAAGTATTATATTCCGATAGCGTTTTGTTAAATTATGATTTAGAGGCCTGGTTAGTAAAGGGGAAGTTGGGTAAAAGATTTTGTTTACGATTGACCTTTGTCTGAGAGCATAGTATACGAGGGTAAAATTGTGTGATAAGTCCCCGAGTGGTGTGAATTATAAGAGGGTAGTTGAGCTAAGAAGACCACTAGGTTTTCGTGACTTGATTAGCGAGATTGCTCCGATCGGGGAAACAAGAGTTTGGCGCATGGGTTGGGTTGAGGACCATTCGCGTCAACCCGTAGCCGAATGCGCGGGTCGGTTCGAGGTGGTCCCGCCACGTGGTAGGTCACGAGGCGCTAGGCCCGTGTTTAGGTAACCATCAGACGTTCGTGGACGCGTCGACCACCGAATCGATCAAGGCCGGGATGGCCTTTGTGGAATTGAAACTAGCGAGATGACCAAGTTCGAAGTAGTGACTCCAAGGTTTTGGAAACCGGATGGCGAAGCGTGGTACGACATGGAAAGAGTTCGTGTTCGGAAGTGTACGGCAAGTGGAAAGAAGTGAACGGTGCTAAGAGACGGAAGTGATCATTTTTGTAAGTGGGCGCGGGAAGTATCCTTCGACCGTGAGCGAGAGTTGGTGTTGTTTTTACATCGCCGAGGTGATTCCTCGCTGGCTTGGATTTGTGTTTTGCGACATGTTATATTCTCGCCACGGGTGGCATGATCGGTTTTGTAAGTATAAGTGGAGACTATACCGACGCAAGACGCTTGGAGACTTAGAAGGAACATTCGACTAATGTTTCTGGGGAAAATGTTATACCCCGTAGTTCCGTGGTATGTATGCGAGGACGCACGCACGAGAATACGACATTAAAAATTGGAAATAAGAAAGACGTGATTATTCGACTAAAAGTTTCGGATTTCGTGAAGGAAAAAGGTTCGTTAACGGGAATTGATTCCCGATTTGGTATTCTGACTTCTTGGAATATTTGAGAATTATGGAATTTTATTTCCGAATTGGTCACTGGGCCCACTGAGAAATTTACTGCTTTGTGGGCCCACTTTGTTTTCTAGATTTTGGCCATTATGGATATTTTCGAGATGAAATATTTTGATTTAGCAGAGGCGACACGTGTCACCCCCTAGTGGCCTCAGGCCAAATTACGTGTAAGTGGCAAGACAAGCCGCCTTGTCTTGCAAGATATTTTAGCGTGGACAAGTGGCTCATGGGACCCACACACACTTGTCCCCAATCTCAACCACAAACTTGCCTTCATCCTAGCCCTCGTTGTCCTATATATACACTATTAGTTGATGAAATCTTCCACACTTAACCATTTCAAGACTTGAAAACCCTCCTCTCCCTTCATTGTTGCTTCATGTTTTGGGCCCTCATCTTGACCTAAATTTGTCCAACAATTCTTAAACTCTCAAGTGTTCTTCCCTAAGGTGTTAGGAAGATTGTGTACCAAGAGTTGGAAAAGATTTCACACCCCTAACCTCTATTTGTTGCCTTGGCCGAAAGTTGTCATCTTTGAAACCTGCTGTTCTTCACTTGAGTCAGTTCTCAAGAGAAGTTGGTTGTGAGCTTCATGGGTTGCTTGTAGCGGATTGGAACGTAAAGATTTGGAGCTAAGACTTGCTTGGAGCGACTTTAAGAACTTGGATATTCTTGGGCTTTTGAGGTAGTGAAACTTAAACCTCTTTGTGAATCGGTTATTAAACATATATTATAAGTATATTATGGATTATATAATATACGGAGTAAAGTTTAAAGGAGTCGATCTTGTTAAGTTGCTAAAATGGAAATTGGCAAGAAAGCCACAAAATGGTAAAACGATCTTACTTGCAAGAAGCTAATAACAAAGTAACTATAACTTATATTAAGACGGAATATGTTGATGACTAATAAAGCAAGTGGATAAGTAAATGGAAAAGTCGCCATGACCCCAACTTAAGGATCAGATTTACTTTGACCGTATTTACATCGGATCAGATTTACATTTCGTTAAGTGGAAGATTGTTCAACCGCTGCCCGCTTCGCAGGTGATCCCCTTTTTAATTATTCTATTACATGAAGGCGTGATAGTAAACCGCTATCGTCAGCGCGTAATCCCCTTCTTTTTACTTATTGTTATTACGAAGGCGTGATAGTAAACCGCATTACCGCTTTGGGCGGTAATCCCCTTTCTTTATGTTGTTTAAATTATTACGCCTTATATATGGCATATAATTACTGCTTATTCGCCTTGGATAAAGATGGAAAAGTAAGTAAAACGGAAGTGCCCAATTTTCCGTAATTAGAGGGCTTTTTATCGTATAAGTCTTCAATGGTAAGAAAGGTTTGATAGAAGTACTATGACCATTTTAGTGGAGTACTACGTGGTGGCGTGATCTACTTGGCTTAAGGAGTAGCCGACGTCAAGTACGTGAGCGCTTTTGCTATTTGTCGATAATCGCCGCGAGGTACGTGAACCTCTTCCTATCTTTTCTAGTACGATTGTCAGGAACTATGTAGTACCAGACGACGTGCTAAACGAGTTTTGTTGGTTTAAAACATAAGGTGTTATAATAGCTTTACGGGAAGATAGTTATAACGACTTTACGTAGGTAAAAGAATGGTTTATTGATTTTAGAAGTTAAGAGACTCGATCTTAAAAGCGTAAGAGACTTAACTTATAAATGACGCTTTATGAAATGTTAAGGACTATGAATTTTGTTAAAAGTTGTGAAACCTCATTCGTGAGTAATGAGTACTTGGCTTTTAAAGAATAATGTTTTACCGATTTCGAAATGAGAATAAGTATCGAACAAACCATCGCAGCTAATAAAGGAAATGTATTGACTAATTAATTATATTAAAACCAAGAGAAACCTCCATCCGCATGTAAGCTAAGATAAGACAAAATTGTATTACATTTCCTAGATCATGGTCGCTTAATAAGATGGTTATAAACAAGAACAAGCTACTCACACATAAGGCATATGTTACTCAATTGTTTTAAAAGGAGATTACGTTAAGTGATTAAGACTACGATCTATGGAATCTTTCAAAATAAGAGACTCGAGCATTTGAAATTAGGCAAACTTGAACTTTTGGAAAAGAATGTTACTTGATTTTAATAAGGAAAGTGTTTTGGTTTACTTATAAATGTTAGTCACTCTATGTTAATACTACGTATCGTGACCTTTGTAAAAGAAACGGATCTTTTAAAAGAATTTAACGATGTAGTACTTGGGGTTAAAACCCGACTTTGACATAAAATGAAAGTACCTTCGAGTCAGGTGTAACTTTCCTATGTTTGCTGGGTGATAGCCTTGTTGTGCAAGCATCAGATTTCTATACCGCCTCTCACGGAGGTCGCTGATCGTTGTGAACGATTCTCATCGAGTCCCACGAGACGGGCCGAGACACGTATTTCATACGATTCTATCGAGTCCCACGAGACGGGCCGAGACACGTATTCCATACGATTCCTATCGAGTCCCACGAGACGGGTCGAGACATGTATTCCATACGATTCCTATCGAGTCCCACGAGACGGGTCGAGACATGTATTCCATACGATTCCCATCGAGTCCCATGAGACGGGCCGAGACACGATTCCACACGATTCTTATCGAGTCCCACGGACGGGCCGAGACACGATTCCACACGATTCCACCTCGAGTCCCACGGACGGGCCGAGACATGTTATAATGATCACACGATTTATACCTAGATCGCCAGCTGAGGAAGGAGTTCCACGCATTGTGGATGACTTCGCGCGCGAGTCCCCGACTTGACATGACTACTTTTATGTTGTAAATCGTAGTTTGGCTATCATACATGCCTCGCTTTATATAGATCGCCATGATTTCATTTACAAAGATTTCGCCACATACTTGGTACTTGCTGCATCGACTTCCTTCGGGCGCTCATGCCGCAGTAGAGGTACACGGCCAGGATCCTCGCCATGGATCACAAGCCAACAGATTGGGAAGCCCCGCTTCCGAGGCTTATCTGGTATGCTACTCCCGAGTCAGGTTCTGTACATTCTGTGGTATGGCGGGCCCCGCCCCGCCATAGTTGTTGTCACTTTCTTGCAGGTCCGTAGTACCGCTGCGTGTGGCTGTAAAGCGATGTAATCGCTCAGATTCTCAGATATACGCAAGCAAGGCAACCGCTTTGCTGGCCTGCTTTTTTATCATATCTCTGTTTCATGTTCATGTTTTTATTTCCGCTGATTTTCTCTCGATGTCAGATCACTAGGGTGCCCGGTAAGGCACCAACACGGTTCTGCTCGGTCGCGATACAGATCAACCCAATGTCATCGACTCGATAATATGCCCTAAGAAAGCCATCAAGCCAACCAAAACTCGCATTTCGAGAACTTGCATACAATTGTTTGGCCCCGAGGACTCTCAAGATCGCCCTCAAATGATCCGCACGGTCCTTCTCTCAGGCGCGAATAAACCAGATATCATCAATGAATACTATAACGAACATATCCAAGAATGGCTTCGAACACCCGCTCATCAAATCCATGAATACCGACGGGCGCTGTCAACCCGAAAGACATCACCGAACTCATAAAGGCCCATACCGGTCCCGAATGCGCTTTGGGATATCCGCTCTCTAACTCGCACTGATGATAACCAGATCGCAGTCTATCTTGAGAAACACTCGCACTCGCAATCGTCAAACAAATCATCAATCCCGGGAGTGGGTATCTGCTTCGATAGTTACCTTATTCACCGCTTGTAATCAACACACATACGCAACGCCCCATCCTTCTTCTTTACAAATAAAACCGCGCCCATGTGGAGAAACACTAGGCTCGATAAAGCCTTTTTCCAAAGAAATCCTTCACCGGTCTTTCAACTCCTCAACTCAAGAAAGCATCTCAGATGGTGGAATAGATATAGGTCGAGTGCCTGGAGACATATCAATGCAAAACTCAATCTCCCTCTCAGGAGGGATACCCGGGAGATCGTCTGGGAATACGTCTGGAAACTCTCTAACAACCTGAATCGATCAAGGTCCGTATCTCGCCAGATCGAATACCCAAACCATATGGTAGATATACCCTTTCCGCACCATCTTCCTAGCCTTGAGGTAAGAAATAAACCTACCCTCTACGACGCAAAGATTCCCTTCCACTGAGCAACCAGCCTCCTCAGAAACCGAACCGCACTCAATCTCTCTCTACAATCCACATTGGCATGTATGACGCCAGCCAATCCATACCCATAATCACATCAAAGTCCGTCATATCCAACTCTATCAAGTCCGCCAGGTCCGACGATCAGATATAATCACCGGGCAAGCCTTATATACCCGCCGCTACCACCGAATCACCCATCGCATAGCCACCTCAAAAGGTTTTATGGACTCGCTCTATCCCTATTCTACCAAAGAATACGAGGAGATATATAGGACAAGGTAGAACTCGATCTATCAAAGCATATACATCACAACATGAAACCAATAATGTACTGCGGACGACATCCGTGACGCCCCGTCCCGACGGGCCGACATATCATAAATGCGCTCGAGGACCGCTAGAATCGGGACTCTACCACGACTCCCTTCCGCGCCCGCTAGTCCGCGAACACTCGCTTCTCCGGCGCATAACCGCCAAGATGAAAATTCCAAAGAATCGACTTCGCTTGCAATCCATAACACTCCCGCCGCTCGCCTGGACAGCCTTCTTCTTCAAATGGCCCCGCCGCCACAAGAGTAACAAGCTCCCGAGGAACACGACACCCCACGATGGGAATCACCACATCGACCACACCGAGGTATGTGTGGCCTCATCTCGATTAACCCCTGCCTCCGGGAACTCAAGTCCTCGAGCCCTGCTTCGCCCCGAACGACCGACCGATCAAACCTCCCGCTAGAAAACCGGAAGCGAGCACTCGGCCGGGCTGAAATGTGGACTGCTCGCCGAGGCCGCCCGCCTCGAAAATCACCTCGAGACTGGCCGCCCCGCCTCTGAGCCGCTCGAGCCAAGCCGATCCTCCTCTCTATCCTCTATCCTCGCGATACGCTCGCATCCCGGCAATATCCATACCGGGTCAAGTGGCCACCCCAAGCATGCAGAATCATATGACGCCTAGCCCCATCACATAGCGATGAACTCGCTCGCCATGTCGCCACAATGGTGTGCGATACCGACCAATGAGTCAAACTCTGTGTCAGATTTCCGATAGTCCTCCCATTCTGCCTCAAGGTCAAGAATCTATCCACGCGGTCTCTCCTCATCTCAGGAGGAAAAAAGTGATCCAGGAAGGCTTCTGTGAACTACTTCCAAACAACTGGAAGAGCACCCTCACCTCTAGACAGCTCCCATGACTCAAACCAGTTCAACGCAATATCGCGTAACCGGTAAGAGGCTAGCATGACTGACTCTGCCTCCGAGGCCCTAATCACCGCATAGTTCGTAATTTCCGACAAACTCCCCGAGGATCCTCTCGATCTCAACCATAGAACTCGGACGATGACAACCGTAAAAATCCCGAATCCGAACCGCTTGACTAGGTTGGCTACTTGCTCCTCGCCGGCGCCGCTCGCTACTATGTTGGTCAATAACCGACCGCTTCCCGTAATCTCTATACTGTGCCCGCCGGAACCGAGGCTCGTGTACCGCGTCTCGTGAGCCGCCGCCGCCCAACTCGCTGGCCGGGCGACGCCGCGGAACTCGCCGTCCAAGCATCACTCGTAAAGATCAAGCCAGGCTCTTGTAACCTCTCAAGGCCCTACTTGCAGCCTCCTCGATGCCTTGCTCCTTCGCCGCTGCTCATGCGAGGCATAATCGATACATAAAAATATGTCGCAGGAGTTCAACCTATAACACACCTCTATTGCACGATCTTAGAGTGAAAGAATGGAAATCAATCCTAAATATCTCAGAGCCTCCTCGACATAGATGTGTGCACAACACACCGATAATCAAGACTCTACTAGATACGGCCTGTAGACACTTTCCGAGGATTAATCGCTTCGATACCACTTTTGGCACGACTCAACCTCGGCCGCTGATCGTGTCTTACCCGGGCACCCTGCCTGTATACATCGAGAATAGCAATGAACAGACATAACACATATCAAAACTTAGAGAATACACATCAACAGGCTAGCCGATAATGTCACGATTCGATCCTCGCCCGGATCGTGCCTTACCCCGCACCCTAGTGATACAACATCGAGAAAATCAGGAAATAAAAACTTAAACTCAAACAAGAGATATGATAATAAAACAAAGCAACCAAACTTACCTTCTTCAGTATATATAACTAAAAACTTGAATAGCATATCCTTACAAACCCCGCCACAACAAAGACATGCACTCTCTAAGAGTTTTTATACAACATGACGATGTGGCTCTCGCCATACCTCGAATGTACAAGTACCTACAGGACAGTGACTATACTAAAAGATAAGCCTCCGAGAAACGGAGCTTCCTAATACGCCAATCGTGATCCTATGAGCGAGGATCAACAATCGCGTACTTACTAAGATTTAACGCACTTCAAGGAGGTCGATAACAGTACCAAGTATGTGAAATCAAAATATCAGAATGAAATCTTAGTAGTCTATATAAAGCAGTGAGACATGCATGATAACCAAACTACACCCACAATAAATAAGCAAATACGTAAGTCGTGACTCACGCCTCAAAGTCATCACTCAAATATAACTACGGGTCTCCCGCCTCAACATCAATCATGCCCGTGGAATACCTTCCTCACCGCGGCCTATGATATAATAACACCAAGGAGTACACATAAACACCGTGTCCCACTGAGTCATAAACCGCATCGGGCAAGTACGGCGCTAACTACTGATACCAAAGCCGCATCATCAATCGACCGGCAAGTACGAAAGCCAACTACCGTGATACCAAAGTCGCATTAACAATACTATACAACCAAACCACGGCCGACACGGGCAAGTACGAAGCCAACTACCAGATACCAAGGCCGTGGTCACGAGTGACCGGCAAGTACGAGGGCTAACTACCGTGATACCAAGGTCAGATCACGAGACTTCGCCACGGTTCGACACGGCAAGTACGAAAGCCAACTACCAGATACCAAAGTCGTGGTCACGAGTCGACCGGCAAGTACGAGGGCTAACTACCGTGATACCAAGGTCAGATCACGAGACTTCACCACTAAACCGAACGGGCAAGTACGGCTAACTACCGATACCAAAGTCGAATCACCACGACTTCGGGCAAGTACGAGAGCCAACTACCGATACCAAAGCCGAATCAAGAAACCTCGGAGAGCTAGTCTATGGAATAACACTATCACCGTGTTGCACTGCGGAATCCTCCGCCACCGCCAAGACGCCCAAGTAAGATCATAACAAATCAGCCTTCTCCATCGAGAGACGCTGGTATAAAATACAATACTAGCACGACAAGGCTATCACACACAAACATAGGCAAGTTACACACAACTCAAGGTACTTTCATTTTACGCCAAAGTCCGTGTTTTAACCCCAAAGTACTACGACGTTAACTTCTTCTTAAAAGATCCATTTCTTTACAAAGGTCACCCGATGCCCGTATTATAAAAA
Organism: Przewalskia tangutica; assembly: GCA_029844215.1. Classification (NCBI taxonomy): domain Eukaryota; kingdom Viridiplantae; phylum Streptophyta; class Magnoliopsida; order Solanales; family Solanaceae; genus Przewalskia; species Przewalskia tangutica. Next base: position 75,034,272 of record CM056728.1, read on the forward strand.
TAGAGTGACTAACACTTTAAGTAGACCAAAACAACTTCCATACTTTCCTTTTTAAAATCAAGTAACAACATTCTCTTCCAAAGTTCAAGTTTTCCTAATTTCAAATATTCACGTCTCTTATTTTCGAAAGATTTCATAGTTCATAGTCTTAATCACTTATTAACGTAATACTCTTTTAAAACAATCGAGTAACATATGCCTTATGCTATGAGTAGTTATTCTTGTTTATAACAATCGTATTAAAGCAGCCATGATCTAGGAAATGTAATACAATTTTGTCTTATCTTAGCTTCTATGCAGATGGAGGTTTCTACTGGTTTTAATATAATTATTTATTTGTCAATACATTTTCCTTTATTAACGCTGCAGTGGTTCATTCGATACTTATTCTCATTTCCAAATCAAGAAACATTATTCTTTAAAACCAAGTACTCATTACTCACGAACGAGGTTTCACACTTTTAACAACATTCATATCAATTCAATTAAGTCAAGTCTCTTATCTTTTAAGATCAATAAACCATTCTTTTTATCTTCTTAAGACGTTATACCTAACTTCCCATAAAGCTAGTATAACTCTTAAGCTTTCAAAACCAAGTATTACTCTTCTTTCAAAACAATTTTAATTCTTTTGAAATACTTCAAGATTCTTTATTATTTAAAACTCAAGTCAAAAGACATCAAGTAAAACCACGCTCGCTTAACACACGCACGCCTCACCGCACTATATATATTCTTTTAAAATATCATGCTCAAGAGGATAGAAGAATCACATACCTCGTGACGACATCGACAATTAGCAAATAGCTCCAAAGTATCAGAATCCCGCTAGCCTTTTCCACCCTTTGAGTAGAATACGCTAGTTGCAAGATTTCAACCTATAACTGGCCATATAAGTCTATCAACGCCTAGACTACTCAGAATGATTCTAGATACAAGATTCCTTATACTATGGAAAATCAAAGACTTCCCTACCCACAAACTACACAAGTTCATCAGAATACAGCCTTATGTAAGTACAGCTTTCTCTTTATACCATCCTTATATACGCCTTATACTCAATGCTATACTACTACAAAGATGTAATTTCCAATTACAATGTAATGGTAAAAGTATTTACCTCGATAAGCCCAAAATTATCCAAGTTAAAAGTCGATCCCGAGCAAGGTTTAGCTCCTAATCTGCACGCCCAATACGCTCCAAGAAACCCTTAGAAGTTCTACACAACTTCTACTTAATACTTCAACCAACTATGAAGATTTTCCTTAGTGGTTTCGCTTTGTGACTAAAAGGAAGTATAGTAGTATTTTCCCTTAGTATTGAAATAACTTTGGAATACTATAAGGTATTTGGGCTAAGGTATTTTGGAATAGTAACAATACTGGAGAGTATTTTTCACCAAAGTGAGGTGTTTCGCCGAGGGCCTCTCCGGGGAGGGGACTTTGACTAAAACTACACTATGGGAGAGGATTTTTTGCCTTGAATTTATCATGAGGACGAAGAATAAGTCTTGTACTGAGGGTATTTATAGGGAAACCAATGGCCAAGATTAAGGCAGTTGAGGGTGGAGATTTGGACAAGTGCGCTGGTCCCACCTTATCTATCTACCACACAAATATCACAAAATATCCTACCTAACCTCGACTAAAGCTTTGGCCACAAAAACGCGCCATCTTTTCGCCCACCATCCCGCCTCGAGGTGACAAGTGTCGCCTCTCGTTGGTCCAAAATATTTTATCTCTAAAAATCCGCAAAAATAATAAATGTTGCAAACCGTAATTTTCCTTCGCAAAGTCCGAAAACGCTTCACGAAAAACAATTCTTTTCGCTTAGTTGGCACAAATTTCGCCCCTTTGCCTACTCAAGGCTTAAACTTTTATACGCACGCCTCACGCATATACTCAAAATACTGGTATAACATTCTCCTCCTTAGAAACATTCGCCCCAATGCTCCTTCTCAAGACAGTAACGATAAAGTTCCTCATAACTTAAACAAGCTGCCAATGCCACACCGCCACAAAATAACACACGCGCAAATACTTACACAAGTCAACGAGGAATCACTCCTACATCACAAAAGCTTCCACCCTGGTCTAAAGGATACTCCCTTCGCATCTACACTTCATAACAAAAAATGATCTCTTTTATTCTGCTAACACACGCTCACTTCTTTCCTTACTGTCGCACTCTTCTCGCACACTTGAACTCTTTCTAGTATAATGCATCATACTTCACCATCGCCAGCTTTCAACACTTTGGAGTCACAACCTCCAAACTTGGTCACATTACTAGCCTCAATCTCCTTTAAGGACATTCCCGTACTTAACGAACCGATTTGTGGTGGAACATATCCACGAACTCATACGATGGTTACCTAATCCTGGGCCTAGCACCTCGTGACTTCTACCACCCGGCGATCACCTCGAATCGACTCCCACCCCAAACCGGTCATGGTCGACCCGCGAACGGTCCTCAACCCAACCCATAATCGCGCTTAAACTCTTGTTCCCGATCCGAACAATCTTACCTATTCAAGTCCCGAAGCTACCACTTTCATCTTACACAACCCATGGAATTATCCCACAATACATTTACGCATACTAAGTATTTTGACAAAGACTAATCAAAATCTTTTATTCAAGACTACTTACATCTAAGGTCTCAACGTAATATTCTAAGGTTCATACCTTCCCGTCCCCATACTTAACCTTTCAACTAACCACGTCTCTAAACCACAATATACACAACGCCATCTCGTACATAGTACTCAACATATAATCATCGATCACGATGCTAACCTCTGAGGGTTAAGGATATACCTAAAAATAGGCGGTTCAAAGGACCGCTAAAATCGGGAACTTCCACCGCGACTTCCGCGTGGCTCGCCGGTATGAACATCCCGCTTAGCTATGGAAGGTGAAGAACCCGCAATCGATCTCAGTAGTCCGTGCTATCCCACCATTGCTACTGGCCTGACAGCCTTCGCTAAATGGCCATGTTGTCCGCATGCATAACAATCTCACAAATTATTAAGCCACTCACCCTTATGAATTTTTCCATAACGGCCACAATGAGACAAGGGTGGCCTCATCCGGCGAGCACTCCTACTCCCCTGAAAATCTGAAACCTGGGAGCCTTGACCTGCTCCTGAATATCCCGAATATCCCGAAGACTGTGGAGGACCACTCAGATCGGGCGGAGGTACATAACTAGTTCGCTGGCCGAGGCGGTCCGCCGAAAGTCGCCAAAAGACTCGCTGCCCCGCCTCTTCTCGCTGATCCTGGCCATTCCGCCGACCTCTCCGCCTCACACCTAAGCGCATAAGCTCGCATGCGGCAATGTCCATGCCCGATCAAGAGCTACACCCAACAAGCTCGCTAAGTAGTCATCAAGCACGGTGACATACGGTGCACTCGCCCCCATGCCGCCATTAACGCTGGGACGCATCGAGCAGCGAGCCAAACTCCACATTGTACTCCCGAACCGTACGCCCGTCCTGCCTCAATATCAAATATCTGTCGGCCCATGCCCTCCTCATCAGCGGAGGCAAGAAGTGGCTGAGAAATGCCTCCGAGAACTCGTCCCAAATATGTCACGACCCGACTGCTCGCGATCGTGCCCTACCCGGCACCCTTACAGTATACATCGTAGATAATCACGAACATACATGAAACTTATAAATAAAACAATGGAAGTAAAATAACAGGTTAGCCGATAGGGCTACCTTCCTGGACATAAATATATATCACCGAAGTAGTTGCCTCACTTCTTTACAAATGCACTCCACAATACGTGACTACTGCACTTCAAGAGTTTTAACATAACAACTATGGGACAGGCCCCGCCATACCCCAATATACATGAATCTACTACCTGTGGAAACTGCATCAAGAGATAAGCCTCCTTAGCAAATGGAGTTTTCTCTCAAACACTGAACCGAGATCCTAAGAGCAAGGATCGCCATCCTGTGTACCTAAACTCGCGGCATTTAACGCAGCCTCGGCGGGGTCGCATAACAAAAATTTAATATGGAATGTAAATAACGACAAGAAATGTGATCATAATCGCACTAAAGGAATGACAGGGACAAGTATAGAAAGTACATACCAGATCCTGCTGTGTCATTACCACTTATGAACTTAATTTCACATCATTATCTTTCCCATTCTCATTAAGAGTTATAGCCATATCTTACGTACATACTTAAGAGAAGTCATTAAGTTCATTACCATCTAACTTACTTATCTTTCAGAACATAATCCGACCCCTTATGGAGGGACGCATATACTACCCGGCCCAATCTGGGACGCGATCAAATCACACAAATATCAAAGCATGCCCGTGGAATCCCCCATCACTGCCGACATCTATAAGTGTAAAATATAACCATGTGACGCGCCCGTGGCATCCCACCTCACTGTCGGCGTACACATACACAATACATACATATATCTCCTGCCTGGAATCCTACATCACCGCCGATACTATAAGTGTAAAACATAACCACGGGTCTCACGCCCATAATATCAATCAAAGCAGTGGTATAACGCCTCGGGTTACCCTCATTTATACTCTTACCGAGTATGGTAAGGCAGGTGGTATAACATCTCGGGGTTTACCCTCACTTATACTCTTACCCGAGAAGCGTGGTACAACGCTCGGGCTTGCCTCATTTATACTCTTACCCTATCTCAACCGACCATCAAACAAAATGCATGGTATAATGTCTGGGGTTTACCTCACTTATACTTCATCACACGACCCATTCCGGCCCGTAATCGTGCCTCATCGGCACCCAAGTAGTCATACATCGTAGTAATCGGAAATATAAAACAAGACATGAAACAGCTTTATAAAATAAGACACGCTTTATGGAACAAACGTCGCTTTTGGCATATATATATAAACAAGGTTTAGTAGCTACATCCGACAATCGCATATCGCTTATCATGCACTTAAGGAAATATACAACTATGGCGGACAGGTTCCCGCCATACCCTCGATCGCAAAAACTATCTACAATACAGGAGATCGTATCAAAAGTAGAGCCTCCTAGGTTACGGAGCTCCCGACACCAATGCAAAGAGATCCTAAGGACGCGGATCTAGCACTGCTGCCTCTTACCTACGCATTTAACGCACTTCAAGGAGGTCAAGACAACAGTACTAAGCATGCGAAATCAGAAGTACTTAAAAGAGAACATATCATTTTAAAACCGCTTTACAAATACGTGAAACAACTAAGGAAACCGCACATAGTCACATCACAAACAAGAGCAACAATAGGTAAATCAGAATAGGTTTTGTCTAGGCCGCGAATGATCAAACAGGCCACTCGCCCATCATCATTCTCGCAAGCCTAATCTCGACTCCCGAGTCCGCATAGGCCACTCACACGGGCCCGCATGAGGCATAACCCCGCATCGAGGTAGCTACTCTCGCAACGCCCCGACTCGCTGTCCGCACGGCCACACGGACCGCATGAGGTATAACCCCGCACACTAACTCGAACTCCCGTAGTTCGCGATAGGTCCTCGACCCGCATGAGGTATTCTCGAATCACGGTCCTGCATCACCGAGTCTACCCCGCATCGGAGGCGCTTAACCCCTGCATTATGTCAAGAGGCGAGCGATGTTACACTAACCTAACAAATTATCGCTAACAACATAAGCACAACAAGAATACTCTTACACAAACGCTACAAGACACTAACACACATAGTATCATATCATGTCTACTTATCAAACCATCTTATTATTCTTTTCACAATTCAATATAAGTCCGTTATAAACACATAGGCAAACTGCTTCTTTTATCAATCTTAAGCCGTTATACTTAACTTCCCATAAAGCTAGTATAACTCTTAAGCTTCGCTTAAAACCAATTAGTTCTCTTCGTTAAAAATGATTCAAGATTCTTTGAAATGCTTTCGATCTTTATTAATCGTGCTTAAGCCAGGCATTGCCGTAAGTTGTTATTCAAAGCTTAAGCCGCAGGCATTGCCGTAAGTATTATTCGCTTAACATATGTACGCTCACCGCACTATATATATATTGTAAAATATCATGCTTTAGAAGAATCACATACCTTCTCAAATAAAACCGCCGCCAAGATTTAATATGTCGCGCAGAGAATCAAATTTATAATAGTCACAGACATCTTATCAAAGTCTAGACTACTCAAGGTCATTCTAAACAGAGGGTTCACAATTCTACTGAAAGCCTGCAAAGACAACCCTACCCATGAGCTATATGAGTTCATCAGGAAAACAAATTCTATGTGAGTACAGCTCAATTATTCTTCTTTAAACCCTTCATCGTGATAACACCAATTCTATTCTTTAATACTCTTCTAAGTATTTATACTTATTCTTATACTTCTTCAGATATATTCTCTAATTATAAAAGAAGTGGTAAGTTTATTTACCCTAAGCCCAATAATATCCTAGATAAAAGTCATACCGAGCAAGGTTTAGCTCCTAAGTTGTACGTCCGATAGCTCCAAGGAAATCTTAAAGTTCTTCACAACTTCTACTAAGTACAAAGTGGATTTGGCTAGGTATTTGGGCATTATAACAATACTAAGGCAACTTTTCTACCATGGGGTAGGTTTCGCTAGCCAGTGGGGTAGCCTCGCCAAGCTTCTGGGATGGGGTGTTGACGAATTGCTTACAAAGGGAGAGGAAGGATTTTAGACTTGAAAGCTTTTGTGATGAAGAACTCTTCATCTCAAGAGGGTATTTATAGTCAAGCGGACGCCAACCAACGGCCAAGATGAAGACAAGTGCAAGGCAAGTGTAGGGTCAAGATTAGGCAAGTGTCCTCGCCAACTTGCACACAAAATATCCTACCAACTACTTGACCAAGTTATAACCCAATCGCCATATTGCCGTGTCAAGTCCATCAATCGGAGGTGACAAGGTCGCCTCCCGCTGGTCCAAAATGTTTCGCCTCTAAAAATCCGCAAAAATAAGAAATGGCATAGCCGAAATTACCCTACGAAAGTCGTGGAAACGCTTCGGCTTGAAAACTATTCGCTTGTGAGTTGTGCACAAAAACGCCCAAGGCTTATCTTTAAGGCTAGACTTTTGACATATTCCCACGCATACTTTGGAAATACGGGGTATAACATTCTCCCCCACTTAGAAACATTCGTCCCGAATGTTCCTTCCCACGACAGTTAACGATAAGATTCTTCATCACTTAAACAGTTTGCAAAAGCCACATACGCCACAAAACAACACTTAGGCAAAAACGATAACGAAAATTTACAAGTAGGAAAGTGAATTACCCGGAGGCGCTGGGAATAAAGTGAGGATACTTCGCCTCATGTCCTCCTCGCCTTCCCACGCCATCTCTCTCGAGCTCGCTCCGCCACAAGACTTTGACGGCCACGCCCTTCGTCCGCAGACGCCTAACTCCGACGATCGACATCGCTATGGGAATCTCTCATACGACAACCCCTGGCCACCGACATCGCTAATCTGATGCACCCTAGATGGATCCTCGATACATCTCTCAAAGATAGATACGTGAAACACCGGATGCATCGCTTCCAGACGGACGACAGTCCAACTCAGAGGCAACCTTACCTACCTCGCGACAATCAAACGCCCAATGTACTGGGCCGAAGCTTCTTCTTCCCGAATCTCATCACACCCTTCATGGGTGACACCTTTAGAAAACCTAATCATCAATCGCGAACCTGCATGTCGACGACGATGATCTCGTGATACGATTGCCGACTGAGTCATTAATAGCCGCCTCGGATAAGCTTCACCTTATCCATCGTCTGTACCAAACCGTCCCACCACCGCACTCGCCACATCGAACCAACCTATAGGCGACCGCACTTCCTCCCATACAAGGCCTCATAAGGCGCCATCTCAATACGAGTGGTAGCTATTATTATACGCGAACTCAACTAGAGCCAAATGATCCTCCCAACTACCATCGGTCGATAACACAGCTCGCAAAGATATCCTCAAGAGTCCGATAGTGCGCTCGCCGTCCGTCTGCTCGCGGATGAAATGCAAGACTGTGCTCACCGCCCCTAAACCCTCTCGAAGGATTCTGGTTATCCGTAAACCGGGCTCTGCTCGATATGATCGGGTAGGGACTCCACGCACCGACGATCTCTGATGTAAAGTCCGCATAATCCTCACCAAAAGTCGCCCTAACGGAAGAAGTGGGCTGATTTCACCACCGCCGACGATAACCCATATAGAATCATGCTCCTCCGAAAGCGCAGGTAATCCCGTGATGAAGTCCACGTTGATCACCTCCCACTTCCGTGTCGGATCTCTATCGTCAGAATAAACCACCGTGCCTCCGTGCTCTACCTTCACCGCCGACAACACGGCATCGAGCTACGAACTCGCAACGCCCCTCTTCAAGCCATCCCACCAATACACGATCTAAGCGTCGTGGTACATCTTGGTCGCACTTCGACGGATAGAGTAACGCGCTACCGCAGGCTTCCCCAAGAACTCCGCCAAGTCCTCAAACATCCGAACACATAACTCGCCAAACCTTAGCACCCCATCGTGCTACCAAAAGCGACCTTGCCCTCACGTAAGAGTCAGACACGATATCGAATCAAAGCCGATCTCGAATCGCCGCTTCTTCACCTCTCGACGACGGAAGACTCGCAACCTCACGAACTCTAACCCCACTTCTATCGTAATCAATCAAACGGACACCAAGGCTCGCTAATCGTGCAAATCACGAACCATGTCCCTTCTCTAGCCGCACATCCGATAGGCTCCCATCGACCTACGACTAAGAGCATCCGCCACAACATCGCCTTGCCCGTGGTACAGATATCAACATCGTAATCCTTAAGCAACTCTAACCACCGCCTCGCCGTATGTTCACTCCTCCGGTCAAGATATACCGAGGCTCTGTGGTCTGTAAAAATATCCACGTGAACCCCATACAAATAGTGCCTCCAGATCTTCAAAGCGCGAATCACACCGCCAACTCCAAATCACGCGGGTAGTTCCTCGTGTTTCTTCACCGGGATGCATATGCTATAACTCGCCATGCCGCATCAATACACATCCCAACCCGATGCCCGACGATCACAATACACGCATAACCATCCGACCTTCCGAAGAGTAAGAACGGGCGGCCGCCTTCTTTTCAAAGAATCGAAACCCCGCCACAAGCATCACCATCAAACTCCCGCTTTCTCGAGTCACTTAGTCAACGGTGCGTAGATAAGCAAACTTCTCCACGAACCGATAATATCCTCGCAAGGCCTAAAATCGCGAACCTCTCGCTGAGTAAGAGGTTCAGGCCAAGTCTCGATCGCTTCGATTCGCCAGATCTACCGAATGCCATCACCCGGCTAATATGCCCAAGAAACGCCATCAAGTCAACCAAAACTCACATTTGGAAAACTTGGCGCATAAATCGCTGGTCTCGAGAATCACAAGATAGCCTCAAATGCTCCGCATGCCTCCCGCTCGAGCGAGAATAAACCAAGATATCATCAATGAACACTATCACAAACGTGTTCAAAATGGTTTGAACACTTGCTCATCAAATCCATAAATACCACGAGCATCGTCAACCCAAAAGACATAACTCAACTCATAATGCCCGCACGTCCGAATGCAATTCTGTGGACATCCACCTCTCTCGACTTCGCACTGATGATAGCCCGACCAGATCAATCTTGAGAAACACTCGCGCTCGCAATCGTCGAACAAATCATCAATCCCGGAAGGGGTATTCGTTTAATGGTCACCTTGTTCACCGTCAGAAGTCAACACACGCGCAGCTGCCCCGCCCTTCTTCTTCTTCACGAACAATACACGCGCCTCCTGTGGAGAAACACTAGGCTCGATGAAGCCTTTTCTCCAAAGAAATCCTCACCGGTCCTTCAACTCTCTCAACTCGGCAAAGCCATTCTATATGGCGAATGGAAATAAAGCCGAGTATCCGCAACACATCTATACAAAACTCGATCTCCTCTCGTGAGGGATACCCGAGGTCATCCGAAACACGCCTGGGAACTCACTGACCATCGAATCGATCAAAATCTGGTACCGCAGCCTTCAGATCAAACACCCGAACGAGATGGTAGATATACCCTTCTCGCACCATCTTCCTAGCCTTGAGGTAGGAAATAAACCTACCCCTACGATACCGCGTTCTCCCACTCAACAACCGGCCTCAGAAACTGGAACTGCATTACTTTCTCTCTTCAGCCTACATTGGCGTAAGAAGCTAGCCAATCCATCCCCATAATCACGCCGGTCAATCATCTCCAACTCTATCAAGTCGGCCAGGGTCCGACGATCAGAATGGTCACAGACAAGCTCTATATACCCGCCGAGCTACCACCGAATCACCATCGCGTAGCTACCTCGAAAGTGGTTCATGGACACGTGCTCTATCCATATCATACTATCAACAAGTGTAGATATATTTGACAGAGTAGAACCCTGATCTATTAAAGCATACACATAAAACCTGAAATCGATAAGGTACTGCGATTTACATCGTGAGGCCTCCGATCCCGCCGGACAAAGCATAAATGCGTTCTCGAGGACCGCTAGAATCGGGACCCGAGCCACGACTCGCCACGACTGGCCGACCCACGAGTACCTCGCCTCCGGGCGAGTAATCAGAGGAGACGGAAGACTGACGAAAGAACTCGTAGAGGTCGACTCCTACCATCAAGATCGCCTTGGTGACAGCCGCATAGTGACTCGCCGCTACAATCAAACAAACTCCCGCACTCACAACTCCCGGCGGGATCTACCGACGGCCACACCGGCGGGTGGTCCCGACGCCGCATTCTCGCTACTCGACATCCAAGTCTCGCCCCGGTCCGCCTCGAATACTCGGGCCGTGGCCGAGGACGGCAGAGTGCTCGAGCCGGCCGTGCACCCAGATCGCCGCCGAGGCCGCCACCACGATAGCTACCGTAAGACTCCCGCCCCGCCTTCTTCTCGCCGCTCGCCCACTGCCGACCTCTCGCGCCTCGCATCAAGGGCGTGAGCTCGCATGCGGTAATATCCATACCAGTCAAGAGCCACACCGCACAAGACTCGCCATATAGTCGTTTCAGCCCGTGACATAGCGGTGCACTTATCCTCCATATTCGCCACCAATGCCGGGACATATCGAGCCAAAGAATCAAACTCAACATTGTACTTCGACGGCAAGGCCCTTCGCCTCAACAAGAAAAATCTATCACCGCGCCTCTCATCCGCGAGGCAAGAAGTGAGAGACGAAATCCTCAGAGAACTCATCCCAAGTCGCTGGGGCAGGTTTCCGATAACTCCCATGAATCAAACCAATCGATCGCAGATCACGCACCGACGCGAACCGGCGTCACTGCATCTATCTCGAGGCCTTGATCACCCGCATGATCCTTCGCCGACGGATGAACTCGCGATCATCCTCCGCCACCAGAAACTCGCGGCCGCAACTCAAGAAATCTCGTAGTCTCGCACTATTCGCCGTGCACCACAAAGCGCGATCGAGCCGAGCCGAATCGAATCGCCAGATCCAGCCTTTCTCTCGTGACGGGCCACAACTTTAGCCAATAGTCGGGTTATCTCTCAGTACCCTAACTCTCCGCCCAGCCGCGGGATGCGAGTGCTGGTACCGTGGTCTCGCTGGGATCGGCGGCGCATAGAACTCGCTGCCTCGTATAGATCGGCCTCGAGCCTCGTGACTGGGTGTCTCGCTAGCGCCTCGCCGCTTGCTCTTCGGGCCCGGTTGCTTTACGCGAGGCATAATCAGCATAGAAAGGAATACGTTAGAGGGGTCCAACCTATAACACAACTTCTAAAGCACAATCTCGTAATGAGAAGAACGAAACCAATCCTAAATATCCTATAGCCTCCTCGACATTGGTGTGGTGCACAACACACCGATAATCAAGACTTTACTAGATACGGCTCAGACACTTTCCGAGGATTTATCGCTCGATACCACTTTTGTCACGCACTCCATTCCGGTTCGTGAATCGTGCCTTACCGGCACCCAAGTAGTCATACATCGAGTAATCACGGAAATATAAAACAAGACATGAAACAGCTTTATAAAATAAGACACGCTTTACGTGAATAAACGCGCTTTTCGCATATATATATAAACAAGGTTTAGCAGCTACATCCGACAATCGCATCATGACTATGCACTCTAAGGAAATATACAACTATGGCGATGTGGCCCGCCATACCCCGATCAGATAAAACTATCTACAATACAGTGAGATCGCACTAAAAAGTAGAGCCTCCGAGAAGACGGAGCTCCCGACACCAATGCAAAGAGATCCTAAGGACGCGGATCTAGCACTGCTTGCTCTTACCGCAGATGAACGCACTTCAAGGCGAGGTCAAGCATAACAGTACTAAGTATGCGAAATCAGAAGTACTTAAAAGAGAACATATCATTTTAAAACCAGTTTACAAATATATGTGAAACAACCAAGAAACCGCATATAGGCCACATCACAAACAAGAGCAACAATAGGTAAATCGTAATAGGTTTTGTCTAGGCCGCGAATGATCAAACAGGCCACTCGCCACATCATCATTCTCGCAAGCCTAACTCGACTCTGAGTCCGCATAGGCCACTCACACGGGCCCGCATGAGGCATAACCCCGCATCGAGGGTAGCTACTCCTGCAACGCCCCGACTCATTGTCCGCACGGCCACACGGACCGCATGAGGTATAACCCCGCACACTAACCTCGAACTCCCAGAGCCCGCATAGGTCCTCGACCCGCATGAGGTATTCTCGAATCACGGTCCTGCATCACCGAGTCTACCCCGCACGGAGGCGCCTTAACCCCTGCAGAATATGTCAAGAGCGAGTGATGTTACACTAACCTAACAAATTATCGTTAACAACATAAGCACAACAAGAATACTCTTTTACACAAACGCTACAAGACACTAACACACATAGTATCATATCATGTCTACTTATCAAACCATCTTATTATTCTTTTTCACAATTCAATATAAGTCCGTTATAAACACATAGGCAAATCGCTTTCTTTTATCAATCTTAAGCCGTTATACTTAACTTCCCATAAAGCTAGTATAACTCTTAAGCTTCGCTTAAAAACCAATTAGTTCTCTTCATAAAAATGATTCAAGATTCTTTGAAATGCTTTCAGATCTTTATTATTCGTGCTTAAGCCGCAGGCATTGCCGTAAGTGTTATTCGTGCTTAAGCCGCAGGCATTGCCGTAAGTATTATTCGCTTAACATATGTACGCTCACCGCACTATATATATATTGTAAAATATCATGCTTTAGGAAGAATCACATACCTTCTCAAATAAACCGCCGCCAAGATTTAATATGTCGCGCAGAGAATCAAATTTATAATAGTCACAGACATCTTATCAAAGTCTAGACTACTCAAGGTCATTCTAAACAGAGGGTTCATAATTCTACGGAAAGTCGGGCAGCACAACCCTACCCATGAGCTATATGAGTTCATCGTGAAAACAAATTCTATGTGAGTACAGCTCAATTATTCTTCTTTAAACCCTTCATCGTGATAATACCAATTCTATTCTTTAATACTCTTCTAAGTATTTATACTTATTCTTATACTTCTTCAAGATATATTCTCTAATTATAAAAGAAGGGTAAGTTTATTTACCTCGTAAGCCCAATAATATCCTAGATAAAAGTCGCTGAGCAAGGTTTAGCTCCTAAGTCAGACGCTCCGATAGCTCCAAGGAAATCTTAGAAGTTCTTCACAACTTCTACTAAGTACAAAGGGATTTGGCTAGGGTATTTGGGCATTATAACAATACTAGAAGGCAACTTTTCTACCAAGAGTGGGTAGGTTTCGCCAGGCTAGTGGGGGTAGCCTCGCCAAGCTTCTGCTTATGGGGTGTTGACTAATTGCTTACAAAGGGAGAGGGAAGGATTTTTATACTTGAAAGCTTTGTGATGAAGAACTCTTCATCTCAAGAGTGGTATTTATAGGTCAAGGGACGGCCAACCAATGGCCAAGATGAAGACAAGTGCGCGCAAGTGTAGGTCAAGATTAGTGCAAGTGTCCTCGCCAACTTGCACACAAAATATCCTACCAACTACTTGACCAAGTTGGTAACCCAATCGCCATATTGCCGTGTCAAGTCCATCAATCGGAGGGTGACAAGTGTCGCCTCCCGCTGGTCCAAAATGTTTCGCCTCTCTAAAAATCCGCAAAATAAGAAATGGCATAGCCGAAATTACCCTACGAAAGTCGTGGAAACGCTTTCGCTGAAAACTATTCGCTTTGTGAGTTGTGCACAAAAACGCCCAAGGCTTATCTTTAAGGCTAGATTTTTGTACGTATTCTCACGCATATACTGAAATACGGGTATAACACTTACCCCGAGAAGGTGGTATAGCATCTCGGGGTTTACCCTCACTTATACTCTTACCCTATCTCGACTGGCCACAAACAAATGTAAGCACTACCATGTCTTCTATAAAATCCGAATTTAACCCAAGTACTACAAATAATCTAAGCATACCCGTGGAATCCCACATCATCCGCTTGACGCCCAAGTACTTACATAACAAGACAGCTACTTCTCCAACCGAGAGTCGCGGCAATGTAATAAAACATAGTACTTGCACTCAAAGGCTATCACCAGCACACATAGGCTAATTCTCAATTAACAAGCCAAAGTACTTATCAAGGCACACTTAGACTAATTCTCAATTAATCAAGCCAAAGTACTTATCAAGGCACAAATAGAATAATTCTCATTGAACAAGCCAAAGTACTTATCAAGGCATACTTAGACAAATTCTCAATTTATCAAGCCAAAGTACTAATCAAGGCACACTTAGAATTATTCTCAATTAAACAGGTCAAAGTACTACGTACGTACATTCTTTTCAAAAGACTCCTTTCCAAATAAAACTTCCCCGATACTAACAACCGTAGTATCAAGTCCCATCCACCTTTCAAGACAAGTCACAATACCTTTTTAGAAATACAATTACCGGCTTCTAAATCAAGTGACTTCTTTATTAAAAACCTTAAGCAATTGCTACCTTTAAAACAATTTGCCCTTCCTTAATACAAGTTATTTCTTTGATTACTTTATTAGAGAAAACCATTCTCTTAACCTTCCATAAAGCCGTTATAACCAACTTCCCATAAAGCCGTTATAACCCTTTATGGTTTAGACCAACACGTTCCTTTTATAACCAAGAGACTTCTACTTTTTGAAACCAAGTATTAAATACTTTCAAATCAATTCTCATAACTTTCAAAAATACAATTAGTCTCTTAACCTTTAGAAAACAAGTGACTCATTTTATTATAAAACCTTAGGCAATTAATGCCTTAAAAACAAGTTGCCTTTTCACTAAAATCAAGTCATTTATCTTTCCATAAAGCAAATATAACTAACTTCCCATAAAGCCGTTATATTCACTTTATACCTTAGCCAAAAACAATTTCCTATCCAAGGGACTTATACGCTTAAAACTAACAAGTATCACATACTTTAAAACTCTTCAAGTCCCTTAACTTTAATAAAACTTAAGACATCCTTTATACTTTCAAAGAAGTGAGTTAATCTCCCAACTCACCCGACTTGGCTATTCACAAACTAGTAAAGGATATCAAGGTGTCAGACGCTCACCGCACTACATACGTGCAACTAGTCATGCTCAAAGATAGGAAAAGTTCTACATAGAGTAGATCACACAACTACCTCTTAACTTCTAAGAGTAACAGAAACATGAAATGATACCACGTGCATATTCCATACATAGGATCATGCCAAAGGAAGAAGAGGTTCACATACCTCGCGACGATTGTCGACAAGTAGCAAAATGCTCCAAAGTACTTCAACCTTGAGCTATTCCATTCTTCAAGTAGGATACGCTATACTTAGTACTTCAACCTATAATGGTCACCATACGTCCATTAACCTCTTATCTCAAACGTAGAATATTCTAAGTGCTAAGTCACTAAATTCTACGGAAAATCGGACAGCACCTCCTTTGTTTCTACTCACTTTGCCACCTTTTTCAAGGCCGAATACAATAACCAAACACGCCACATTTAAGGCCCAACAAAGTAGTTAACAATAGGGGATTACACGCTTAACAAGACATGTAAAATTCCGCCCCACAATATAAAACAAACTAGTCTAAACTACAATGTCCATTCGGCTAAACATAGGGGCAACAATACAAATCGTTTCCAATCCTTTTTCAATCCAAGTGGTTTAGTATAACATGATATCAAGCCGCAATAGATTACTACTACTACAATCCTCAAGTAGGTAAACATGCGACGATTCTACATAACGACTAAAATTGTATTTCAATTTCAAAGGGCTAAACATGCCATTTCGGTTTTGAGCTCTTAAAATTCCATAACTCTTATCAAACTTCATAACACATATCACATGATCATTTCTAACTTATAATAACATTGAATCTTCAATTACAAAAGTAAGACGAAGATTATACCTCATTTTAGCCCAAATATGATCCAAGACTACAAGTCGATCCTTAGCAACCTTAGCTCCTCCTTTCGACGTTCCAATCCACTCCAAGCAACCCTTATAAGCTTAAGAATAACTCATCTTCAAATTCCAACTTCAAAGTTGAATAACCCCTTAGGTTTTCGCCATGACTCAACCCAAAACTATCTTTTTCCGAGATTTTTCTATTGAGATATGCTTACTATACCCGTAGGTACCTTGGTTTAAAGTGTGGGAATTATTGGACAAAAATTGCAAAATTTCTTCTTCAAACCCTAGCCTTGGCCGAGAGCCTCTCACGTTTTCCTCAAGTTTTCTTGAAAAATTTGCTAAGTGTTAAGCCTTGTCTTGCACTTAGTAAGTTTATATAAATAATCGAGGGTCAAGATTAGAACAAATGGGTGGTTTGATGCATCTCACAAGGATCAAGCTGCTGGCATCGACTAAGTCAACAATGTCAAGCTAAATTGTCTTGCAAGACTTGGTCTTTTAAATTATGGTCAAATGACCATTTCCTCCATCACATTTTCGCCCAAGACCATTAAGGGGTGACACGTGTCGCCTCCCGCTCGTCGCAATATTTCGCTTTCCGACAATTTCCAAAATTCGATAAATTTTTACTCGCCTCAAATCTTAACATTTGAGTTCTTACGTACGTTCTTATAAACATATCCTGGAATTCCGGGGTGTAACATTCTTCCCCCCTTAGAAACATTCGTCCTCGAATGTTCTTTCGGAGTCAAACTTATAATTAGCGACATAGTTTGCTTTCACAACCCCGACATACCAACAATGCCACACATGGCCCTAATACCTCGCACACGCATATCTGTCCATCATAAGCCCAAAAGAGATTATCTTTTCGCATTTCCAACTCTTCTAACATACATACATAACTTCCATACCGACTGCCTCAAATCTCGAGTCACTCTATAAAACACTATAAGGCCATTTCCGGCCACGACTGTTCTGGAACGTGTCCACGAACCCGCAAAACAATTAACTAGACTTGGTCTTGCACTGCGTGACTCGCCACGAGCTTTAACTACTACCAACCGATCCCACTCCATTCCAGCCATGGGAGACCCGCAACAGTCCCCACCCCGACCCGCCGCGCACTTAACTCTTATCCTCGTCCGACTTAAAATCTTATTGCAGAGAAATCCTTATATACCTAAGGTCTCAAGTAATCAATATTCTTAGGCGCAATTTCCATGCCCAAGCCTACCTTACTACCCCCAAGAACGGGTACAAAAATTCTCATAAAACCAAAACCAGTTGTCTCGATCACAACAACCATTACTTACTCTATACCTGACCTCATCCGCATAATTCTCTTAAGCCTACTACGCAGCCTTAATCTATTAACATGACATTCCGCTAGGTTCCTTAACACGGCTTCTAAGGGTTCACTACCCTATCGCACAACTCATCCTTTCCCAATTATCTCAAATAAAACACAAAACCCTCGCGAAAATTCATTACCTATTCCATACCTTCCCAGATCTAGTTAGTCTTTACCAATTCCTCGTAATCTAAAATCATTCTAGGCAACACGCGCCCGACTTTCATACATAACTCCGTATAGATGTATGTCACAATACCAACTATACTATAATCATTACCAACCCGATACGCAATCCACATAGTCATTCCCGGTCATCGCCGCTTTCTCGTAGTCGCAATCAACATAACTCGCAGTGAGGGACGACCCTAACAACACGTTTCTATCGCACGATCTCAGAGTGAGAAGAATGGAAACTAATCCTAAATGTCCCGCAGCCTCCGATTATAGATGTGGTGCACAACACACCGATAATCAAGACTCTACTAGACACGGTTCAGACACTTTCCGAGGACTAATCGCTCGATACCACTTTTGTCACGACCGACCTCGCTCGCGATCGTGCCCTACCCGGCACCCTTTACAGTATACATCGAGATAATCACGAACATACATGAAACTTATAAATAAAACAACGGAAGTAAAATAACAAAGTTAGCCGATGTGGCTACCTTCCCGACATAAATATATATCACCAAGCAGCTTGCCTCACTTCTTTACAAATGCACTCCACAATGCGTGACTACGCACTTCTAAGAGTTTTAACATAACAATCGTGGACAGGCCCCGCCATACCCCAATATACGAATCTACTACCTCGTGGAAAACCGCATCAACAGATAAGCCTCCGAGCAAATGGAGTTTTCTCAAACATCAACCGAGATCCTAAGAGCAAGGATCGCCATCCTGGTACCTAAACTCGCGGCATGAACGCAGCTTCCGGGGTCGCATAACAAAAATTTAATATGGAATGTAAATAACGCATAAGAAATGATCATAACTGCACCAAAGGAATGACAGGGACAAGTATAGAAAGTACATACCAGATCCTGCCGTGTCATTACCACTTATGAACTTAATTTCACATCATTATCTTTCCCATTCTCATTAAGAGTTATAGCCATATCTTACGTACATACTTAATAGAAGTCATTAAGTTCATTACCATCTAACTTACTTATCTTTCGTAACATAATCCGACCCCTTATGGAGGGACGCATATACTACCCGGCCCAATCTGGGACGCGATCAAATCACACAAATATCAAAGCATGCCCGTGGAATCCCCCATCACTGTCGACATCTATAAGTGTAAAATATAACCATGTGACGCGCCTGTGGCATCCCACCTCACTGTCGGCGTACACATACACAATACATACGTATATCTCCTGCCCGTGGAATCCCACATCACTGTCGACAGCTATAAGTGTAAAACATAACCATGGGTCTCACGCCCATAATATCAATCAAAGCAGGTGGTATAACGCCTCGGGGTTACCCTCATTTATACTCTTACCGGAGAAGGTGGTAAGCAGTGGTATAGCATCTGGGGTTTACCCTCACTTATACTCTTACCCCGAGAAGGTGGTATAACGCCTGGGGCTTGCCTCATTTATACTCTTACCCTATCTCAACCGACCATCAAACAAAATGTTATGGGTATAATGTCTTGGGTTTACCCTCACTTATACTCTTACCGAGTATGGTATAGCATCTGGGGTTTACCTCACTTATACTCTTACCCTATCTCGACTGGCCACAAACAAATGTAAGCACTACCATGTCTTCTATAAAATCCGAATTTAACCCAAGTACTACAAATAATCTAAGCATACCCGTGGAATCCCACATCACCGCTTCAGACGCCCAAGTACTTACATAAGACAGCCGGCCCTCCAACCGAGAGTCGCGGCAATGTAATAAAACATAGTACTTGCACTCAAAGGCTATCACCAGCACACATAGGCTAATTCTCAATTAACAAGCCAAAGTACTTATCAAGGCACACTTAGACTAATTCTCAATTAATCAAGCCAAAGTACTTATCAAGGCACAAATAGAATAATTCTCATTGAACAAGCCAAAGTACTTATCAAGGCATACTTAGACAAATTCTCAATTTATCAAGCCAAAGTACTAATCAAGGCACACTTAGAATTATTCTCAATTAAACAGGTCAAAGTACTACGTACGTACATTCTTTTCAAAAGACTCCTTTCCAAATAAAACTTCCCCGATACTAACAACCGTAGAATCAAGTCCCATCCACCTTTCAAGACAAGTCACAATACCTTTTTAGAAATACAATTACCGGCTTCTAAATCAAGTGACTTCTTTATTAAAAACCTTAAGCAATTGCTACCTTTAAAACAATTTGCCCTTCCTTAATACAAGTTATTTCTTTGATTACTTTATTAGAGAAAACCATTCTCTTAACCTTCCATAAAGCCGTTATAACCAACTTCCCATAAAGCCGTTATAACCCTTTATGGTTTAGACCAACACGTTCCTTTTATAACCAAGAGACTTCTACTTTTTGAAACCAAGTATTAAATACTTTCAAATCAATTCTCATAACTTTCAAAAATACAATTAGTCTCTTAACCTTTAGAAAACAAGTGACTCCTTTTATTATAAAACCTTAGGCAATTAATGCCTTAAAAACAAGTTGCCTTTTCACTAAAATCAAGTCATTTATCTTTTCCATAAAGCAAATATAACTAACTTCCCATAAAGCCGTTATATTCACTTTATACCTTAGCCAAAAACAATTTCCTATCCAAGTGGACTTATACGTTTAAAACGGAACAAGTATCACATACTTTAAAACTCTTCAAGTCCCTTAACTTTAATAAAACTTAAGACATCCTTTATACTTTCAAAGAAGTGAGTTAATCTCCCAACTCACCCGACTTGGCTATTCACAAACTAGTAAAGGATATCAAGGTGTCAGACGCTCACCGCACTACATAATGCGCAACTAGTCATGCTCAAAGATAGGAAAAGTTCTACATAGAGTAGATCACACAACTACCTCTTAACTTCTAAGAGTAACAGAAACATGAAATGATACCATTGTATATTCCATACATAGATCATGCCAAAGGAAGGAAGAGGTTCACATACCTCATGACGATTGTCGATAAAGAGCAAAATGCTCCAAAGTACTTCAACCTCGAGCTATTCCATTCTTCAAGTAGGATACGCTATACTTAGTACTTCAACCTATAATGGTCACCATACGCCCATTAACCTCTTATCTCAAACGAGAATATTCTAAGTGCTAAGTCACTAAATTCTACGGAAAATCTGACAAAGACCTCCTTTGTTTCTACTCACTTTGCCACCTTTTCAAGGCCGAATACAATAACCAAACACGCCACATTTAAGGCCCAACAAAGTAGTTAACAATAGGGATTACACGCTAACAAGACATGTAAAATTCCGCCCACAATATAAAACAAACTAGTCTAAACTACAATGTCCATTCGGCTAAACATGTGGGCAACAATACAAATCGTTTCCAATCCTTTTTCAATCCAAGTGGTTTAGTATAACATGATATCAAGCCGCAATAGATTACTACTACTACAATCCTCAAGTAGGTAAACATGTGACGATTCTACATAACGACTAAAATTGTATTTCAATTTCAAAGGGCTAAACATGCCATTTCGGTTTTGAGCTCTTAAAATTCCATAACACTTATCAAACTTCATAACACATATCACATGATCATTTCTAACTTATAATAACATTGAATCTTCAATTACAAAAGTAAGACGAAGATTATACCTCATTTTAGCCCAAATATGATCCAAGACTACAAGTCGATCCTTAGCAACTTTAGCTCCTCCTTTCGACGTTCCAATCCACTCCAAGCAACCCTTAGAAGCTTAAGAATAACTCATCTTCAAATTCCAACTTCAAAGTTGAATAACCCCTTAGGTTTTCGCCTTGCGACTAACCCGAAAACTATCTTTTTCCAAGATTTTTCTATTGAGATATGCTTACTATACCCTTAGGTACCTTGGTTTAAAGTGTGGGAATTATTGGACAAAAATTGCAAAATTTCTTCTTCAAACCCTAGCCTTGGCCGAGAGCCTCTCACGTTTTCCTCAAGTTTTCTTGAAAAATTTGCTAAGTGTTAAGCCTTGTCTTGCACTTAGTGTTTATATAAATAATTGGAGGGTCAAGATTAGAACAAATGGGTGGTTTGATGCATCTCACAAGGATCGCTGTGGCATTGACTAAGTCAACAATGTCAAGCTAAATTGTCTTGCAAGACTTGGTCTTTTAAATTATGGTCAAATGACCATTTCCTCCATCACATTTTCGTCCAAGACCATTAAGGGGGGGTGACACGTGTCGCCCTCCCGTTCGTCGCAATATTTCATTTTCCGACAATTTCCAAAATTCCGATAAATTTTTACTCGTCTCAAATCTTAACATTTGAGTTCTTACGTACGTTCTTATAAACATATCCTGGAATTCCGGGGTGTAACAAAATAGCTGGAGGCGCATGCTCCCCCCGGGACAGCTCCCACGAATCAAACCAGTCGACTGCGGTATCACGCAGCCGATGTGAACCTAAGACCACTGACTCGGTCTCCGAAGCCTTGATCACTCTCATGATCCGCTGTAACTGTCGGATGAACTCCTACGGATCATCCTCATTCCTCGATCCATAAAACACTGGCGGGCTGCAACTCAGAAAGTCCCGCAGTCTCAAACTATCCGCTCTCGGGTGAACTACGGGTACTACCGGTACCGGAATCGCTGCATCCAGCTTATCCTCGTGCCTTGCCACTATCCTGGCCAATAACTGGGCCATCTCTTTGTACCCCAACTCCTCTGCTCCAGGCTGTGGGACTGGAGGCTCAGGTACTATGGTCTCAGCAGCCACTGCTGCGGCTCTAAACTCTGCTGGGGCTGGCGGCGTCGCAAAACTCGCCGTCTGAAGCGCTATCTCAGGTAATGACCGGGCCTGCGCCCTCGTACTCCTCTGTATCCTACTAGCAGCTTCCTCGGCTGCCTTGCCCATCTGGGCCCGGGTTGCCTTGCGCGGAGGCATAACTGGTGAAAACGAAATACGTCAGAGGGGTCCAACTTATAACACAGCTCTAAGGCACGATCTCAGAATGAGAAGAATGGAAACCAATCCTAAATGTCCTGCAGCCTCCTGATTATAGATGTGGTGCACAACACATCGATAATCAAGACTCTACTAGACACGGTCTGTAGACACTTTCTGAGGATTAACTGCTCTGATACCACTTTTGTCACGACCCGATCCCGGGCCCGTGACTGGTGCCTTACCCCGGGCACCCTAGTGATACAACATCAGAGAAAATCAACGGAAATAAAAACATAAACCTGAAACAAGAGATATGATAATAAAACAGGCCAACCAAACAGTTACCTTCTTGTATATATAACTAAAAACTTGAACAATAACATCCTTACAAACCCTGCCCACAACAGTACTACAGACTTCTAAGAGTTTTTATACAACATGACGGGACAGGGCCCCGCCATACCCCTGAATGTACAAGTACCTACAGTGACAGGGGACTATACCAAAAGATAAGCCTCCGGAGAAACGGAGCTTCCCAATACGCTGAACTGTGATCCTATGAGCGAGGATCAACAATTGGTGTACTCTACTGCGCAGATGAACGCACTTCAAGGAGGTCGATAACAGTACCAAGTATGTGAAATCAAAATATCAGAATGAAATCATAGTAGTCTATATAAAGTGAGACATGCATGATAACCAAACTACACCCACAATAAATAAGCAAATACGTAAGTCGTGGACTCACGCCTCAAAGTCATCACTCAAATATAACTATGGGTCTCCCGCCCTCAACATCAATCATGCCCGTGGAATCCCTTCCTCACTGCCGGCAGTCTATGATATAATAACACCAAAGAGTACACATAAACACCAGGTCCCACCTGAGTCATAAACCGTGACGGCAAGTACGGGCTAACTACCAGATACCAAAGCCGTGATCATCAATCGACCGGCAAGTACGAAAGCCAACTACCGGATACCAAAGCCGACTAACAATACTATACAACCAAACCACGGCCGACACGGCAAGTACGAAGCCAACTACCGATACCAAGGCCGTGGTCACGAAATGACCGGTAAGTACGAGGGCTAACTACCAGATACCAAGGCCGTATCACGAGACTTCGCCACGAAGCTGATACGGGGCAAGTACGAAAGCCAACTACCAGATACCAAAGCCGTGTCACATAGCTGACCGGGGCAAGTACGAGGGCTAACTACCAGATACCAAGGTCAGATCACGAGACTTCGCCACTAAACCGAACTGGCAAGTACGGCTAACTACCGATACCAAAGCCGAATCACCACGACTTCGGGCAAGACGCAGAGCCAACTACCGATACCAAAGCCGACCAAGAAACCTCATGGAGAGCTAGTCCATGGAATAACACTATCAACGTGCTGCACTGTGGAATCCTCCGTCACCGCGCAGACGCCCAAGTAAGATCATAACAAATCACCGCCCTCCATCGAGAGACGCGGTGGTATAGAAATACAATACTAGCACGACAAGGCTATCACACGCAAACATAGGCAAGTTACACACAACTCAAGGTACTTTCATTTTATGCCAAAGTCCAGGTTTTAACCCCAAAGTACTACGTACGTTAACTTCTTCTTAAAAGATCCATTTCTTTTACAAAGGTCACCCGATGCCCGTATTATAAAAATAGAGTGACTAACACTTTAAGTAGACCAAAACAACTTCCATACTTTCCTTTTTAAAATCAAGTAACAACATTCTCTTCCAAAGTTCAAGTTTTCCTAATTTCAAATATTCACGTCTCTTATTTTTGAAAGATTTCATAGTTCATAGTCTTAATCACTTATTAACGTAATACTCTTTTAAAATAATTGGAGTAACATATGCCTTATGTGTGAGTAGGTTATTCTTGTTTATAACAATCTTATGAAAGCAGCCATGATCTAGGAAATGTAATACAATTTTGTCTTATCTTAGCTTCTATGCAGATGGAGGTTTCTACTGGTTTTAATATAATTATTTATTTGTCAATACATTTTCCTTTATTAACGCTGCAGTGGTTCATTCGATACTTATTCTCATTTCCGAAATCAGTAAAACATTATTCTTTAAAACCAAGTACTCATTACTCACGAATGAGGTTTCACACTTTTTAACAACATTCATATCAATTCAATTAAGTCAAGTCTCTTATCTTTTAAGATCAATAAACCATTCTTTTTATCTCTCTTAAGACGTTATACCTAACTTCCCATAAAGCTAGTATAACTCTTAAGCTTCCAAAACCAAGTATTACTCTTCTTTCAAAAACTATTCTTAATTCTTTTGAAATACTTCAAGATTCTTTATTATTTAAAACTCAAGTCAAAAGACATCGAAGTAAAACCACGTTCAGTTAACACACGTACGTCTACCGTACTAAATATATTCTTTTAAAATATCATGCTCAAGAGGATAGGAAGAATCATATACCTCGTGACGATTACCGACAATTAGCAAATAGCTCCAAAGTACTGTAATCCTGCTAGCCTTTTCCACCCTTCGAGTAGAATACGCTACTTGCAGTACTTCAACCTATAACGGTCATATAAGTCTATCAACGTCTAGACTACTCCGTAGAATGATTCTAGATACAAGATTCCTTATACTATGGAAAATTGGGCAGCACTTCCCTACCCGTCAAACTACACAAGTCTCATCAGAATACACCCCATGTAATTAGTCGCTTCTTCTTTTATACCATCCTTATTGTCACGACCCGACCCCGGACCCGCGACTGGTGCCCTACCTGGGCACCCTGTTCAGGTATACATCAGAGAATAGCAGCGGAACATACATGAAACTTATAAAATAAAATAACGACAGATTAAACCACAGGTTAGCCGATAAGGCTACCTTCCTGGACACATATACATATACATAACAACAACAGTTACATCCCTTTCTTTTTTTACAAACCGACCCACAAATACGTGACTACTGCACTTAAGAATTATAATCACAAGTGACAGTGGCTCGCCATACCCCTGAATGTACATAAGTCTACCACATCAGGGAAACCGTACCAAAAGACAAGCCTCCGGAGTGAAAGGGGCTTCTTTCCAAAAACTGAACAGAGATCCTAAGAGCAATGATCACAACCTGGGTACCTAAAACTCATGGCATTTAACGCAGCTTCAAGGGGGTCGATAACAAAACCGAGTATGGAATGTAAATAAAATGCAATAACCAAATCATATCGTATAAAAGAATGTCATTTTAACTCCAAATCAATCATATATTAACTGCTCCTTTCCTTCTTTCGATAAGATTTAACAACATATTCTTACATACTTACTTAAGAGTTTAATCCACCTTTTTCATATAACTTACATATCTTACATAACATAATCCGGTCCATTTATGGACACGTGCATCATGAATCATGTGACATAATCCGCCCGCCCAGCTCGCCTTTGTGGAATCATATAACATAATCCGCCCGTGGGGCCTGCATCGTGGAATCATATAACATAATCCGCCCGCCTGGGCCTTGCATCGTGTGGAATCATATAACATAATCCGCCCGCCGTGGCCTTGCAAGTAAGATGACGTAACCCTACTGTGTAGGCTCCTGGGTAATATGGCGTAATCCGGCCTATGTGTAGGCTCGGTGTATCTCATAACGTAATCCGGCCTATGTGTAGGCTCGGTGTATTTCATAACGTAATCCGGCCTATTTGTAGGCTCGGTGTGATTTTCCTTACGTAACATTTTAATCCGTCCTATTACTTCTTCTTAAGTCGTCATAACAACTTCCCATAAAGTTGTTATAACAACCTTTCGTTTTTAGAGAACTTAAGACACTTTATTCTTACAACCGTTAGGAAAACTGGATCCAAAGATACTACGTACATACATACTTAAAAGAATCATATCGCTTAAAACTTCAAAATCCTTAAAAGACAATCAAAGTTCTTAGTCTTAAAACTTCATAACATGTGTCCTTAAAAGCCCATTGTCTTATACTTATAAAAAAAAAGATATAAAGTTCCATACACTTCCAAAACCAAGTAACTTATTCTCTTAAAATCATATAACTTCCACTTTTAAAATCAATCCCCTTTTCACATATAAATTCAAGTCATTTTCGAACATAAAATCCACTTACTTACTTTAAACAAATCAAGACACATAGCCTTTAAATCAAATCTCATAATTTCCTAACCATTCTTACTAACGTCTCCCATAAGACCTAGTAAGGACTTAGGACAATTTAAACATACTCTTAACTTAGATTCAACAATATAAATACTTACTAACTTCTAAGAGTAGAAGGAATCTTGAAATACTATCACATGGATATTTCATACGTAGGATCATGCCAAAGAAAGTAGAGGTTCACATACCTCGCGACGATTGTCGACAAGTAGCAAAATGCTCCAAAGTACTTCAACCTTGAGCTATTCCATTCTTCAAGTAGGATACGCTAAACTTAGTACTTCAACCTATCATGGCCACAATACGTCCATTAACCTCTTACTTTAAACGTAGGATATCCTAAGTGCCAAGTCACTAAATTCTACGGAAAATCGGACAAAGACCTCCTTTGTTTTTACTAACTTTGCCACCTTTTCAAGGCCAAATACAATAACCAAACAGCCCCAACTCGCTCACCACAATCTAAAAGGGAGTCCACAACAAATGAATAACAAACTATTACAAACTATAAGTACAAATTCGGCCACCTTAAGTTCAACAATACCAATTCTTAGCCAATTTTCAATTCAATCCAAATTGGTAGCATAACATGATATCAAGTCGCATTTGATTATATCAACCATAATCTTCAAGTAATTAACATGCGACTATTCTAATAACGATCAAATTGTAATCCAACTTAACATGGCCTACATTACATTTCGGATTTAAGCTACAAGTAATCCATAATACTTATAAACTTCAACTTAACCACTTCATGCTAGCAACATGTAAAGCTAACAACAACAATAATTATATAATCTTGTAACACTTATAAAAGACAAGATTATACCTTAACGATTCTTAATCCAATTCCAATCCGAA
Source organism: Przewalskia tangutica (assembly GCA_029844215.1). Classification (NCBI taxonomy): domain Eukaryota; kingdom Viridiplantae; phylum Streptophyta; class Magnoliopsida; order Solanales; family Solanaceae; genus Przewalskia; species Przewalskia tangutica. The sequence continues at coordinate 75,062,236 of CM056728.1, forward strand.
GTCGCTCCTTAGTAGTTTAGAACCTCTCCAAGACACTTCAATCCGTTTGTTGAGACCCTTAGAACCATACCAACAACTTTCCTTCAAACTTCCAATCCAAAACCTAGAAAGCCACTAGGTTTTCACTTTGCGACTAATACGAAAACTCTCTTTTTCCGGGATTTTTCTATTGAGATACACTTACATAACACTCATGAACCTTGGTTTAAAGTGTGGAGTCAAATGGACAAGAAACAATTTTTTTTCCTTTTCTTTGTGCTAGAACCCGAGAGCCCTTGGCTATGGTTCTTCAATTTGTGTGAAATTCTTCTAAGTGTTTTAGCTTGTCTTCTACTACTAGTATTATATAGTGCAATGTAGGTCAAGATGCAAACAATTGGGTGGTTTGGATGATCTCTTATAAAATATCAAGACTTTTGGGACCTTTGACTTTGGTCAAGAAACTCAAGCTCATTAATAGGAAGACTTTGTCATCTTAAGACTATGGTCAATGACCATTTTGGCCATGCCTATTTTCGTCCAAGGCATCAATAAGGGGGGGTGACAAGTGTCGCCCTCCCATTCATCACAATAATACGTTTTCCGACAATTTCACAATCCGATAAATTTTTACTCGTCTCAAACCTTAACATCTTTGAGTTCTTACGTACGTTCTTATAAACATATCCTGTAAATACGGGGTGTAACATTCTTCCCCTCTTAGAAACATTCGTCCCCGAATGTTCTTTCGGAGTCAACCTTTATAATTTGCGACATAGTTTCCTTTCACAACCCCGACATACTAATAATGCCACACATGGCCCTAATACCTCGCACACGCATACCCGTCCATCACAAGCCCAAAAGAGGTTACCTTTTCGTACTTCCAACTCCTTCTAACATACATACCTAACTTCCATACCAATTCTGGCCACTAATCTTTGGAGTCACTCTATAAGACAATATACGACCATTTCCGGCTTTCACGACCTGGTTCCGGTGGAATGCGTCCACGAACCCATAAAACAATTAACTAGACTTGGGCCTTGCACCCGCGTGACCCTGTCACGTAGCGGAACTACTACCAACTGATCCCACTCCATTCCAGGCCATGGGGAGACCCGTAACAGGTCCTTAACCCGACTCAGCGTCGCACTTAACTCTTATCCTTGGTCTGACTTAAAATCTTTCTACCCGAGAAGACCTCGCACATTTAAGGTCTCAGCGGTCTTCAACATTCTTAGGCTCGCAATTCCCATGCTCCAAGCCTACCTTATCAGTCCCCCAATAAACGGGTACAAAAACTTCTCATAAAACCAAAACCATGTTGTCTCGATCATAACAACCATTACTTACTCTATACGGACCTCATCCGTACAATTCTCTTAAGCCTACTACGCAGCTTAATCTATTAACATGACATTCCGTTAGGTTCCTTAACATGGCTTCTTAAGGGTTCACTACCCTATCGCATACCTCATCCTTTCCCAATTATCTCAAATAAAACATAAGATCTTGGCGAGAATTCATTAACTATTCCATACCTTCCGTGATCTAGTTAGTCTTTACCAATTCTCGAAATCTAACATCATTCTAGGCAACACACGTCGAATTTCATACATAACTCCGTATAGATGTATGTCACAATACCAACTATACTACAATCATTACCAACCCGGATCGCAATCCACATAGTCTTTCCTGGTCATCACGCTTTCTCGTAGAACAGAACAACATAACTCGTTAGAGACGACTTAACAATACATTTCTATCGCACGATCTCGAGTGAGAAGAATGGAAACCAATCCTAAATGTCCGTAGCCTCCGATTATAGATGTGGTGCACAACACACCGATAATCAAGACTCTACTAGACACGGCTCAGAGACACTTTCCGAGGACTAATCGCTCGATACCACTTTTGTCACGACCGACCGGGCTGCGATCGTGCCCTACCCGGGCACCTGCTCGTGTATACATCGAGAATAGCAATGAACATACATGAAACTTATAAAATAAAATAACGACATTAAACCTCAGGTTAGCCGATTAGGCTACCTTTCTGGACACATATACATATACATTACAACATCATTTAATTCCCTTTCTTTTTTTGTAACCGACGCAGAACATGTGACTACATACCTCTAAGAATTACAATCATGGCGGACAGTGGCTCGCCATACCCCGAATGTACATAAGTCTACCACATCGTGAAACTGCACTAAAAGACAAGCCTCCGAGTGAAAGGGCTTCTTTCCAAAATCGAACAGAGATCCTAAGAGCAAGGATCACCAACTGGGTACCTAAACTGCGGCATTTAACGCAGCCTCAAGGGTCAAGACAACAAAAATTTAGTATGGAACAGAAATAAAATGCAATAACCAAATCATATACGTATAAAAGAATGTCATTTTAACTCTCAAATCAATCATATATTAACCGTTCCTTTCCTTCTTTCGATAAGATTTAACAACATATTCTTACATACTTACTTAAGAGTTTAATCCACTTTTTCACATAACTTACATATCTTACATAACATAATCCGGTCCATTTGCGACACGGTGTCGATGAATCATGTGACATAATCCGCCCGCCCATGGGCTCGATGTATCGTGGAATCATATAACATAATCCGCCACCCGTGGGCTCTGCATCGTGGAATCATATAACATAATCCGCGCTCGTGGGGCTCGGTGCTTGTGGAATCATATAACATAATCCGCCCGCCGGGCTCGGTGTAAGATGACGTAACCCTACATGTGTAGGCTCGGGGTAATATGGCGTAATCCGCCTATGTAGGCTCGTGTATCTCATAACGTAATCCGCCTATGTGTAGGCTCTGGTGTATTTCATAACGTAATCCGCCTATTTGTAGGCTCGGTGTGATTTTCCTTACGTAACATTTTAATCTGTCCCTATTACTTCTTCTTAAGTCGTCATAACAACTTCCCATAAAGTCGTTATAACAACCTTCGCTTTTAGAGAACTTAAGACACTTTATTCTTACAACCGTTAGGAAAACTGGATCCAAAGATACTACGTACATACATACTTAAAAGAATCATATCGCTTAAAACTTCAAAATCCTTAAAAGACAATCAAAGTTCTTAGTCTTAAAACTTCATAACATGCGTCCTTAAAAGCCCATTGTCTTATACTTATAAAAAAAAGATATAAAGTTCCATACACTTCCAAAACCAAGTAACTTATTCTCTTAAAATCATATAACTTCCACTTTTAAAATCAATCCCCTTTTCACATATAAATTCAAGTCATTTTCGAACATAAAATCCACTTACTTACTTTAAACAAATCAAGACACATAGCCTTTAAATCAAATCTCATAATTTCCTAACTATTCTTACTAACGTCTCCCATAAGACCTAGTAAGGACTTAGGACAATTTAAACATACTCTTAACTTAGATTCAACAATGTAAATACTTACTAACTTCTAAGAGTAGAAGGAATCTTGAAATACTATCACATGGATATTTCATACGTAGGATCATGCCAAAGAAAGTAGAGGTTCACATACCTCGCGACGATTGTCGACAAGTAGCAAAATGCTCCAAAGTACTTCAACCTTGAGCTATTCCATTCTTCAAGTAGGATACGCTAAACTTAGTACTTCAACCTATCATGGCCACAATACGTCCATTAACCTCTTACTTTAAACGTAGGATATCCTAAGTGCCAAGTCACTAAATTCTACGGAAAATCGGACAGCACCTCCTTTGTTTTTACTAACTTTGCCACCTTTTTCAAGGCCGAATACAATAACCAAACAGCCCCAATTGGCTCACCACAATCTATAAGGTAGTCCAAAACAAATGAATAACAAACTATTACAAACTATAAGTACAAATTCGGCCACCTTAAGTTCAACAATACCAATTCTTAACCAATTTTCAATTCAATCCAAATTGGTAGCATAACATGATATCAAGTCGCATTTGATTATATCAACCATAATCTTCAAGTAATTAACATGCGACTATTCTAATAACGATCAAATTGTAATCCAACTTAACATGGCCTACATTACATTTCGGATTTAAGCTACAAGTAATCCATAATACTTATAAACTTCAACTTAACCACTTCATGCTAGCAACATGTAAAGCTAACAACAACAATAATTATATAATCTTGTAACACTTATAAAAGACAAGATTATACCTTAACGATTCTTAATCCAATTCCAATCCGAAGTCGCTCCTTAGTAGTTTAGTACCTCTCCAAGACACTTCAATCCGTTTGTTGAGACCCTTAGAACCATACCAACAACTTTCCTTCAAACTTCCAATCCAAAACCTAGAAAGCCACTAGGTTTTCACTTTGCGACTAATACGAAAACTCTCTTTTTCCGGGATTTTTCTATTGAGATACACTTACATAACACTCATGAACCTTGGTTTAAAGTGTGGAGTCAAATGGACAAGAAACAATTTTTTTTCCTTTTCTTTGTGCTAGAACCCGAGAGCCCTTGGCTATGGTTCTTCAATTTGTGTGAAATTCTTCTAAGTGTTTTAGCTTGTCTTCTACTACTAGTATTATATAGTGCAATGTAGGGTCAAGATGCAAACAATTGGGTGGTTTGGATGATCTCTTATAAAATATCAAGACTTTTGGGACCTTTGACTTTGGTCAAGAAACTCAAGCTCATTAATAGGAAGACTTTGTCATCTTAAGACTATGGTCAATGACCATTTTGGCCATGCCTATTTTCGTCCAAGGCATCAATAAGGGGGGGTGACAAGTGTCGCCCTCCCATTCGTCACAATAATACGTTTTCCGACAATTTCACAATCCGATAAATTTTTACTCGTCTCAAACCTTAACATCTTTGAGTTCTTACGTACGTTCTTATAAACATATCCTGTAAATACGGGGTGTAACACTTATATACGTCTTATACTCAATTCTATACTACTACAATATGTAATTTCCAATTACAATAGAAGGGTAAGAGTATTTACCTCGATAAGCCCAAAATTATCCAAGTTAAAAAGTCAATCCTGAGCAAGGTTTAGCTCCTAATATGTACGCTCCAATACGCTCCAAGAAACCCTTAGAAGTTCTACACAACTTCTACTTAATACTTCAACCAACTATGAAGATTTTCCTTAGGGTTTCGTTTTGTGACTAAAAGGAAGTATAGTAGTATTTCCGGCTCTTAGTATTGAAATAACTTTGGAATACTACAAGGTATTTGGGCTAAGGTATTTTGGAATAGTAACAATACTTGGAGAGTATTTTTCTACCAAAGGGGGGTGTTTCGGCCGAGGGCCTCTCAAAGGGGGAGGGGGACTTTGGACGAAAACTACACTAAGGGGGGGAGAGGGATTTTTTTGCCTTGGAATTTATCAAGTGAGGATGAAGAATAAGTCTTGCACTTGAGGGGTATTTATAGGGAAACCAATGGCCAAGATTAAGGCAAGTGGAGGGCAAGTGGAGGGTGGAGATTTGGACAAGTGTGTGTGGGTCCCACCTGATCTATCTACCACACAAATATCACAAAATATCCTACCTAACCTTGACCAAAGCTTTTGGCCACAAAAACGTGCCATCTTTTCGTCCACCATCCCGCCCCCTTGAGGGTGACAAGTGTCGCCCTCTCGTTGGTCCAAAATATTTTATCTCTTGGAAAAATCCGCAAAAAATATAAATGTTGCAACCGTAATTTTCCCTTCGCAAAGTCCGGAAAACGTTTCGTCGGAAAACAATTCTTTTCGCTAGTTGTGCACAAATTTCGTCCCTTTGCATACTCAAGGCTTAAACTTTTATACGTACGCCCTCACGTACATACTCTGGAAATACGGGGTATAACAGATAAGGCCACCTTCCGTAAAATGTACATAAACCAAAATACGTCAAAACAATTCTGTTCTTTAAAACCCAAACCACCAATGTGACTACAGACCTCTAGGAATAACAACTGGGGCAGGACAGGGCCCCGCCATACCCCTGAATGTACATAATATCTACAACATCAGGGAGAACGTACCAAAAGACAAGCCTCCGGAGATATGGAGCTTCCGACACCTGATCAGTGATCCTAAGAATGAGGATCCACCACCTGCTTACCCCTTCCTGCAGCATGAAAGCAGCCCCCGAGGAAAGGGGGTCAGTACACAATATGTACCAAGTATGTAAAACTGGAAAAATACTGCAATTTACCTCATAGGTCTAAAATAAAGTTGGAGACATGTATGATAATCAAATTACAGTACACTGTGCCTTACTAACAATGAGAGTAACCAAGTAATGCATTTCATCGCATAAAAATAGGAGCCTCATGATCAAAGTAGGGTCACCCGCCCATAGTATCATTAAGCAATCCTACTCCTAGGACTATTTCACCCGCATAGGTCCTACGGACCCGCAATGGAGCGATGCGCTCCGTATGGGACTATTTCACCCGCACATGACTATTTCACCTGCTTGGGCCTGGTGGGCCCGCAATGAGTACAAACGCCGCACTCGCATCATGGGTAGCAAATCTATGGAATTAGTAGTAACCCGGGGCTTTACCCCGTAAGAATAACTTAAACTAGCACAACCGGCTATCATACATAACAAAAGCGCTACCGGCTTATTGTTACACCCCGTAAGTCCAGGACATGTATAAGAGATTGTACGTAAGGAATCAAGGCTTGAAAATTTGTACGAAAGGAAGAATTGTTTTTCCGACAGAAAATCTTCCGAACGTCGGAAAGGAAAAATGTTCGTTGATGAGAATTGGATTCTCAAAATGCATTATTGGATGAGTATGGAACTTATTAACGTTATGGAAATTTATTTTTACGGATTTGGTCATGTGGGGCCCACCCGAGGAATTTTACATTTTGTGGGGCCCACGAGGGTTACAGAATTTTATGGATGAATGAGAGGGCGACATGTGGCACCCCCACATTGGTCATGGACGAAATATGCAAGGATAGAATGGTCATTTGACCATTGTGGATGATAAGTCTTCAAGCTTGAGAATATTGACCAAGTCAACTTGTCCACTTGGCTATTATCCATGTGTTCTCCATCCTAGCCACACATTTGTTATAATCTTGACCCTTCATTGTGTTATATATACCCAACTAGTGCAAGACTAGTTCTTCAACACTTAGAATTATTTCACACTTTCTTGTTCTTCACTAGATAGCTCACGGGTTCACCTCACTCCCACAAGAAAAATTTGTAGTTTTGTTCCATTATTCACAAGACTTAAACCCAAGGTCCCTAAGGGTATTGTAAGGATATCTCAATAGAAAGATTTCGGAAAAGTGGCGTTTTCGTATTAGTCGCAAGGCGGAAACTTAAGGAGTTCTTCAACTTTGAAGTTGGGACTTGAAGATGAGTTCTTCATAGGCTTCTAAGGAGTGCTTGGAGCGGATTGGAACATAAGGAAAGGAGCTAAGAATTGCTAAGGAGCGACTTTGAATCTTGGAAATTTTAAGGGCTTGTAAAGGTATAATTCTTGTCGTTTTAGTAATCAAGATTACTTATTGTTGTAGCTTTGGATATTAGCAAGCATGAGGTATATATTGTGAAGTTTGATAAGTGTATTGACTATTGGAACCCTAATCCGAAAACTAGTATGTTAGCCCTTAAGATTGTAGTTCAATTTGGTTACTAGTTTAGTTGTCACATGTTATATAAGGAAGGAAATTGTAGTTGTGGAAGTTGTTTATGACTATATAACATGTTTGACCCAAGAACTTAAGTTGGATAAGAATTGGTGTTGTTGTATCTCAATTTGCCGAATAGACATTGTATTTTTGTGGACTAGTTTTGATGTCAATTGTGGGGCGGAATTTTACACGTCTTGTAGGGCGTGTAATCCCCTTTATATTTGCTGAATTGATTGAGCCTTAAATGTGGCGTTTGGTTATTGAATTTGGCCTTGAAAAAGGTGGCAAAGTATGTAGAAACAAAGGAAGTGTTGCCCGATTTTCCATAGAATTTAGTGACCTTGCACTTAGAATATTCTACGATTGAAGCTAGAGGTTAATGGACGTGTTATGACTATTATAGGTTGAAGTACTACGAGTAGCGTATTCTACTTGAAGGGTGGAAAGGCTAGCAAGGTTATAGTACTTTGGAGCATTTTGCAACTTGTCGCTAGTCGCCGCAAGGTATGTGAATCTCTTCTTTCTTTGGCATGATCCTACGTATGAAATATCCATGTGATAGTATTTCATGATTCCTTCTACTCTTAGAAGTTAAGAAGTATTCACATTGTTGACTCTAAATTAAAAGTATGTTAAATTGTCCTAAGTCCTTACCAAGTCTTATGGGAGATGTTGGTAAGAATGGTTAGGAAATTATGAGATTTGATTTAAAGCTATGTGTCTTGATTTATTTAAAGTAAGTAAGTGGATTTTATGTTCGAAAATGACTTGAATTTATATGTGAAAAGGGGATTGATTTTAAAAGTGGAAGTTATATGATTTTAAGAGAATAAGTTACTTGGTTTTGGAAGTGTATGGAACTTTATATTTTTTTTTATAAGTATAAGTAAATGGACTTTAAAGAATGTATGTTATGAAGTTTTAAGACTATGAACTTTGATTGTCTTTTAAGGATTATGAAGTTTTAAGCGATATGATTTTAAAGAGTGTATGCTACGAGAGGTTAATACTATAAGCCTTGATTTTATGAGTGGAAATGACTAAACTTTAAAAAGTATGGCTTATTAATTTATTTCAAAAGTTAAGAAGGTGGTTTCCAAAAGAGTATGTGACTTGAGCTTTAAAAAGAAAGAAGTTTTATGATTCTTTTAAGTATGTATGTACGTAGTATTTTTGGGTTTAGTTTCCCTAATGTTGCAAGAATAAAGTGCCTTAAGTTCTCTAAAATGAAAGGTTGTTATAATAGTTTTATGGGAAGTTGTTATGACGACTTAAGAAGAAGTGAAAAGATGTTTTAAAAAAAGTTATGTAAGGAAAATCACACCGAGCCTACAAATAGGCCGGATTACGTTATGAAATACACCGAGCCTACAAATAGGCTGGATTACGTTATGAGATACACCGAGCCTACACATAGGCCGGATTACGCCATATTACCCCGAGCCTCCACATAGGTCGGGTTACGTCATCTTACACCGAGCTCCACAGGCGGGCCGGATTATGCTACATGATTCCACAGTACACCGAGCTCCACAGGCGGGCCGGATTATACTACATGATTCCACAGTTGTTATACCCCGTATTTCCAGAGTATGTACGTGAGGGCGTACGTATATAAATTTAAGCCTTAAGGTTTAGCAAGTTTCGAAATTTGTTCACAAGTGCCAAAAGGAGTCGTTTCTCGACGAAACGTTTTACTAAACTTGCGAAGGGAAAATTCCGGCTATGTCATTTATAATTTTTGCGGATTTTTCCGAGAGACGAAACATTTTGGACCAACGGGAGGGTGACATGTGTCACCCTCACATTGGAAGAAGTGGGGCGGCTAAGGGACGAAAAAGAGAGCACTTTAGTTGGTAGGATATTTTGTGCAAGTTGGTGTGGTAGATGGATAAGGTGCACTTGGCTTAAATCTAGCCCTACACTTGCCTTACACTTGGATGAATCTTGGCCATTGGTTGGCCATTTCTTGACCTATAAATACCGCCTCTAAGTTGAAGACTTTCTTCATCCAAACTTGAGCAATCTTTCTAAGTCTCAAATACTCCTCCTCTTGTTTGCTTTCAAAAGCCCTCCCCTTTGAGAAAGGCCATGGCGAGAGCCTCCTCCCCTTTGTAGTGTTCTAGCCGCAAGTACCCACTAGCCTAGTTGTTTTCGTATAATACCCCTGGTTGTGGGATAGAAATACTCTCCGAGTATTGTTCTTATCTCCAAAGAACTTGGCCCAAAGACCGTGTAGTATTCCCAAGGTTAAACGTATACAAAAGCCCGTAAAAATACTATTATACTTCCTTTAGCCACTAAACGAAACCCTAAGGAAAACCTTCATAGTCGGTTGAAGTGTTAAGTAGAAGTGTGTAGAACTTCTAAGGGTTGTTTGGAGCGGTTGGAGCACTGAGTAGAGCTTAACGTTGCTCGTGAGCGACATTAAACTTGGATAATTTTGGGCTCATCGAGGTAAATACTACTGTCCTTCTTTTGTAATTGGAAATTACATACTGTAGTAGTATAGAAATGAATATAAGATTCATAGAAGAGAATTGAACTGTAATAGAAGGATATTACAGAATTGAATCGAACTAAATCACATCAGAAGAATATTAGAGTAGAAGACTAAACTGTATTTACATAAGACTGTATTTACAGTAGACTGATAACCTTTATTGGTTGAATGTTCTGCAAGTAGCATGTGCTACTTAGAAGGTGGACAAGGCTAGCCGGGTTATAGCCGTGGAGCGTTTTGCTTATTGTCGATAAATCGTCGCGAGGTATGTGATCCTTCCTATACTCTTGAGCATGAATATATAGTACGGTAGACGTACGTGTGGCAATGTCTTTTGACTTAAGCCCGAATAATATATATATAGTACGGTAGACGTACGTGTGTTAACAGAACGTAGTTGTACGACAATGTCTTTTGACTTAAGCCTGAATAATAAGAACCTTGAATGTATTTCAAAGATATTAAAGAAACCTTTTTGAAAGAAGAGTAATACTTGATTTTCAAAACATAAGAGTTATACTAGCTTTATGGGAAGTTAGGTATAATGTCTTAAGAGAGATAAAGAGAATGGTTTACTGATTTTTAGAAGTTAAGAGACTTAATCTTAAAAGATAAGAGAGTTAACTTAATATGGATGTTTGTGTGAAACCTCATTCGTGAGTAATGAGTACTTGGTTTTTAAAAGAAGTAATGTTTTACTGATTTCGGAAATCAGAAAGTGTATCGACAAACCACTGCAGCGCTAATAAAGGAAAATGTAATGAATAATGAAGTATTATTAAAACCAGTAGAAACCTCCATCTGCATAGAAGCTAAGATGAGACAAAATGATATTACATTTTCTAGATCATGGCTGCTTTAATAAATGGTTATAAACAAGAATAAACTGCTCACGCCTATAGCATATGTTACTCAATTGCTTTAAAAGAGATTAAGACATTGAACTATGAAACTTTTCTAAAAGAGACTTGAGTAATTGAAATTAGGCAAACTGGAACTCTAGGGAAAAGAAAGGCATTGTTTTGTCTTAAATTGGTTTAAAACATAAAGTGTTATAACAGCTTTATGGGAAGTTAGTTATAACGACTTTATGAAAACGAAAGAAGGGTTTTTATCATTGGTCTTAATGTGGTAACTTGACTTTAAAAAGAGAAGTGTTTTGAACTAAAAAGAAGGCATGGTATTGCCTTAATTTGGTTTTAAAAAGGAAAGTATGAAAGTTGTTTTGGTTTACTTAAAAGATATAAGTCACTCTATTTTTATACTACGGGTATCAGGTGACTTTTATAAAAGGAATGGATCTCTTAAAAGGAATTTAACGTACGTAGTACTTTAGGGTTAAAACCCGGACTTTGTCATAAAATGAAAGTACTTTAAGTTGTGTGTAACTTGCCTATGTTTGCGTGTGATAGACTTGTTGTGCAAGGAATGTATTTCACTCGACTACCGTGTTCATGGGATGAACCGGGAATGTATTTCACTCGACTACCGCGTTCATGGGATGAACCGGGAATGTATTTCACTCGACTACCGTGTTCATGGGATGAACCGGGAATGTATTTCACTCGACTACCGTGTTCATGGGATGAACCGGGAATGTATTTCACTCGACTACCGCGTTCATGAGATGAACCGGGAATGTATTCCACACGTTTCTATACTGGGTCCATGAGATGGGCCGAGACATGCTATACGTATCACATGATTTGTACATAGATCGCGGCAGTGGAGAAGGAGTTCCACGTACGAGGATGACTTTGAGGCGAGTCCTCGACTTGACATGATCGCTTTATGTTATGAACTGTAGTTTGGTTATCATACATGTCTCCTGCTTTATATAGACTGTTATGATTTCATTTACAGTATTTTACAGTTTCACATACTTGGTACCTGTTGTACTGACCTCCTTCGGGGGGCTGCGTTCATGCCGCAGGTAGAGGTACATCGATTGTCGATCCCCGCTTGTAGGATCACATTTCAGCGTCTTGGGAAGCTCCGTTCCTTCGGAGGCTTATCTTTGGTATGTTACCCTGAGTCTGTAGGTTCTTGTACATTCAGGGGTATGGCGGGGCCCTGTCCCGTCATAGTTGTTGTATAAATCTTAGAGGTGCAGAGTAATCGTTGTGGGAAGGGTTGTAAGGATTGTAACTGCTCAAATGTCTTTATATATATCTTTGAAAAGGCAACCGCTTTGGTTGCTCGTTGCTCATCTTGATCCATATCTATTTATATGTTTAAAGTTTTTATTTCCGCTGGTTTTCTCTGATGTTGTATCACTAGGGTGCCCGGGGTAAGGCACCAGTCACGGGCCCAGGTTCGGGTCGTGACAACAGTACACCGAGCCCCACAGGAGGGCCGGATTATGCCACATGATTTATCAGTATACCGTGTCCCGCAAATGGGTCGGATTACGTTATCACGTATGGATAATCAAAGTAAGCTTCCAAATAAGAAGTCCCTCCATAAAGGGCCAGATTATGTTATGTAAGATATGTAAGTTATGTGGAAAAACTTTATTGAATTCTTAAGTATGTATGTAAGAATATGATGTTAATTCTTATTGAAAGAAGGAAAGGAACGGTTAATATACGATTGATTTCAGGAGTTAAAATGACATTCTTTTATACAGTTATGATTTGGTTGTTGCACCTTATTTGCTCCATACCAATTTTGTTGTAGTGATTCTCGGGGTCATGCCCGCAGTGTTAGGTACACGAGTTGGTGATCCTTGCTTAGGATCTGCTCGATTTTGGGAAGCTCCATTCACTCCGGAGGCTTATCTTTTTGGTACGGTTTCCCTGATGTTGTAGATTTATGTACATTCAGGGGTATGGCGGGGCCCTGTCCCGCCACAGTTGTAATTCTTAGAGGTCTGTAGTCACATGCTGTGGGTCGGTTTGTAAAAAAAAAAAAAGGGATATAACTGCTGTTGTTTATGTATATGTGTCCATGGAGGTAGCCTTATCGGCTAACCTGTTGTTTAAATTCTCGTTGTTTTATTTTATTAGTTTCATGTAATGCTCACGATTATCTCTCGATGTATACCGTGGTGCCTGTGTAGGGCACCGCCGCGGCTTCGGGTCGTGACAAAAGTGGTATCGAGCGCTTAGTCTCTGAAAGTGCTCATGCATCGTGTCATACAGTAGTCTTGATTATCGGTGTGCGCACCACATCTATAATCGTGAGGTCGCAGGACATTTATGATCGTTTCATTCTTTTCACTCGAGATCGTGCAATAGAGTCAGATTAATAGGTTGATCCGCATCTCGACGTATTCTTGTATATGAATCAGCTATGCCTCCACTAAGACGCACTGTGGCCCGTGGCGGCAAGGCAAACAGCGAGGCGCCAGGTGCGCAGAGGGTTATTAGGACTCGTGCCCGCACTATGCACGAGGTTGTGGTCCAGCGGCGAGTTCGCCACGCCGGCAGACAGAGGAGCAGAGCACCGCAGCCTCAGGGTTCCGATACCGAGCCTCCACCACCGGCAAGGCAGAGAGATTATGGAGAGCGGTCGTTATTGACTAGCATAGTGGTAGGGCGGCGACAGAGAGTGTAGTCACACGACCGAACCCGGCTCGTGGATCGTGCCTTACCCGGGCACCCAAGTAGACATACATCAGAGTAACTAGCGGAATATAAAACAAGACATGAAACAATATGAATGAGAAACAGTTTATCTGAGAAAAGTTGCCTTTCGGCATATATATATATATGAAAACTTGAACGAGCATATCCCTTTTACAAACCCCGCCACAACAAGATTACATGCACTCTAAGAATGTTATAACAAAATGACGGACAGTGGCCCGCCATACCCCTGAATGTAAGTACCTACAACGACAGGGGACTATACCACAGATAAGCCTCCGGAGAAACGGAGCTTCCCAAAACGCTGAACTGTGACCCTATGAGCGAGGATCAACAACTGGTGTACCTCTACCTGCGGCATGAACGCATCCCCCCGAAGGAGGTCAGTACAACAGGTACCAAGTATGTGAAACTGAAAATACTGTAAATGAAATCATAATAGTCTATATGAAACAGAAGACATATATGATAACCAATTTACGATACACAATATGTAAGCAGTCATGTCAAGTCATGGACTCACTCCCTTAAAGTCATCACTCAAATATAACCATGGGTCTCATGCCCACAATATCAATCATGCCCGTGGAATTCCTTCCTCACTGCCGGCAGTCCATGATATAAAAGCACCAAGGAATACACATGAACACCAAGTCCCACCTGTGTCATAATAAAACCGTACGGGGTAAGTACGAAGGCATATCCGACTACTAAAACCCACAGTACCAACAATGCCATAAACTATATCACGAGGTCTTTCTAGACCGCGCCACATGATCGAAGTTGGCCACTCGCCTCGTGATCAATGCGCGTCTAACTCGAGCTTACCGCACTCGCGTAGCCACCTAGGCCCGCATGAGGTATTCCTCGCATCGAGGGTAGCTACTCCCCGGCAACGTCCTGGACTCTCGTAGTCCGCATGGCCACATAGACCGCATGAGGTATTCCCCGCACACTAACACGAACTCGTAGCTCGCATAGTCCCTCGACCCGCATGAGGTATTCTCGAATCATAGTCACACAGACCGCATGAGGTATACCTCGCATCGGGGGGCAGCTTAACCCCCGGTATAACATGTCAAGAGGTGAGTGGTACAATACTAACATAACGACTTATCGTTAAACAACATAAGCACAACAAGGGAAACCCCCTTACACAAACATCACAAGACACTAACACACGTAGCATCCTAACATGTTTACTTATCAAACCAACAAGAAAGTATTACAAGGCTATCACAAACCAACATAGTCAAGTTATTCACACAAGGTACTTTCTATTTTATGTCAACAAGTTCGGGTTTTTAACCCCAAAGTACTTCATACATTAACTCTTTTAAAAAGATCCGTTTCTTTCACAAATGGCACACGATACCCGTAGTAGCAACTAGAGTGACTATCTTTTTTAGTAAACCCCAAATAACTTCCCTACCTTCTTTTTGAACCAACTTAAGACAAAAGCATGCCTCCCTTTTTAAACGAAAACACTTCAAATTTTCAAGTCTTTGTCTTTTATAAATCAAGTCTTTACTTTGAAATTTTAAGAAAATCAAAACTTGTTTATTAATGATCTTATTAAAGCAGCCATGATCTAGGAAATGTAATACAATTTTGTCTTATCTTAGCTTCTATGCAGATGGAGGTTTCTACTGGTTTTAATAATACTTAATTAGTCAATACATTTTCCTTTATTAGCGCTGCAGTGGTTTGTTCGATACCTTTTCTCATTTCCGAAATCAATACAAGACTTTTATAAACAATTAAGTAAACCATTCCTTTTATCTCTCTTAAGTCGTTATACCTAACTTCCCATAAAGCTAGTATAACTCTTAAGCTTTTAAAACCAAGTATTACTCTTCTTTCAAAAACGATTCTTAATTCTTTTGAGATACTTCAAGATTCTTATTATTTAAAACTCAAGTCAAAAGACATCGAAGTAAGACCACGTTCAGTTAACACACGTACGTCTACCGTACTATACATATTCTTTTAAAATATCATGCTCAAGAGGATAGGAAGAATCACATACCTCCTCGGCGAAATCCACCTGCCAAGTCGAATATGTCGCGCGCAGAGTATCAACCTATAATAGTCAAATACGTCTATCAACGTCTAGACTACTCTGTAGAATATTCTAAGCAGAAGGTTCTTACTTCTATGGAAAATTGGGCAGCACTTCCCTACCCGACCAACTACTCAAGTCTACTGTAAATACAGTCCTATGTAAGTACAGTTCAATTCTCTTCTTTAATATCCTTCTATATCTTATACTCATTTCTATACTACTACAGTATGTAACCTCCAATTACAATAGAAGGACAGGATTAATTACCTCGATAAGCCCAAAATTATCCAAGATTTAATGTCGATCCTGAGCAAGGTTTAGCTCCTACTCCGTGCGCTCCAACCCGCTCCAAGCAACCCTTATACGCTCCTAACCAACTCCTCTTTAAGAACCAACCTAACCAAGTGAAGAACACTAAGGTTCTTGTCCTCACAACTCTCGGCCAAGGTGAGGCTTTAGGGGCTAGGGTGTGAAATCTTTTCTAACTTTTTGGTTAATAATCTTCCTAATACACTAAGGAAGAACACTTAAGAGTTTAGGAATTTTTGGACAAAGTTTGGTGGGGAGAGGGTGTGGGGCGAGAACTATCAAGAGTGTGGGGTTCATGAGCTTCAACTAAAGGGGGAGAGGGATTTTGAGACTTGGAAAATGTTTAAGGGATGAAGAAGTCTTGCTAGCAAGGGGGGTATTTATAGAACAACCAATGGCCAAGATTAAAACAAATGGAGGGTGTAGATGTGGTAGCTTGTTCAAGTGAGGTCTTCCACCAAGTGTCCACCACAATGTTGGGACATATGTCCACCAAAACAATGGGACATATGTCCCCCACAACAATGAGCCAAGTGGCCTCCCACTTGCTCAAGAAAACCGTCCACAATGCCACCCCCACAAGCCCAAAAAAACGTGCACCTACCTACTCCCACTCACCCAAAGAAAAATATCTTCCAAGACTTTGACCACTTGACCATGTCCACTTGGCCATACAAATCATCCAACATGCCACCTAAGGGTGACACATGTCGCCCTCCAATTGGTCCAAAATATTTCGTCTCTCGAAAAAATCCGTAATCGGTTAAAATATTAAAAACGTAGAATTTCCTTCACAAGGTTCGGAATCTTTTCCGTCGAAAGTTCACAATTTCATCCTTAACCTAACTAGGGCTTGTACAAACGTACGTACGTCCTTACATACATACTCCGGAAATACGGGGTGTAACATTCTTCCCCCCTTAGAAACATTCGTCCCGAATGTTCCTTCTAAGTCTCAAAACACGCTAGTGCCGGTGTAGTCTTCACTATAATACTTACGGAACCAATTATGCCACACCTGGCCATAATATAACACACGCGCAAATACTTAACTCCAAGTCCACAAGGAACCACCTCTAGCATCACAAAAACTCCCACCCAAGGTCTAAAAGATATTCCCTTCGCACCTTCAGTTCACCAAAGAAATGATCACTTCTATTCTCTTGACCCATGCTCGCTTCTTCCCTTACTCGTCGTACCCTTCTCGAACACTCGAACTCTTCTTAATAAACTTACCATATTTCTGTTATTGCTTCAGTTTCCAAAATTTCAGGGTTACTATCTCCAACTTGGTGATCATAAACTGGGAATATTCTGGATGGTTCTCCGATACTTTTACGATCATAGCAACATGAAAGACTGGACGTACTGCCTCCTAAGTCGGACGTCAATGCTAACTTATAGGCAACCTGGCCTATTCTACATCGATCCGAAAAAAAACTCAAAGTACCTCGAGCTAAGTTTCCCCTGCTTTCCAAATCTCGTCACACCCTTCCGGGGTGGTACCTTCAAGAAGACTGACCGTCAATCTGAACTCCAAGTATCGATGCAGATTATCCGCCCGACTCATGTTAACTCTGAGCTGTCAATAACCTTTCCTGGATAAGCTTCACCCTATCCACATCCTGCTGAATCAAGTATGAACCAACAATATGAACCTTGCCAACATCTAACCAATCGACCGGCAACCTACACTACCGCCCATACAAGGCTTCATAAGGCGACATCCGAATACTGGAATGGTAGCTATTATAATACTTACTCAACAAGAGGCGAATAATCCTTACAGCTACCTCTGAAATCAAAAACACCGGCCCGAGGGTGAATGCAATACTGAGACTCACCTGAGTTCCTAACCCCGCATGGTAATACCTCCAGAAAGAGAAATCGCCGTAAACTGGGCTCCACTGCCCGTCATAAAGTAAAAGTAGGAACCCCGTGGAGTCTTACAACCTTCCTGATATATAACATCTCGCATAACCTTCTGCCGAGTAAACGGTCCTGACTGAAAGACAAGATGGGCTGACCTCATCGGCCCGACTACTGGTCGAACGTATCCACGAACTCGTACGATGGTTAACTAAACTTGGGCCTAACACCCTCGTGACCCTAACACTATCCCCCCCTCTTGTGAAGTTCTCGTTCAACCCCCCCCCCCCACTTTGTGTAGAAATACTCCAAGTATTGTTGTATAAATCCCAAATACCTTAGCCTAGTATTCCTAGTAGTTTTCCAAAGTTATTTCAAATACTAAGAGCCCGGAAAAAAACTACTTTATTCCTATAGTCGCAAAAATGAAGCCCTAGAAAAATCTTCATAGCTTAGATGAAGTGTTGAGAGAAGTTGTTTGGAAACTTCTAAGGGTTGCTTGGAGCGGGTTGGAGCGTCAGGAATTGGAGCTAAACGTTGCTCAGGATCGACTTATATCTTGGATAATTTTGGGCTTATCGAGGTAATGATCTTTGTCCCCCTATTGTAATTGGATATTACATGTTGTAGTAATGTATAGTTGAGTATACTATATGTAGAATGAATATGGATAAGAATTGAACTGTATTTACATAGGACTGTATTTACAGTATACTTATAGTATTATTGTGGAGTAGAATTGTACACGTCCGGTTAGATGTGTAACCCCCCCTGGAATTGTTGGCTTGGTAGCAGGACTCGTTAGAGGAGGATATTTATGTGGTTGCGGGGGGGAGGTGCTGCCGAATTTTCCGTAGAATAAGGAATCTTGTATCTAGAATTATTCTACGAAGAGATCTAGAGGTTGATAGACGTTTTGTGGCCTTTATAGGTTGAAGTACTACGAGTAGCGTATTCTACTTGAAGGGTGGAAAAGGCGAGCAAGGTTAGAGTACTTTGGAGCGTTTTGCTAATTGTCGATAATCGTCGCGAGGTATGTGAACCTCTTCCTATCCTTTCTAGCATGATATTTGTGAAATATATTTAGTGCGGTAGACGCACGTGTGTTTAAAGGAATTTGACTTTCCTTTTGTGTCCTTGACATGATTTCAAAGTTAAGTGACATGTTATGAAATATTAAGGACTTGAATTAGGTTAAAAAGTTGTAAAATCTCACTCATGAGTAATGGGTGTGTGGTCTTTTAAAGAATAAGATATCTTGATTTCGAAAATAAGAATGGTTTTATCATTGGATTTAAAATGATAACTTGACTTATAAACAACTTGATTTTGGGAAAGGAGAAGTAACTTGACTTATAAACAACTTGATTTTGGGAAAGGAGAAGTAACTTGACTTAAGGTATAGGTTACTTGTTTTTAAAAGAGTAAGACACTTGGTTTAAAAAGTATATTGCTACTTGACTTTTAAAGGAAAAGTGCCTTTGTTTTAAAAGAAGGTATGGAAATCGTTTTGGTTTTACTTTGTAGTCTTTTGACTTGAGTTTTAAATAATAAGAATCTTGAAGTATTTCAAAAGAGTTATTAACCATTTTTGAAAGAAAAGAAATACTTGGTTTTAAAAGCTTAAGTGTTATACTAGCTTTATGGGAAGTTAGGTATAACGACTTAAGGAAGATAGAAGGAACGGTTTACTTATTTGTTTATGAAAGTCTTGTATTGATTTCTGGAAAGTGTAGTAAGATGGTTTGATAAGTAGACATGTTAGGATGCTACGTGTGTTAGTGTCTTGTGATGTTTGTGTAAAGGGGTTTCCCTTGTTGTGCTTATGTTGTTTAACGATAAGCCGTTATGTTAGTATTGTACCACTCACCTCTTGACATGTTATACGGGGTTGCGCCCCGACGCGAGGGATGCCTCACGCGGGTCCAGGGACCTATGCGAGCTACGAGAGTTCCGTGTTAGTGTGCGGGAATACCTCACGCGTCTATGTGGCTACGCGACTACGAGTCCGGGACGATGCCGAGGAGTAGCTACCCTCGACGCGGAATGCCTCACGCGGCCTAGGTGGCCTATGCGCGAGTCGCGGTAAATTCAGGATTAGACGCCACATTGATATCAAGGCGAGTGGCCGCCGACATGTGGCGCGGTCTAGAAAGACCTCGTGATACAGTTTTATAGCATTGTTGGTACTGTGGGTTTTAGTAGTCGGCTATGCCTTCACACTTACCCCGTACGGTTTTATTATGACACAGCGGACTCGTGTTCATATGTATTCCTTGGTGCTTTTATATCATGGATCGCCGGTGAGGAAGGAATTCCACGCATGATTGATATTGTGGGCATGAGACCCATGGTTATATTTGAGTGGTGACTTTGGGCGTGAGTCCTCGACTTGACATGATCACATATCAGGTATCGTAAATCGTTATCATATATGTCTTCGCTTTATATAGACTATTATGATTTCATTTACGATCTTCGATTTCACATACTTGGTACTGCAGATCGACTTCGGGGCCGCTCATGCCGCAGTAAGGTACACCGCCGCGATCCTCGCTCATAGGATCACGATCAGCGTTTGGGAAGCTCCGCTTTCTCGGAGGCTTATCTGTATGGTCCTCGTTGTCAGAGGTACTTACATTCGTGGGTATGGCGGGCCCCGTCGTTGTTATAACATTCTTAGAGGTCTGTAGTACTGTTGTGGGCAGAGTTTGTAAAAAGGATATAACTGTTCGGGTTCAAGTTTTATTTATATATTCAGAAAGGTGACCGTTTTGGTTAGCCTGTTTTCTTATTTCATTATTGTATATCTTGTTTCATGTGTAAGCTTTTATTTCCGCTGATTTTTCTCTGATGTTGTATCACTAGGGTGCCCGGTAGGCACGATCACGCCCGGTCGGGTCGTGACAAAAGTGGTATCAGAGCAGTTAATCCTCGGAAAGTGTCTACAAACCGTATCTAGTAGAGTCTTGATTATCGGTGTGTTGTGCACCACACTTATAATCAGGAGGTTGCAGGATATTTAGGATTGGTTTCCATTCTTCTCACTCTGAGATCGTGCCTTTGAGCTGTGTTATAAGTTGGACTCCCTCTGTCGTATTCTTTTCACCCGTTATGCCTCTACGCAAGGCAACCAGAGCCCAGGAGGGCATGGCAGCAGAGGGAGCTGCGAGTAGAACACAGAGGGTTACCAGGGCACGGGCCCAGTCATTATCTGAGACAGCGCTTCATTCGGGGAGTTCTGCGAGGCCGCTAGCCCCAGGAGAGTTTTAGAGCAGTAGCAGTAGCTATTGAGACCACGATACCTGAGCCTCTAGTCCCACGGCCAGGAACAGAGGATATGAGTTACAAAGAGATGACCCAGTTACTAGCTAGTATGGTGGTTGGGAATGAGGACAGACGAGAGTCGGAGGTTCCGGTAGTACCAGTAGTTCACCCTAGATCCGATAGTTGAGATTTCGGACTTCGAGTCGATCCACCCAGTTCTATGGATCGAAGCGAGGAAGATCCTCAGGAGTTTATTCGACAGTTACAGCGGATCATGAGAATGATCAAGGCTTCGGAGACACAGTCGGTGGTCTTAGGTTCGCATTGGTTGCATGGTACTGCAATGATCGGCGTTTGATTCACGGAACTATCCCGGGAAGCATGCGCCCACCGGTTGGGACGAAGTTCTCGAGGCATTTCTTTCACTTCTTGCCCTCGCAGATGAGGAGAGCTCGGGCAGTTAGGTTTATGATGTTGAGGTAGAAATGGCGGACGGTTCGGGAATACAGTATAGATTTTGACTTATTGGCTCGTTATGTACACGATTTAGTGGCAGACATGGAGTATAGATTGCACCGATATGTCACAGACATGACGATTATCTAGCAGAGAGTGGTACAAGAGTAGCTCTTCAGTCAGACATGGACATTACCCGTCACAGCTTACGCAGCAGATCGAGGAACGTAGAGATCGACGGATTAACCAAGATCGCCAGAAGAGGCCGTAACAGCAGGTCCTTTGGTAACTTTCGAGGCGGACCTTCTCGCAGATCGTTATGCGCCTCCGCCAAGACAGGTGGTCCTCCAGACTTCGTGACGCTCGGGTATTTAGGAGTTGGTCAACTCCGGGTTTCGGGTTCACGATTTACATAGGTTCTAGCCACCAGATTCGATTTTCTCTGTTCACTATGTGGTAGGCGTCATCCCGGGGAATGTCGTCTTTTTACTGGTGCTTGTTTTACCAGCGGCCGTCAGGGCCATATGGGGAGAGAATGTCCTAGTAGGAGGGATACAGGTGGGACGACTTAGCCTACCAAGTCAGTTGCGGATTCATTAGTTCGGAGAGGAAGGGGTGTTAGCTAGAGAAGGCCACCCCCACCTCGGTATGGCCGTGGCGGTAGGTGTTCTTGTGGGGAGTGTCGTACTACTTAGATAGTTTGTTAGGCTTGCGGCCAGCAGGGCCATTTTGCGAGAAATTGTCCGAACAGAGGTGGCGCGGATGTTACGACTCAGCCTTCGGGATCAGTGGCTGGTTCATCACCGTCTGTAGTTATGCGCCCAGCAGAGCAGGATTTGATTAGAGCAACAAAGGGAAAGTGAGGCAGTAGTTACAAAGATATCTTCAGCCCTTGAGAGACTTGTTTAGGTCGTTATGGTTGATACATGTGGAGGGCTATGTTCGGTTAGCGTTGTGTAAGTTGTGATTAGAAAACATGGGTAGTTGAAAAGGGTAAGTCTGGGGACGAGAAAATGGGGAGCCTTAGAATTTATAACAGTTGGGACCTTGGATGCAAGGCCGTCCTGAGTGGATGTTACGGTTGGTCCTTGTCGAAGTACTTGGTATGCGTGATATATGTTGTGGGATAATTCCATGGGTAGTGTGAGATGGAAGTGGTAGCTTTCATGACGTGAACTGGTAAGATTGTTCCGGATCGGAGAACGAGAGTTTAGTACGAAGTGGGTCGGGTTGAGGCCATATCGCGAGTCAACCCGCAGCCCGGAATGTGGTGGGGTCAGTTTGAGGTGGTCCCGCTAAATGATAGGGTCACGAGGGTGTTAAGCCCAAGTTTAGGTAACCATCGTACGAGTTTGTGAATGCGTTCGACCAGTAGTAGGACCGATGGGGTCAGCCCATCTTGTGTTTCAGTCAGGGTTGTTTACTCGGCGGAGGGTTATGCGAGATGTTGTATATCAGGGAGGATGTAAGGCTGCACGGGGTTCCTACTTTTTATGACAGGCAGTGGAGCCCAGTTTTCGGCTATTTCTTTTGTTTCAGGAGGTTTTACCAGGCGGGGTTAGGAACTCAGGTGAGTCTCAGTATTGCATTTACCCTCGGGCCGATGGACAAACAACGCGTTTTATCCAGACATTTGAGGATAGGTTACGGGCCGGTGTTTTGATTTCAGGGGTAGCTGTAAGGATTATTCGCCTCTTGTGAGTGAGTATTATAATAGCTACCATTTCAGTATTCGGATGTCGCCTTATGAAGCCTTGTATGGGCGGAAGTGTAGGTTGCCGATCGATTGGTTCGATGTTGGCAAGGTTCAGATAGTGGGTCCATACTTGATTCAGCAGGATGTGGATAAGGTGAAGCTTATCCAGAAGAGGTTATTAGCAGCTCAGAGTCACCGAAGTCATGCGTAATCGTGTCGACACTTGGAGTTCAGTTGACGGTGGGTCTTCTTGAAGGTACTACCGGAAGGTGTGACGAGATTTGGAAAGCAGGGAAACTTAGCCCGAGGTACTTTGGGCATTTTCAGATCGTTTGTAGAATAGGCCAGGTTGCCTATAAGTTAGCACTGCCGTCCGACTTAGGAGGCAGTACGTCCGGTATTCCATGTTGCTATGTTTCGGAAGAGTATCGGAGATCCATCCAGAGTGTTCCCAGTTAATGATGACCAAGTTAGAGATAGTAACCCCGAGATTTTGGAAACTGAAGCAATGACAGAAATGTGGTACGTATAGTAGGAAGAGTTCGAGTGTACGAGAAGGGTACGACGAGTAAGGGAAGAAGCGAGCATGTGTTATGAGAATAGAAGTGATCATTTCTTGTGTGAAGAAAGTATCCTTTGGACCATGGGTGGAGCTAATGGTATTGTTATACACGTTAGAGGTGATTCTTCGTTGGCTCGGATGTGAGTTTTGCGCGTATGTTGTATTGTGGCCATGTGTGGCATATTTGGTTTCGTAAGCATAGTAGGGAAGACTATACCGACAGGTATGTTTGGAGACTTAGAAGGAACATTCGGGACGAATGTTTCTAAGGGGGGAAGAATGTTACACCCCGTAGTTCCAGAGTATGTATGTAAGGACGTACGTACAAGAATACGACATTTAATTTGGAAAGGAAGAAAGATGTGATTTTTCGACGGAAAAGTTTCCGGATTTTGTGAAGGAAAAAGGTTCGTTAATGGGAATTGGATTCCCAGATTTGGTATTCGGACTTTTTGGAATATTTGAGAATTATGAAATTTTATTTCCGAAATTGGTCACGTGGGGCCCACGGGAAAATTTACGGTTTTGTGGGGCCCACTTTATTTTCGGATTTTTGGCATTACGGATATTTTCGGAAGATGAAATATTTTGGACGAGTAGGGGGGCGACACGTGTCACCCCCGTGTGGCCATGTTGGCCGAATTGGAGAAGGACAAGTGGGACGTTTTTTAGGTGGACAAGTGGCCCATTTTTGTGGTGGCCACTTGTCCCATTTTTGTGGTGAACAAATGGTTGGCCAACTACCCACACACATGTACCCCATTGTTATACCCCGTAGTTTCAGGGTATGTATGCGAGGACGTACGTACGAGAATACGACATTGAAATTGGAATGGAAGAAAGAGGTGATTTTTCCACGGAAAAGTTTCCGGTTTTTGTGAAGGAAAAAGATTCGTTAATGGGAATTGGATTCCCAGATTTGGTATTCGGACTTCTTGGAATATTAGAGAATTATGGAATTTTATTTTCGGAAATGGTCACGTGGGGCCCACGGGAGAAAATTCTGGTTTTGGGCCCACTTTGTTTTCGAGATTTTGGCCATTGTGGATATTTTCGGAAGATGAAATATTTTGGACGAGTAGGAGGGCGACACGTGTCACCCCCCCCCCTAGTTGGCTTGGACGAATTCCACTTTGTACACAACACCCGTTTAGAGTCGTTTTTCGACGAAACGTTTTACACAACTCGCGTAGGATAAATTCCGGCTATGCCATTTCTAATTTTTGCGGATTTTTCCGAGAGACGAAACATTTTGGACCAACGGGAGGGCGACACTTGTCACCCTCCAATTGATGGACTTGAGGCGTCTTTAGGGCCGATTGGGTTGTCCAATTTTGTCTTGGAGTTGGTAGGATATTTTGTGTGCAAGTTGGCCAAGGACACTTGCCCTAATCCTCACCCTACACTTGCCTTGCACTTGGCATCATCTTGGCCATTGGTTGGCCATGTCTTGACCTATAAATACCCCCCTTGTTGAAGAGTTATTTCATCCTAAATTGAGCAATCTTTCTAAGCCTCAAATCCCTCCCTCTCCCTCTTGTTGTTTTCGTCCAAACACACCCTCCCTTTGAGAAGCTCTGGCCGAGAGCAACCCTCCCCTCTAGCCTAGCCAAACACTACCCTCCTTGGTAGAAATGTTGCCTTCTAGTATTGTTATTGTAACGCCCGAACCGGGCCCGCATCGGTGCCTTACCCCGGCACCCTAGTGATACAACATCGAGAAAACGGCGGAAAATAAAACACGAGTCATGAAACAAGAGATATAATAATAAACAGCAACCAAAACGGTTGCCTTCAGATATACATAAAACTCGAACAGTTTAATCCTTTACAACCCCGCCACAACAAAGATTGCCTCACTTAAGATTTACAACGACTGTGACGGGACAGGGCCCCGCCATACCCCTGAATGTACAAGAACCTACAACTCAGGGAAACACATACCAAAAGATAAGCCTCCGGAGAAACGGAGCTTCCCACTACGCTGAACTGTGATCCTATGAGCGAGGATCCACGACCGATGTACCTCTACCTGCGGCATGAACGCAGCCCCCCGAAGGAGGTCAGTACAACAGGTACCAAGTATGTGAAACTGTAAAAATACTGTAAATGAAATCATAATAGTCTAGATAAAGCAGGAGACATGTATGATAACCAAACTACAGTTCACAACATAATAGCAGTCATGTCAAGCCAGGGACTCACGCCCTCTAGTCATCCCTCATGCCCGTGGAACTCTTTCCTCACTGCCGGCAGTCTAGGTACAAATCATGTGATACGTATAACAGGTCTCGGCCCATCTTATGGACCCAATATAGAAACGTGTGGAATACATTCCCGGATGAACCGGTAGTCGGTGAAATACATTCCCGGATGAACCCAGAGTCAAGTGAAATACATTCCGGATGAACCGGTAGTCAAGTGAAATACATTCCGGATGAACCTAGTCAAGTGAATACATTCCTGATGAACCTAATCAAGTGAGATACATTCGGATGAACCGGTAATCAAGTGAGATACATTCCTGGATGAGCCCAGAATCAAGTGAGATACATTCGGATGAACCGGTGAGTCGAGTGAACACAGATTTGCACAACAAGGCTATCACACGTAACATGGTCAAGTTTCATAACAATAAGCATAAGCAAGTTACACACAACTCAAGGTACTTTCATTTTATGTCAAAGTCCTGTTTTAACCCTAAAGTACTACATCGTTAAGTCCTTTTAAAAGAGATACATTCCTTTTATAAAAGTCACCCGATACGTAGTATAAAACTAGAGTGATTCACATTATTAAGTAAACTGTAACACTTTCTTTTTAAACTCAAGTACCAACATTCTTTCCTAAAGTTCCGGTTTGCCTAATTACAAATGCTCAAGTTCCTCATTTTAGAAAAGGTTTCAGTAGTCCATAGTTTTAATCCTTTAAAGCATAATTCTCCTTTAAACGTTTTGAGAAACATATGTCTTATATGTGAGTAGGTTATTCTTGTTTATAATCAATCTTATTAAGCAGCCATGATCTAGGAAATGTAATATCATTTTGTCTCATCTTAGCTTCTATGCAGATGGAGGTTTCTACTGGTTTTAATAATACTTCATTAGTCAATACATTTTCCTTTTATTAACGCTGCAGTGGTTTGTCGATACACATTCTGATTTCCGAAATCAGTAAAACGTTCTTAAGCCGTTATACCTAACTTCCCATAAAGCTAGTATAACTCTTAAGCTTTCAAAACCCAAGTACTACTCATTCTTTCAAAACGATTCATAAATCTTTGAAATACTTCAAGTTCTTTATTAACACATATCAAGCCAGTTATTATTCAAATCAGTTACCTTTTAAAAACCACAAGGTATTTGCTTATTCACATAAAGCTATTATAACCGACTTCCATAAAGCCGTTATAACACTTTATGTTTTAAACCAATCAAATACATTTAGCACATGTACGTCTACCGTACTACATAGTTCACACATATCATGCTAGAAGAGATAGGAAGAGGTTCACATACCTCGCGACGATTATCGACTAATAGCAAAACGCTC
This sequence comes from Przewalskia tangutica, assembly GCA_029844215.1. Taxonomy (NCBI): domain Eukaryota; kingdom Viridiplantae; phylum Streptophyta; class Magnoliopsida; order Solanales; family Solanaceae; genus Przewalskia; species Przewalskia tangutica. The sequence continues at coordinate 75,089,719 of CM056728.1, forward strand.
CAAGTACCTCAAACCGTCGGCTACTCCTTAAGTCAAGTAGATCACGCCATACGTAGTACTTCAACCTATAGAGGCCACAAGGCGCCTATTAACATTCTAGATCTCAACGCAGAATATTTTATAGAAAATTCAAAGACTCTCCCGCCACGTTAATCTCCTCCTCTATCAAGGCCGGCTACCAAGCCAACCAGGGGGGGGGTTTGCACGTCTAACCGGACATGTACAATTCTACCCACAGTAATGCTACACAAGTCTACTGTAATACAGTCCTATGTAATTACAGTTCAGTTCTCTTTATTAAAATTCAGGCTTAAGTCAAAAGACATTGCCGCACAACTATGTTCAATTATATATATAGTATACTTCAACTATATATTCCAACAACATGTAATTTCCAATTACAATAGAAGGTCAAGATATTTACCTCGATAAGCCCAAAATTATCCAAGTTATAAGTCGCTCCTGAACAAGGTTTAGCTCCTACTCCGTGCGCTCCAAAACGCTCCAAGAAACCCTGTGTTGTCTACACAACTTCTACTTAATACTTCAACAACGGTGAAGATTTTCCTTAGGGTTTCGTTTAGTGGCTAAAGGAAAGTATAATCGTATTTTCCGGTTCTACGTATATAGGGTACCTTGAGAGTACTACAAGGTATTTGGCTAAAGTATTTTGGGCATTACAACAATACTCAGAGAATACATTTCTACCAAGGGGGTAGTATTTCACTAGCACAACTAGGCAGTGGGTTACTCTCGGCCAGGGCACCACAAAAAGGGGAGAGGGACCCTTCTCGCCAAAGGCCACAAGGAGGAGGAGGGGAGAGGCTTAGGACGAGCCACAAGGAGGAGGGATTTCAAGACTTAGACAAAGTGAGGAGTGAATGAATAAGTCTTCACAAGGGAGGGGTATTTATAGCCAAACCAAAGGCCAACCAATGGCCAAGATCAAGCCATGTGCAAGGCAAGTGTAAGGCCAAGATCAAGCCAAGTGCACCCTAGTCCCTACTCCTTAAAACCCTCACAAATATCTACCAAAAATATCTTCCCACTTGACACCCTAAACGTCCAAGGCCAAACCGCCCACTTGCTTCCAATGTGAGGGTGACACATGTCACCCTCCCGTTGGTCCAAAATGTTCCGCCGCTCGGAAAAATCCGCAAAAATACAAAACGACATAGCCGGAATTTTCCCCTCGCAAGTTATGTAAAACGTTTCGTCGAAAAACGACTCTAACCGGGTGTTGTGCACAAATGTCAATTCGGCCAAGCCACCTAGGCGGGGGTGACACGTGTCACCCTCCTAATGGCCCAAAATAAAACATCTTCCGAAAATATCCACAATGGCCAAAATCTCGAAAACAAAGTGGGCCCCACAAAACCGTAAATTTCTCCCGTGGGCCCCACGTGACCATTTCCGAAAATAAAATTCCATAATTCTAATATAATCACAGAAGCCCAAATTCCAAATCTGGGAACCCAATTCCCATCAACGAACATTTTTCTTTACAAAAAACCGGAAACTTTTTCCGTGGAAAAAATCACCTCTTTCTTCCTTTCAAATTTTCTGTCGTGCTCTCGTACGTACGTCCTCGCATACATACCCTGAGAATACGGGGTATAACAGTTATAATGCCCAAATTACCCTAGCCCAAATCCCTTAGTCCTTAGTAGAAGTTGTGAAGAACTTCTAAGGTTTTCTTGGAGCTACCGGAGCGTACAACTTAGGAGCTAAACCTTGCTCAGGCGCGACTTTTATCTAGGATATTATTGGGCTTACCGAGGTAAATAACCTTATCTTCCTTTTGTAATTAGAGTATATATATACTGTAGAAGTATAGGAATAAGTATTAAATACTTAGAAGGATATTGGCAAGATAGAATTGAATCATATCACAGAAAAGGGCTTTAAAGAAGAATAATAGAATCAGATTTTACATGATCGCTTTCATGAGACTCGGTAGCTCACCGGGTAGGGAAGTGCTGCCCAAATGTCCATAGAATAGCGAACCCTCTGTTTAGAGCTTTATACGCATACTAGACGTTGATAGGCGATTTGGTGATATAGGTCGATACTCTGCGCGACATATTCAACTTAGCGGTGGTTTTCGCCGAGAAGGTATGTGATTCTTCCTATCCTCTTGAGCATGATATTTTAAAGAATATGTATATAGTACGGTAGACGTACGTGTATTAACTGAATAATAATTACGGCAATGTCTTCGGACTTAAGCCTGAATAATAATTACGGCAATGTCTTCGGACTTAAGCCTGAATAATAAGAATCTGAAGTGGTTCAAAAGAATTAAGAAACCCTTTTTGGAAAGAAGAGTAACACTTGGTTTTAAAAAGCTTAAGAGTCATACTAGCTTTATGGGAAGTTAGGTATAACGGCTTAAGAGTGATTAAAAGGAATAATGTTTTACTGATTTCGGAAATCATAATGAATGTCGAACAAACCACAGCAGCGCTAATAAAGGGAAAATGTTTTGACTAATAATGTATTTAAAACCAGTAGAAACTTCCATCTGCATAGGATCTAAGATGAGACAAAATGATATTACACTTCCTAGATCATGGCTGCTGTAATAAAATTGTTATGAACAATAATAAACTACTCACACATAAGGTATATGTTTCTCAAATTGTTTTAAAGGATTAAAACTATGAACTACAAACCCTTTCGAAAATGAGAAACTTGAGTAATTGAAATTAGGCAAACTTGAACGTTAGGAAAAGAATGTTGTTACTTGATTTTACAAGGAGAAGTGTTTTAATGTACTTCAAAGGATAATTACTCTATTTTTATACTACGGGTATTGTGTGACTTTGTAAAAGAAACGGATCTTTTAAAAGAGTAATACATGAAGTACTTTGGGGCTAACAACCCGAACTTGTTAACATAATGTAGAAAGTACCTTGTGTGAATAACTTGATTGTATTGATTTGTGATAGTCTTGTAATACTTTCTTGTTGACTTGATAAGTAAACATGTTAGGATGCTACGTGAGTTAGTATCTTGTGATGTTTGTGTAAAGGGGTTTTCCCTTGTTGTGCTTATGTTGTTTAGCAATAAGCGGTTATGTTGATATTATATCATTCATAACTCCGGGGGTTAAGCTGCCCTCCGATGCGGGGTAGACTCAGGCGGGTCGATGGTGTCACGACCCGATCCCGGGCCCGTGACTGGTGCCTTACCCCGGGCACCCTAGTGATACAACATCAGAGAAAACCAGCGGAAAATAAAACATAAACAGGAAACAAGATATATGATCATAAAACAGGTCAACCAAAAACAGTTGCCTTCTGTATATATACATAAAACCGACGGTTTAATCCTTTTACAACTCGCCTGGCGGTACTACAGACCTCTAAGATTTACAACAACCACGACGGGACGGGGCCCATACCCCGAATGTACAGAAACCTACAACTCGAACACATACCAAAGAATAAGCCTCGAGAAACGGAGCTTCCTAATACGTTGAAGCGTGATCCTACGGCGAGGATCCACTACCGATGTACTCTACCTGCAGATGAACGCAGCCCGAAGAGGTCGACAACAGTACCAAGTATGTGGCAGAAAAATCAGTAAATGAAATCATAACGATCTATATAAGCAGAGACATGTATGATAACAAAACTACAATTCACAACATAAAAGCAGTCAAGTCAGGGACTCACGCCCTCAAGTCATCACTCGAATATAACTATGGGTCTCACGCCCACAACATCAATCGTGTTCGCATTATGGTCGCATGTCCATGATGCAACACTAATAACAATGCCCCATGGCCACATGCCCCCGAAATTCTGCATCGGTGTAGACACGTCCATGTGACATTAACAACAATAATAACAATGCCCCATGGCCACATGCCGGAGTCAGACGGCAGACACGTCCAAGTGACATTATCAACAATATCGGCGATTAACTCGGGTGATTAACCACGCGCACGCCCGGAATTGCATCGGTGTAGACATGTCCATGTAACCACAATAACAATATATCAGGTAATCAACCCTGCCGCATGGCCACATGCCCCCGGAATTCTGCATCGGTGTAGACATGTCCACGTGACATCAACAACAATATACCGCACAACCAGGCTATCACAAACAAGCTCAAGCAAATTACCATACTTCTAGACTTTTATAAAAAGATCCACTCCTTCCCAAGAAGTCACCTGATATCAACACTTGCACAACAAAGGCTATCACAACAAGCATAGGCGAGTTACACAACAACAGGCATAGGCAAGTTACACACAACTCAAGGTACTTCCATTTTATATCAAAGTCCGGGTTTTAACCCTAAAGTACTACGTACATTAAAATCCTCTTTAAGAGATCCATTCCTTTCACAAAAGTCACATTAAAATCCTCTTTAAGAGATCCATTCCTTTAAAAAAAAAGGTTTCATAACTCATAGTTTTAATCTCTTTTAAAACAATTGAGTATCATAAGTCTTGTACGTGAGCCGTTTACTCTTGTTTACAACAATCTTGTTACAGCAGCCATGATCTAGGAAATGTAATACAATTTTGTCTTATCTTAGCTTCTATGCAGATGGAGGTTTCTCCGGTTTTAATAACAATTAGTTATTTGTCAATACACTTTCCTTTATTAGCCGCTGTGGTTTGTTCGACACTTATTCTCATTTCCGAAATCAATAAAACATTATTCTTTTTAAAACCAAGTACTCATTACTCGCGAATGAGGTTTCACAACACATTTAACAAAAATGTTAATAACCAAGTAAAACAAGTTAAGTCTCTTATCTTTCAAGATCAAGTCTCTTAACTTCTACAATCAATAAACCAATCTTTTACCTACATAGAGTCGTTATAACTAACTTCCCATAAAGCTATTATAACACCCTATGTTTTAAACCAACCAACTCATTTAACATATGTACGTCTACCGTACTACATAGTTTACAAAGCATCATGCTAGAAGGATAGGAAGAGGTTCACATACCTCGCGACGATTATCGACAATAAGCAAAACGCTCGCAAGATCGTAACGGCTGGCCGTTTCCACTCTTCAAGTAGAATACGCCACTCGTAGTACTTCCACCTATAAGGCCACAAACGCCTATTAACTTCTAACCGCGGTTCCATTCTACGTAAAATTCGGCGATTTTCCCGCACAAAGATAAATCTCTCCTCTATCGGTAGGCTACCAAGCCATCCGGGGGTTTATACGCCTAACCGGACGATACAATTCTACTATACAAGAATACCATAAGTCTCATGTAATACACCCTATGTAATTCTGATTCGCTTCTTTTCTTTAAATTCGTGCTTAAGTCAAAAGACATTGCCGCACAATAATGTTGATTCTATATATAGTATACCTCAACTATATATTCCTACAACATGTAATCTCCAATTACAATAAGGGACAAGAATATTTACCTCGACAAGCCCAAAATTATCCAAGTTATAATGTCGATCCCGAGCAAGGTTTAGCTCCTACTCCGTGCGCTCCATCCGCTCCAAACAACCCTAGAAGTTCTAACTAACTTCTACTCAAATACTTCAACCAACATGAAGATTTCCTTAGGGTTTCGGTTTGAGACTAAAAGGACAAAAGGTAGTATTTACTGGCTCTACGTATAGAGGTAACTTTTGGAATACAACAAGGTAAAGGCTAAGGTATTTTGGGCATTATAACAATACTTGGAGAGTATTTCTACCAAGAGGGTGTATTATACGAAACAACTAGGCTGTGGGTACCCACGGCCAGACACCACCAAGGAGGGGAACCTCCCGGCCAAAGGCCACTGAGGAGGAGGAGGAGGCTTTGGACGAGAGCCACAAGAGGAGGAGGAGAGTTTTCAAGGCTTAGACAAAGTGAGGAGTGAATGAATAAGTCTTCAACAAGGGAGGGGTATTTATAGGGAAACCAATGGCCTTGATCAAGCCAAGTGCAAGGCAAGTGTATGGCCTTGATCAAGCCAAGTGCACCCTAACCCCTACTCCACAAAACAAGGCACAAAACATGGCACCAAACAAGCCACAAAACAAGGCCAAAACAAGGAGCCAATAGGCCTCAAACCGTGACCAACCGCCAACCCATTATCGCTTCAAATGAGGGTGACAAGTGTCACCCTCCCGTTGGTCCAAAACATTTCGTCTCTCGGAAAAATCCGCAAAAATCAAAAAGGACATAGCCGGAATTTTCCCTACGCAAGCTGTGGAAACGTTTCGTCGAAAAACGACTTTAACCGGGTGTTGTGCATAAAAAGAATTCGGCCAAGCCAATTTGAAGTTCGAATTTCTCTACGTACGTCCTTACGTACATACTCTGGAAATACGGGGTATAACATTCTTCCCCCCTTAGAAACATTCGTCCCGAATGTTCTTTCTAAGCCCCAAAACACACACGCGCCGTATAGTCTACACTGCTATACTTACGAAAACAATCATGCCACACCTGGCCACAAAAACACACGTTCACTTCTCCCTTTTCTCGTTGTACCCTTCTCGAACACTCGAACTCTTCTAGTATCCGTACCACACTTCCGTCAACGCTCGTTTCCAACCTCGAGTCACTACCTCCAAACTTGGTCATCTTACTAACCTCAAACTTCTTTAAGGCCATTCCGACCTTTACGAATCGCTTCGGTCGAACGCGTCCACGAACTCATACGATGATTAACTAAGCGGGCCTAGCACCCTCGTGACCCTACCATCCGGCGGGACCATCCAGAATCGACCCACCTAAACCGGACTCACGGGTTGACCCGCAATATGCCCTCAACCCGACCCTCCGCGCCAACTCTTGCTCCTCGACACGGAACAATCTTACTAACATACGTCATGAAAGCTACCACTTCCACCTCACACTACCCACGGACTTATCACACAAATAAACCCCACGTATACTACGACTCGATAAGGGTCAAACATAAAATAAATCTTTTACACAAGACGACCTTACCTCTAAGGTCTCAATCGTGGAATAGTCTAAGGTTCACACTTACCATGCCCCCGTGCTTATCCTTCACACTAACTGTGCTTCTAAATCACATTTTAGCACAAAGCTATCCGAACATAACACTAAACACATCAAGATAACAAGCATACAAAACTCGGAGGGTTAAGGACATACCGTCTCTACCGCTTTTCTAATCACACCGCCTGCGCGCATAGCTAGTGAAGGTGATGAACCACCATCGATCACGGCGGTGAGTCGCAACATCCGTGCTACCCTTGGTCGGACGATTCCTCGCCAAATGGCCTCGCTGTCGCAAAAATAACAAGCTCCTTGGCACCACGACACTCCCGAAATGCGGTCTACCACATCGGCCACAGGAGTAGGGGTGAATGATCCGCCAACACCCCTACTACCTCGAAACTCAACCTCGAGCCCCGACCGCTCTCAAGACGGTGGAGAACCACTCATCTTGGCGGGGTACAAAACTAGTTCTTCGAGGCGGTCCGCCTCGAAAGTTGCCAAAAGACACGATGTCCCGGCCTCTTCTGGCGATCCGTGTCATTCCGTCGACCTCTCCGTACCTCACATCCTAGTGCATGAGCCTGCATGCGGGCAATGTCCATGCCCGGCTGAAGAGCTACACCCGAACAAGCCTCTGTCAAGTAATCATCTAGCCCGGTGACATAGCGGTGCACTCTATCCTCCATGGTTGCCACTAAAGCGGGGACATACCGAGCCAACGAGTCAAACTCCACGTTGTACTCCCGAACCGTACGCCCTCTCTGTCTAAGCATCATAAATCTGTCGGCCCGTGCCCTCCTCATCTGCGGAGGCAAGAAGTGCGTGAGGAATGCCTCTGAGAACTCGTCCCATACCGCTGGAAGCGCATGCTCTCCCTGGGACAACTCCCACGAATCAAACCAGTCGACTGCGGTATCATGCAGCCGATGTGAACCTAAGACCACCGACTCGGTCTCCGAAGCCTTGATCACTCTCATGACCCGCTGTAACTGCCGGATGAACTCCTGCGGATCATCCTCAGGCCTCGACCCATAAAACTCTGGCGGGCTACAACTCAGAAAGTCCCGTAGCCTCAAACTATTTGCCGGGGTGTACCATGGGTGCTACTGAATCCCAGGCCAGCGTCGGCCTATCTCATATCTCGCCACGACCACGGCGACAATCGGGCCATCTCCTTGTACCCGTCTCATCCGCTCCAGTGTGGACTGGAGGCTCAGTACGGTGGTCTCAGCAGCCATCGCCGCGACTCTAAACTTCTTTGGGCGTCGCAAAACCCGCCGTCTGAAGCATAATCTCAGGCACTGACCGGGCCTGCGCCCTCGTACTCCTCTGTATCTCACTAGCAGCACCCTCGGCTGTCTTGCCCTTTTGGGCTCTGGTTGCCTTGCGCGGAGGCATAACTGGTAAAAACGAGATACGTCAGAGGGGTCCAACTTACAACACAGCTCTAAGGCACGATCTCAGAGTGAGAAGAATGGAAACCAATCCTAAATATCCTATAGCCTCCTGATTATTGGTGTGGTGCACAACACACCGATAATCAAGACTCTACTAGACACGGCCTGCAGACACCTTCCGAGGATTAATCGCTCGATACCACTTTTGTCACGACCGATCCTGGCGTGGATCGTGCCTTACCGGGCACCCTAGTGATACAACATCGTAGAAAACCACGGAAAATAAAACATAAACAGAAACAAGATATATGATCATAAACAGGCCAACCAAAAGCAGTTGCCTCAGATATATACATAAAACCCGACAGTTTAATCCTTTTACAACTCGCCCACAATACAGACCTCTAAGATTTACAACAACCACGACGGGACAGGGCCGCCATACCCTCGAATGTACAGAACCTACAACTCGGGGAACACATACCAAAGAATAAGCCTCGAGAAACGGAGCTTCCCAATACGTTGGCTGTGATCCTACGGCGAGGATCCACTACCGATGTACTCTACTGCGGCATGAACGGCCGAAGAGTCGATCTGGCAGTACCAAGTATGTGGCCAAAAATACGTAAATGAAATCATAGATCTATATAAAAACAGGAGACATGTATGATAACAAAACTACAATTCACAACATAAAAGCGATCATGTCAAGTCGTGGACTCACGCCTCAGTCATCACCGAATATAACTATGGGTCTCACGCCCACAACATCAATCGTGTTCGCATTATGGTCGCATGCCGGATTTACGCATCGGTGTAGACATGTCTATGATGCAACACTAATAACAATGCCCGTGGCCACGTGCCGGAGTGCGACGGTGTAGACACGCCCATGTGACATTAACAACAATAATAACAATGCCCCACGGCCACATGCCCCCGACTGCGCCGGTGTAGACACGCCCGTGACATTATCAACAATAATCGGGTGATTAACCGCGCGTAGCCACGCCCCGAATCTGCGCCGGTGTAGACATGTCCATGTAACCACAATAACAATATATCGTAATCAACCTCGCGTGCCACATGCCCCGGAGTGCATCGGTGTAGACATGTCCACGTGACATCAACAACAATATACCGCACAACCAGGCTATCACAAACAAGCTCAAGCAAATTACCATACTTCTAGACTTTTATAAAAGATCCACTCCCCAAGAAGTCACCGATATCAACACTTGCACAACAAAGGCTATCACAACAAGCATAGGCGAGTTACACAACAATGTGCATAGGCAAGTTACACACAACTCAAGGTACTTCCATTTTATATCAAAGTCCGGGTTTTAACCCTAAAGTACTACGTACATTAAAATCCTCTTTAAGAGATCCATTCCTTTCACAAAAGTCACATTAAAATCCTCTTTAAGAGATCCATTCCTTTAAAAAAAAAGGTTTCATAACTCATAGTTTTAATCTCTTTTAAAACAATTGAGTATCATAAGTCTTGTACGTGAGCCGTTTACTCTTGTTTACAACAATCTTGTTACAGCAGCCATGATCTAGGAAATGTAATACAATTTTGTCTTATCTTAGCTTCTATGCAGATGGAGGTTTCTACTGGTTTTAATAACAATTAGTTATTTGTCAATACACTTTCCTTTATTAGCGCTGCTGTGGTTTGTTCGACACTTATTCTCATTTCCGAAATCAATAAAACATTATTCTTTTTAAAACCAAGTACTCATTACTCGCGAATGAGGTTTCACAACACATTTAACAAAAATGTTAATAACCAAGTAAAACAAGTTAAGTCTCTTATCTTTCAAGATCAAGTCTCTTAACTTCTACAATCAATAAACCAATCTTTTACCTACATAGAGTCGTTATAACTAACTTCCCATAAAGCTATTATAACACCCTATGTTTTAAACCAACCAACTCATTTAACACATGTACGTCTACCGTACTACATAGTTTACAAAGCATCATGCTAGAAGGATAGGAAGAGGTTCACATACCTCGCGACGATTATCGACAATAAGCAAAACGCTCCTCAGTACTGTAACCCGGCTAGCCGTTTCCACTCTTCAAGTAGAATACGCTACTCGTAGTACTTCCACCTATAAGGCCACAAACGTCTATTAACTTCTAACCGCACGGTTCCACATTCTACAGAAAATTCAAAGACCTCCCGCACATGGCGTAAATCTCCTCCTCTATCGGCGGCTACCAAGCCATCCGAGGGGTTTATACGCCTAACCGGACGTATACAATTCTACTATCTGATAATACCATAAGTCTCGTAATGTCTGATCCTATGTAATTACTGATTCGCTTCTTTTCTTTAAATTCAGGCTTAAGTCAAAAGACATTGCCGCACAATAATGTTCAGTTCTATATATAGTATACCTCAACTATATATTCCTACAACATGTAATCTCCAATTACAATAAGGGGACAAGAATATTTACCTCGACAAGCCCAAAATTATCCAAGTTATAATGTCGATCCTGAGCAAGGTTTAGCTCTACTCCGCGCGCCCAATCCGCTCCAAACAACCCTTAGAAGTTCTAACCAACTTCTACTCAAATACTTCAACCAACAATGAAGATTTCCTTAGGGTTTCGGTTTGAGACTAAAAGGACAAAAGGTAGTATTTGGCTCTACGGAGAGAGGTAACTTTTGGAATACTACAAGGTAAAGGCTAAGGTATTTTGGGCATTATAACAATACTTGGAGAGTATTTCTACCAAGAGGGGGGGTGTATTATACGAAACAACTAGGCTAGGGGGGGGTACCCCACGGCTAGACACCACCAAGGGGGAGGGGGAACCTCTCGGCCAAAGGCCACAAGGAGGGGGGAGGGGGAGAGGCTTTGGACGAGAGCCACAAGAGGAGGGAGGAGAGTTTTCAAGGCTTAGACAAAGTGAGGTGAATGAATAAGTCTTCAACAAGGGAGGGGTATTTATAGGGAAACCAATGGCCTTGATCAAGCCAAGTGCAAGGCAAGTGTATGGCCTTGATCAAGCCAAGTGCACCCTAACCCCTACTCCACAAAACAAGGCACAAAACATGGCACCAAACAAGCCACAAAACAAGGCCAAAACAAGGAGCCAATAGGCCTCAAACCCGTGACCAACCGGCCAACCCACATCGCCCAAATGAGGGTGACAAGTGTCACCCTCCCGTTGGTCCAAAACATTTCGTCTCTCGGAAAAATCCGCAAAAATCAAAAAGGACATAGCCGGAATTTTCCTACGCAGCCGTGGAAACGTTTAAAAACGACTTTAACCGGGTGTTGTGCATAAAAAGAATTCGGCCAAGCCAATTTGAAGTTCGAATTTCTCTATGTACGTCCTTACGTACATACTCTGGAAATACGGGGTATAACAGATGGACCTATGATTCGAGAATACCTTATGCGGGTCTGTATGGCCTATGCGGAACTGCGGGAGTTCCAGGTTAGTATGCGGCCCTTGTGGTCATGCGGTTCTTGTAGCCATGCGGACGACGAGTTCAGACGCCGGGAGTAGCTACCGATGCGGGGTTATACCTCATGCGGGCCTATCTGCTTGGCCTACGCGAGTGCGGGAAGTTCCGTGGACTAGATGAGCACATTAGATATCGCGGGCGAGTGGCGGCTTTGATCACGCGGCCTGCAGAGATCTCATGATACAGTTTATGACCCTGTTGGTACTGTGGGTTTTAGTAGTCGGCTATGCCTTCGTACTTACCCCGTACGGTTCTATTGTGATGACTTTGAGGGCATGAGTCCCTGACTTGACATGACTGCTTATTTATTGTGAACTGTAGTTTTGGCTTATCATACATGTCTCCTGCCTTATATAGACTACTATGATTTCATTACAGTATTTTCAGTTTCACATACTTGGTACCTGTTGTACTGACCTCCTTCGGGGGGCTGCGTTCATGCCGCAGGTAAAGGTACTCCTACTGTTGATCCCCGTTCTTAGGATCACCGCTTCAGCGTTGGGAAAGCTCCGTTTCTCCGGAAGCTTAGCATTTTGGTATGGTCCCCTGTCGTTGTAGATATTTGTATTCAGGGGTATGGCGGGGCCCTGTCCCGCCATTGTTGTTTTAAACTCTTAGAGGTCTGTAGACCTGTTGTAAGGTTGGGATGTAACTGTTCGTTTTGGGTTATTTATATACATTATGCCGAAAGGCAACTTTTTCCCAGAAACTGTGTCTTACTTATACTGTTTCATATCTTGGTTGTTTTATATTCCGCTGGTTTTTCTCTGATGTATGACTACTTGGGTGCCCGGGTAAGGCACCAGTCACGGGCCCCGGAACGGGTCGTGACACCCATCCTCACCTTACACTTGCCTAGATCTTGGCCATTGATTTTCCTATAAATACCCCTTTGTGCAAGACTTATTCTTCATCCACACTTAAAGCTTTTCCAAGGCAAAAACTATCCCCCCCTCTTGTGAAGTTCTCGTCCAACCCCCCCACTTTGTGTAGAAATACTCCAAGTATTGTTGTATAAATCCCAAATACCTTAGCCTAGTATTCCTAGTAGTTTTCCAAAGTTATTTCAAATACTAAGAGCCCGGAAAAATACTACTTTATTCCTATAGTCGCAAAAATGAAGCCCTAGAAAAATCTTCATAGCTTAGATGAAGTGTTGAGAGAAGTTGTTTGGAAACTTCTAAGGGTTGCTTGGAGCGGGTTGGAGCGTCAGGAATTGGAGCTGAACGTTGCTCAGGATCGACTTATATCTTGGATAATTTTGGGCTTATCGAGGTAATGATCTTTGTCCCCTATTGTAATTGGATATTACATGTTGTAGTAATGTATAGTTGAGTATACTATATGTAGAATGAATATGGATAAGAATTGAACTGTATTTACATAGGACTGTATTTACAGTAGACTTATAGTATTATTGTGGAGTAGAATTGTACACATCCGGTTAGACGTGTAACCCCCCCTGGAATTGTTGGCTTGGTAGCAGGCCTCGTTAGAGGAGGAGATTTATGTGGTTGCGGGGGGGGAGGTGCTGCCGAATTTTCCGTAGAATAAGGAATCTTGTAACTAGAATTATTCTACGAAGAGATCTAGAGGTTGATAGACGTTTTGTGGCCTTTATAGGTTGAAGTACTACGAGTATCGTATTCTACTTGAAGGGTGTAAAAGGCGAGCAAGGTTAGAGTACTTTGGAGCATTTTGCTAATTGTCGATAATCGTCGCGAGGTATGTGAACCTCTTCCTATCCTTTCTAGCATGATATTTGTGAAATATATTTAGTGCGGTAGACACACGTGTGTTTAAAGGAATTTGACATTCCTTTTGTGTCCTTGACTTGATTTCAAAGTTAAGTGACTTGTTATGAAATATTAAGGACTTGAATTAGGTTAAAAAGTTGTAAAACCTCACTCATGAGTAATGGGTGTGTGGTCTTTTAAAGAATAAAGTTATCTTGATTTCGAAAATAAGAAAGGTTTTATCATTGGATTTAAAATGATAACTTGACTTATAAACAACTTGATTCTGGGAAAGGAGAAGTAACTTGACTTAAGGTATAGGTTACTTGTTTTTAAAAGAGTAAGACACTTGGTTTAAAAAGTATATTGCTACTTGACTTTTAAAGGAAAAGTGCCTTTGTTTTAAAAGAATGTATGGAAATCGTTTTGGTTTTACTTTGATGTCTTTTGACTTGAGTTTTAAATAATAAGAATCATGAAGTATTTCAAAAGAGTTATTAACCATTTTTGAAAGAAAAGAAATACTTGGTTTTAAAAGCTTAAGTGTTATACTAGTTTTATGGGAAGTTAGGTATAACGACTTAAGGAAGATAGAAGGAACGGTTTACTTATTTGTTTATGAAAGTCTTGTATTGATTTCTGGAAAGTGTAGTAAGATGGTTTGATAAGTAGACATGTTAGGATGCTACGTGTGTTAGTGTCTTGTGATGTTTGTGTAAAGGGGTTTCCCTTGTTGTGCTTATGTTGTTTAACGATAAGTCGTTATGTTAGTATTGTACCACTCACCTCTTGACATGTTATACCGGGGGTTAAGCTGCCCCCCGATGCGAGGGATGCCTCATGCGGGTCCAGGGGACCTATGCGAGCTACGAGTTCCGTGTTAGTGTGCGGGGAATACCTCACGCGGTCTATGTGGCCACGCGGACTACGAGTCCGGGGCGATGCCGAGGAGTAGCTACCTCGATGCGGGAATACCTCATGCGGGCTAGGTGGCCTACGCGAGTGCGGTAAGTTCGAGATTAGACGCGCACATTGATATCGAGGCGAGTGGCCGGCTTTGATCATGTGGCGCGATGCAGAAAGACCTCGTGATACGCTTTTATAGCATTGTTGGTACGTGGGTTTTAGTAGTCGGCTATGCCTTCGTACTTACCGTGACGGTTTTATTATGACACAGTGGGACACGTGTTCATATGTATTCCTGGTGCTGTTATATCATGGACTGCCGGCAGTGAGGAAGGAATTCCACGGGCATGATTGATATTGTGGGCATGAGACCCATGGTTATATTTGAGTGGTGACTTTAAGGGCGTGAGTCCCTGACTTGACATGACTGCTTACATATTGTGTATCGTAAATTGGTTATCATATATGTCTTCTATTTTATATAGACTATTATGATTTCATTTACGATATCTTTCGCCACATACTTGGTACTGTTGTCTTCGACCTCGGGCTGCGTTCATGCCGCAGGTAGAGGTACACCAGTCGTCGATCCTCGCTCATAGGATCACAGTTCAGCGTTTTGGGAAGCTCCGTTTCTCCGGAGGCTTATCTTTGGTATGGTCCCCTGTTGTAGGTACTTACATTCAGGGGTATGGCGGGGCCCTGTCCCGTCGTTGTTATAACATTCTTAGAGGTCTGTAGTACTGTTGTGGGCAGAGTTTGTAAAAGGGATATAACTGTTCGTGTTCAAGTTTTATTTATATATTCAGAAAGGTAACCGTTTTGGTTAGTCTGTTTTCTTATTTCATTATTGTATATCTTGTTTCATGTGTAAGCTTTTATTTCCGCTGATTTTTCTCTGATGTTGTATCACTAGGGTGCCCGGGGTAAGGCACCAGTCACGGGCCCGGGGTCGGGTCGTGACTCCCTTCCTCTCCGAACCACTGAATCTGCTACTAATCTGGTAGGCTGAGTCCTCCTACTTGCATCCCTCCTACTTGAACATTCTTTCGTCACATGGCCCTGACGGCCGCAGGTAAAACAAGCACCAACAAAAAGACGACATTCCCCGGGATGACGTCACGCATCAGGAACACCGAGGAAAATCAATCGGGCCGGAACCTACGTGTATCTGTGAACCGAAGCCCCGAGCTCGACCAACTCCTCGCATACCCCGAACGTCACGAACCTCGCGAGGACCACTGCCGGGCGAGGCGCATATCGATCTGCCTTGAGGCGATTCGCCTCGAAAGTTACCAAAGGACCCTGCCGATCTGGCCCTCTTCTGCTGATCTTGGTTAACCCGTCGATCCCACGTTTCCTGCTGCGCGATAAGCCCGCACGCAGCCATGCTCATGCCCGATCAAGAGCTACTCTTGCACAACCCTCTCTTAGATAATCATCAAGACCCGTGATAAATCGGTACATAATATACTCTCTGGTTGCTAAATCCCTAGCTAGTAAAATGGTCGTCTCTTTGCAATCCATACTTTCTGCTACTGGTCGTGGAACTGAATGTCCAGATATCATGGCCGCAGAGGAATCGCTTGCCAGTGCTAAACTCTCTGGGGCGATCGCGTAACTCCCGAATGAAGTACCACCTCGGTGATGATTGGGCTGTGCCTCGCACTCTGTGCTCTACTTGCAGCTCCCTCGGCTGCCTTGCCCTTCTGGGCCCGGGTTGCCTTGTGCGGAGGCATAACTGGTAAGGGAAATAATTACGTTAGAGGGGTCCAACTTATAACACAGCTCTAAGGCACGATCTCATAGTGAGAAAATGGAAACCAATCCTAAATATCCTATAGCCTCCTGATTATTGGTGTGGTGCACAACACACCGATAATCAAGACTTACTAGATACTGTCATAGACACTTTCCGAGGATTAATCGCTTTGATACCACTTTTGTCACGACCCAACGGGCGTGGATCGTGCCTACCCGCACCCAAGTAGACATACATCAGAGTAACCAGCGGAATATAAAACAAGACATGAAACAATATGAATGAGAAACAGTTTGTCTGAGAAAAGTTGCCTTTCGGCATATATGTATATATGAAAACTTGAACAGTTACATCCCTTTTACAAACCCTCCCCACAACAGTACTACAGACCTCTAAGAATGTTATAACAAAAATGACGGGACAGGGCCCCGTCATACCCCTGAATGTAAGTACCTACAACGACAGAGGACTATACCACGATAAGCCTCCGAGAAACGAGCTTCCCAAAACGCTGAATCGTGACCCTATGAGCGAGGATCAATAATCGGTGTACTTCTACTGCGGCATGAACGCAGCCCCAAGGAGGTCGATAACAGTACCAAGTATGTGGAAATCAAATTATCAGAATGAAATCATAATAGTCTATATGAAGAAGACATATATGATAACCAATTTACGATACACAATATGTGCAAATATGTCAAGTCAGGGACTCTCGCCCTCAAAGTCATCACTCAAATTTAACCATGGGTCTCATGCCCACAATATCAATCATGCCCGTGTAATTCTTCCTCACCGCTGTGATCCCATGATATAAAAGCACCAAGGAATACACATGAACACCAGGTCCCACCTGTGTCATAATAAAACCGTACGGGGTAAGTACTGTTACACCCCGTAAGTCCAGGACATGTAAAAGAGAATGTACGTAAGGAATCAAGACTTGGAAATTAGTACGAAAGGAAGAATTGTTTTTCCGACGGAAAATCTTCCGAACGCCGGAAAGGAAAAATGTTCGTTGTTGAGAATTGAATTCTCAAAATGTATTATTTGAAGAATATGGAACTTATTAATATTATGGAAATCTATTTTTACGGATTTAGTCGAGTGGGGCCCACCCGAGGAATTTTACGTTTTGCGGGGCCCACGAGGGTTACGGAATTTTGGTGGACGAATGAGAGGGAGACACGTGTCACTCCCACATGTGGTCTTGGACGAATTGGTGTGAGGGTAAAATGGTCATTGACCATCTTGGAAGATAAGTCTTCAAGCTTGATATATTTGACCAAAGTCAACTTGTCCACATGGGCTTGATCCTAGTGAAAACCATCTAAGCCTCACATTTGTTATAATCTTGGCCATCCATAGTGTTATAAGTACTAAGCTAGTGCAAGACAAACTCATTTTACACTTAGAAAATATCACACATTTCTTGTTCTTCCATTGTGCTCTCGGCTTTGAGCTAAAGTCCACACAAAATTTTTGTAATTTTCCTCCATTAGCCACAAGACTTAAACCCAATGTCCCTAAGGGTATTGTAAGGTTATCTCAATAGAAAGATTTCGGAAAAATGACATTTTCGTATTAGTCGCAAGGCGGAAACCGAAGGAGTTCTTCAACTTTGAAGTTGGAACTTGAAGATGGGTTCTTCATAGGCCTCTAACGAGTGCTTGGAGCGGATTGGAACCTAAGGAAAGGAGCTAAGAATGGCTAAGGCGCGACTTTGAATCTTGGAAATTTTAAGGGCTTGGAAAGGTATAAATTTTGTCGTTTTAGCAATTAAGTTTACTTATTGATTGTAGCTATGGATATTAGCAAGCATGAGTTATATATTATATAGTTGGATTAGTGTATTGGCTATTGGAACCCTAATCCGAAAACTAGCATGTTTAGCCTTAAGATTGGAATTCAAGTCGATTATTAGTTTAAGTCGTCACATGTTGTAAAAATAAGGAAATTGTAGTTATTGAAGTTGTTTATGACTATATAACATGTTTGACCTTAGAACTTGGAATTTGAAAAGGGTTGGAAAAGACTTTGAATTGTGGTTATGTTGTTAGCCGAGAATGGCTTGATTATGGACTTAGTTGGTGTTAATTGTGGGGCGGAATTTTAAACGTATTGTAAGGCGTGTAATCCCCTTTTTGTTTGGTTGTTGTTTGGAGCCTTAAATGTGGCGTGTTGGTTATTGTATTCGTCCTTGAAAAAGGTGGCAAAGTGAGTAGAAACAAAGGAAGTGTTGCCCGATTTTCTGTAGAATTAGAGACCGTATACTTAGTATTATTCTACGTTAGAGACTAGAAGTTGATAGTCTTGTTGTGACCATTATAGGTTGACACTTCTACGTACGGCGTATTCGGCTTAGCCTGTGGATTTAGCCAAAAAGGTATGTGAACTATCTCCTCTTCTAGCATGATTCCTTAAGATAAAGAAAGTAAGTTCTACTCCTTAAATGATTCATTCCTTGGTTGTACTTGGATTGCCTAATATAGAATTTGTTCTATGTACTTCCTTGATTGTACTTTGATGTTTAAATTGTAAGTTGTATAATCCATTGCCTTAGTGAAGTTGGATTCTTAAAAGTGAAAGTATTTTACTTAAAGTACATAGAGTCTTGAAAAGGAAGTGGTTTCCAAATCTTTCGGCTAGTGCCTTAGTTCCAAAACCTAAAGGTCATTATAATGACTTTAGGGGAGTCAAATGAGTGATTTACTTACTTGTTTTAAAAGAGGAGAAATGGCATGATTTAAGAGAAGTAACTTGTTTTAAAGGTGTGAGTTACTTGAGGTTTAAAAGTAGAAGAAACTTGTTTTCTATATATTAAGAGACTCGAAGTATTTTGAAAGTTAAGAGACTCGATTTGAAAGTTTGTGATACTTGGTTTTAAGTATAAGTCTCTTAGTTATAAAAAGAATGAAATTGTCTAAAAATCATAAAGGGTTATAACGGCTTTATGGGAAGTTGGTTATAACGGCTTTATGGAAGGTTTAGAAAGTTGTCTATTTTGATTAAAGGGCATAAGTTGCCTAGATTGTGAAAATTTGAAGTTACTTGATTTCAAGCCTTGAAATGAGTTTTCTAAACGTGTAGTAACTTACTTTGAAAAATAGACATGCCTTGATACTACGGGTGTTAGTATCTTGGGGTTTTACATAAAAAGGAGTCTTTTGAAAAGAATGTACGTACGTAGTACTTTGGCCTGTTTAATTGAGAATAATTCTATGTGATGCCTTGATTAGTACTTTGGCTTGATAAATTGAGAATTTGTCTAAGTGTGCCTTGATTAGTACTTTGGCTTGATAAATTGAGAATTTGTCTAAGAGTGCCTTGATAAGTACTTTGGCTTGATTAATTGAGAATTAGTCTAAGTGCGCCTTGATAAGTACTTTGGCTTGTTAAATGAGAATTATTCTATTTGTGCCCTGATAAGTACTTTGACTTGTTAAATGAGAATTATTCTATTTGTGCCCTGATAAGTACTTTGGCTTGTTAAATGAGAATTATTCTATTTGTGCCCTGATAAGTACTTTGGCTTGTTAAATGAGAATTATTTTGTTTGTGCCCTGATAAGTACTTTGGCTTGTTAAATGAGAATTATTCTATTTGTGCCCTGATAAGTACTTTGGCTTGTTAAATGAGAATTATTCTATGTATGCCTTGATAAGTACTTTGGCTTGGTTAATTGAGAATTATTCCATGTGTGCCTCGATAAGTACTTTGGCCTGATTAGTTGAGAATTGCCTATGTGTGCTGGTGATAGCCTTTGAGTGCAAGTATTATGTTTTATTACGTTGCCGCGACTCTCGGTTGGAGGGCATGTCTTGTTGTAAGTATTTGGGCGTCTGAAGCGGTGAGGTGGGATTCCACGGGTATGCTTCCGTTATTTGTAGTACTTGGGTTAAATTCCCGGATTTTTATAGAAGACATGGTAGTGCTTCTGTTTTGTTTGACGGCCGGTCGAGATAGGGTAAGAGTATGAGTGAGGGGTAAACCCCCAAGATGCTATACCACCTTCTCCAGGGTAAGAGTATAAGTGAGGGGTAAACCCCCAAGACATTATACCCCCTGCTTGTTTTGTTTGATGGTCGGTTGAGATAGGGTAAGAGTATAAGTGAGGGGTAAACCCCCAAGATGCTTTACCACCTTCTCCAGGGTAAGAGTATAAGTGAGGGGTAAACCCCCAAGATGTTATACCACCTGCTTTACCACCTTCTCCAGGGTAAGAGTATAAGTGAGGGGTAAACCCCCAAGACGCTATACCACCGGTGGGACTTGGTGTTCATGTATGCCTATTGGTGTATTATTATATCGGATCGCGGCTGGTGAGGAAGGATTCCACGGGCATGATTGATATTATGGGCGTGAGACCCATGGTTACATTTTAGAAATGACTTGAGGGCATGCATCCCTGACTTGTTATGACTGCTTATGTGTTGCGTACTGTAGGTTGGCTATCATACATGTCTCATGTTTTGTTAGACTGTTATGATTTCATTACAGTATTTACTGTTTCACATACTTGGTACATTCTTGTCGACCTCATTCGGCTGCGTTCATGCCGCAGTTTAGGTACGTGATTTGGTGATCGCGGTGTAGGACCTGCCGTAGTTTTGGATAGCTCCTTGGTTCGGGAGTTTATCTTTTGTTATAAGTTCTTTCGATGCATGTGCTTTTGTCTGATTATGGGTACGACGGGGCCTTGTCCCGTCATAGTTCAGTATAACTCTTAGAGGTCTGTATTCATATGTGGGATTGGACTCATGTACGGTGTAGTGTCTTTTGTCATGTATATTATATGGCAGCCTGGTGGCTTTGCGTTACGCATCGATTGGTTTTATAAGAAAAAAAAAAAGGTGTTATTTAATTTCCGCAGTTTACTTAGTTGTTAAGGTAGAAGGGTGCCCAGGTAGGGCACCAGTCACGGGCCCGGGGTTCGGGTCGTGACAAGTACGAAGGCATAGCCGACTACTAAAACCCACAGTACCAACAATGCCATAAACTGTATCACGAGGTCTTTCTGACGCGCCACGTAATCGCCGCCACTCGCCCTCAGTATCAATGTGCGCGTCTAATCCTGGAGCTTACCGCAGCTCCGCATAGGCCACCTAGGCCCGCATGAGGTATTCCTCGCATCGAGGGTAGCTACTCCCCGACAACGTCCTGGACTCTCGTAGTCTGCATGGCCACATAGACAGCATGAGGTATTCCCCGCACACTAACCTGGAACTCTCGTAGCTCCGCATAGGTCCCCTGGACCCGCATGAGGTATTCTCGAATCATAGTCACACAGACCGCATGAGGTATACCTCGCATCGGGGGGCAGCTTAACCCCCGATATAACATGTCAAGAGGTGAGTGGTACAATACTAACATAACGGCTTATCATTAAACAACATAAGCACAAAAAGGGAAACCCCCTTACACAAACATCACAAGACACTAACACACGTAGCATCCTAACATGTTTACTTATCAAACCAACAAGAAAGTATTACAAGGCTATCACAAACCAACATAGTCAAGTTATTCACACAAGGTACTTTCTATTTTATGTCAACAAGTTCGGGTTTTTAACCCCAAAGTACTTCATACATTAACTCTTTTAAAAAGATCCGTTTCTTTCACAAAAGGCACACGATACCCGTAGTAGCAACTAGAGTGACTATCTTTTTTAGTAAACCCCAAACAACTTCCCTACCTTCTTTTTGAACCAACTTAAGACAAAAGCATGCCTCCCTTTTTAAACGAAAACACTTCAAATTTTCAAGTCTTTGTCTTTTATAAATCAAGTCTTTACTTTGAAATTTTAAGAAAATCAAAACTTGTTTATTAATGATCTTATTAAAGCAGCCATGATCTAGGAAATGTAATACAATTTTGTCTTATCTTAGCTTCTATGCAGATGGAGGTTTCTACTGGTTTTAATAATACTTAATTAGTCAATACATTTTCCTTTATTAGCGCTGCAGTGGTTTGTTCGATACCTTTTCTCATTTCCGAAATCAATACAAGACTTTCATAAACAATTAAGTAAACCGTTCCTTTTATCTCTCTTAAGTCGTTATACCTAACTTCCCATAAAGCTAGTATAACTCTTAAGCTTTTAAAACCAAGTATTACTCTTCTTTCAAAAACGATTCTTAATTCTTTTGAGATACTTCAAGATTCTTATTATTTAAAACTCAAGTCAAAAGACATCGAAGTAAGACCACGTTCAGTTAACACACGTACGTCTACCGTACTATACATATTCTTTTAAAACATCATGCTCAAGAGGATAGGAAGAATCACATACCTCCTCGGCGAAATCCACCTGCCAAGTCGAATATGTCGCGCACAGAGTATCAACCTATAATAGTCAAATACGTCTATCAACGTCTAGACTACTCTGTAGAATATTCTAAGCAGAAGGTTCTTACATCTATGGAAAATTGGGCAGCACTTCCCTACCCGACCAACTACTCAAGTTCATCAGTAAATCTCTATGTAAATCAGATTCAAGTCTCTTCTTGAATATCCTTCTATATCTGATACTCCTTTCTATACTACTACTGGATGTAACCTCCAATTACAATAGAAGGACATGATTAATTACCTCGATAAGCCAAAAATTATCCAAGATTTAATGTCGATCCTGAGCAAGGTTTAGCTCCTACTCCGTGCGCTCCAACCCGCTCCAAGCAACCCTTACGCTCCTAACCAACTCCTCTTTAAGAACCAACCTAAACAAGTGAAGAACACTAAGGTTCTTGTCCTCACAACTCTCGGCCAAGGTGAGGCTTTAGGGGCTAGGGTGTGAAATCTTTTATAACTCTTTGGTTAATAATCTTCCTAATACACTAAGGAAGAACACTTAAGAGTTTAGGAATTTTTGGACAAAGTTTGGTTAAGGGAGAGGGGTGTGGGACGAGAACTATCAAGAGGGGGGGGGGGGGGGGGGTTCGGCGAGCTTCAACTAAAGGGGGAGAAGGATTTTGAGACTTGGAAAATGTTTAAGGGATGAAGAAGTCTTGCTAGCAAGGGGGGTATTTATAGAACAACCAAGGGCCAAGATTAAAACAAATGGAGGGTGTAGATGTGGTAGCTTGTTCAAGTGAGGTCTTCCACCAAGTGTCCACCACAATGTTGGGACATATGTCCACCACAACAATGGGACATATGTCCCCCACAACAATGAGCCAAGTGGCATCCCACTTGCTCAAGAAAACCGTCCACAATGCCACCCCCACAAGCCCAAAACAACTTGCACCTACCTACTCCCACTCACCCAAAGAAAAATATCTTCCAAGACTTTGACCACTTGACCATGTCCACTTGGCCATACAAATCATCCAACATGCCACCTAAGGGTGACACATGTCTCCCTCCAATTGGTCCAAAATATTTCGTCTCTCGGAAAAATCCGTAATCGGTTAAAATATTAAAAACGTAGAATTTCCTTCACAAGGTTCGGAATCTTTTCCGTCGAAAGTTCACAATTTCATCCTTAACCTAATTAGGGCTTGTTCAAACATACGTACATCCTTACATACATACTCCGGAAATACGGGGTGTAACAGTAGCTAACCCTAGAGCTGACAGTTTGAGGATTCGGGATTTTCTGGGTTGTAGTCCACCCGAGTTCTATGGTTCGAGATCTGAGGAGGATCCTCAGGAGTTTATTCTGCAAATACAGCGGACTATGCAGGTGCTTAGGGTCTTGGAGACCGAGTCAGTGGTGCTAGCTTCTTACCGGTTACGCGATATTGCGTTGAACTGGTTTGAGTCATGGGAACTATCTAGGGGTGTGGGTGCTCCTCCAGCTGTTTGGGATGAGTTCACAGAGGCCTTTCTTGATCACTTTTTGCCTCCTGAGATGAGGAGAGCCCGTGTTGATAGGTTCTTGTCATTGAGGCAGAATGGGAGGACCATCAGGGAGTACAACCTGGAGTTTGACTCGTTGGCCAGGTATGCGCACACTATTGTGGCTGACATGGCAGACAGAGTTCATCGCTATGTGATGGGGCTAGACCGTCATATGATCACTGCTTGCCTGGGAGTGGCCCTTCACCGGTATGGATATTTCGGGATGCAGACATATGCACAGGGATTGAGGGCGGGGAGAGAGGATCGACCAGACCACGGCCACCAAGAGGCCGGGGCAGCGATGGTTGAGGTGATTTTCGTGGCGGAGAGCCTCGGCGGCGAGCTAGGTCTACATTTCAGCACGCACAGTGCTCCTTCCCGATTTTGAGCGGGAGGTTGGATCAGCGGGTAGTCAGAGCAGTCGAGCTCGAGCTTGGATTCGTATGCGCGCATGGGTTCTAGCGATCGGGGCCACTCTTCCTCGGTGTCACGGTGTGGCGGCATCACCATGGGAATGTCGTCGTATTCGCGTGCTGTTTTACTGGCCGTCGGGGCCATATGTTGAGGATTGTCCTAGTAGGAGAGTTACGGGAGGATAGAATAGTCTACCGATCGATTGCGGGTTCTTCGCCTTGGTAGCTAGGCGGGATGTTCATACCGTGGTAGTGGCGAGGTCGTGGTGGAAGTTCCCAGTTTTAGCGGTCCTTTGAACCGCCTATATGATTTCAGGTATATCTTCGACCCTTTAGAGATTTGTATGCATGATAAGGTTGTTGTATGTTTAAGTATCAAGAACGGATAATATTGAGATTATGAATGTATGCTAGAAGTAAGTTGGAAGTACGAAAAGATAATCCTTTTAGGCCATGAATGTTAGTAGATAGTGATGGTACACACTTTGGATTTGTTTCCTCGTTTGGTTTGTGATGGATAAATATGCAAGTGCGGTGTATTAGGGCCATATGTGGCATAATTAGGTTTCACTAAGTGCAGTTTTATGAGACTATGCCAAGAAATGATAGATTGAGCTCCGAAAGAACATTCGGGGACGAATGTTTCTAAGGGGGGAAAAATGTTACACCCCGTAAGTCCAGGACATGTATAAGAGATTGTACGTAAGGAATCAAGGCTTGAAAATTTGTACGAAAGGAAGAATTGTTTTTCCGACGGAAAATCTTCCGAACGTCGGAAAGGAAAAATGTTCGTTGATGAGAATTGGATTCTCAAAATGCATTATTGGATGAGTATGGAACTTATTAACGTTATGGAAATTTATTTTTACGGATTTGGTCATGTGGGGCCCACCCGAGGAATTTTACATTTTGTGGGGCCCACGAGGGTTACGGAATTTTATGGACGAATGAGAGGGCGACACGTGGCACCCCCACATTGGTCATGGACGAAATATGCAAGGATAGAATGGTCATTTGACCATTGTGGATGATAAGTCTTCAAGCTTGAGAATATTGACCAAGTCAACTTGTCCACTTGGCTATTATCCATGTGTTCTCCATCCTAGCCACACATTTGTTATAATCTTGACCCTTCATTGTGTTATATATACCCAACTAGTGCAAGACTAGTTCTTCAACACTTAGAATTATTTCACACTTTCTTGTTCTTCACTAGATAGCTCACGGGTTCACCTCACTCCCACAAGAAAAATTTGTAGTTTTGTTCCATTATTCACAAGACTTAAACCCAAGGTCCCTAAGGGTATTGTAAGGATATCTCAATAGAAAGATTTCGGAAAAGTGGCGTTTTCGTATTAGTCGCAAGGCGGAAACTTAAGGAGTTCTTCAACTTTGAAGTTGGGACTTGAAGATGAGTTCTTCATAGGCTTCTAAGGAGTGCTTGGAGCGGATTGGAACATAAGGAAAGGAGCTAAGAATTGCTAAGGAGCGACTTTGAATCTTGGAAATTTTAAGGGCTTGTAAAGGTATAATTCTTGTCGTTTTAGTAATCAAGATTACTTATTGTTGTAGCTTTGGATATTAGCAAGCATGAGGTATATATTGTGAAGTTTGATAAGTGTATTGACTATTGGAACCCTAATCCGAAAACTAGTATGTTAGCCCTTAAGATTGTAGTTCAATTTGGTTACTAGTTTAGTTGTCACATGTTATATAAGGAAGGAAATTGTAGTTGTGGAAGTTGTTTATGACTATATAACATGTTTGACCCAAGAACTTAAGTTGGATAAGAATTGGTGTTGTTGTATCTCAAGTTGCCGAATAGACATTGTATTTTTGTGGACTAGTTTTGATGTCAATTGTGTCACGACCCGACCCCGGGCCCGTGACTGGTGCCCTACATGGGCACCCTTACAGGTATACATCAGAGATAATCAGCGGAACATACATGAAACTTATAAATAAATCAACAGAAATAAAACAACAGGTTAGCCGATAGGGCTACCTTCCTGGACATATATATAAGCAACCGAAACAGTTGCCCCCTTTCCTTTACAAACTGACCCACAATATGTGACTACAGACCTCTAAGATTTTTTTTTTACCATAACAACTGTGGCGGGACAGGGCCCCGCCATACCCCTGAATACACATGAATCTACTACCTCAGGGAAAACCGTACCAAGAGATAAGCCTCCGGAGCAAATGGAGTTTTTTCCCAAATCTGACCGAGATCCTAGAGCAAGGATCACCAACCTGGTACCTAAAACTGCGGGCATGAACGCAGCCCAGAAGAAGTCGATAACAGTCGAATATGGAGCGAAATAACGTCTGATAAACATATCATAATCAGATAAAAGAATGACAAGGACAAGTATAAAAATACATACCAGATCCTGCCGTGTCATTACCACTTATGAACTTAATCTTACATTATTATCTTTTCCCATTTCAATAAAGGTTATAGCCACATTCTTACGCACATAATTAGGAAAAATCAATAAGTTCATTTCTATATAACTCACTTGTCTTTCCTAAGTATAATCCGGCCCTTAAAGGAGGGCGCATATACTACTCGGCCCAATCTGGGACGCAATCACGTCACACAAAAATCAAAGCGTGTCCGTGGAATCCCCCATCACTGCCGACAGCTATAAGTGTAAAATATAACCATGTGACGCGCCCGTGGCATCCCCACCTCACTGTCGGCGTACACATACACAACACATATATATATATATCTCCTGCCCGTGGAATCCCACATCACTGCCGACAACTATAAGTGTAAAATATAACCATGTGACGCGCCCGTGGCATCCCACCTCACCGCTACATACATACACAACATATATATATATATATATATATATATATATATAACGCGGCCGCATGCCCCGGAATCCCACATCGTATAAGCATGGCCATAACGTGCCCTCGGCATCCCTCATCGTAGGTGCAGGTCTTCATGGGGAGCTAACCCATGGAGTAATAATATAACATGCCCCCGGAATCCCTCATCGTGGGTACATGTCTTCATGGGGAGCTAGCCCATGGAGTAATAATATAACATGGTCGCATGCCCCGGAATCTCACATCGTATAAGCATGGCCATGGAGTAATAGATCACACGGGCATCTAACCCGCATCCTGGCTGCATGCCCCGGCATCCCTCATCGTATAAGCATGGCCAAGATCAATCACGATGGAAGCATACCCGTGGAATCCCCCGTCACTGCCGGTACGTCCAATAAAATGTCCGGGCATCTAACCCGCATCCTGGTCACATGCCCCGGAATCCCATATCGTATATGTCACGACCCAACCCCGGGGCCGCGACTGGTACCCTACCGGGGTACCCTGTCAGGTATATGTCAGAGAATAGCAGTGGAACATACATAACACATAACTTATAAAAAGGGTAACCATCACTGGCCAGCCGATAAGGCTGCCTTCCATAAAACATACATAAACAAAGTATAGTAGTACAACTGGTTCTTACAGCCCAAAACATATATGTGAGCACATACCTCTAAAGATAACAACTATGGCGGGACAGGGCCCCGCCATACCCCTGAATGTACAAAATACCTATAGCATCAGGGAATATCCGTACCAACAAAACAAGCTTCCGGAGGAATGGAGCTTCTGACAACCGAGTAAAAGATCCTAGGAATGAGGATCTACCACCTGCTTTCCCTTACCTGCGGCATGAACGCAGCCCCCGAGGAAGGGGTCGACACAACGTACGTGCAGTATGTAAAGCGGAAAATCGTAGTAATATCATAAGTCAAAATAAGCTGGAGTCATAGATAAAATCAATTTCCTTGCACTGTGCCTTACTAACAATGAGAGTAACAAGTATAAATCTTATAGCATAAAAATAGGAGGCTCACGATCAAAACAGGGTACCTCGCCCGTAGTATCATTAAGCAATCCTACTCCTGGGACTATTTCACCCGCATGGGTCATGTGGACCCGCATGAGGTCATCCGCCTCGTCATGGGACTATTTCACCCGCATGGGACTATTTCACCCGCATGGATCCTGTGGTCCGGATCCGCATGAGTACAAGCGTCGCACTCGCATCATGGGTAGCAAATCCATGGCATAGATAATAACCCGGGGTTTACCCCGTAATAATACAAATATATAACATAGCTCATCCGGCTATCATACATAACATAAGCACTACCGGCCTATCATATCACAACATAAGCACTACCGGCCTATCGTATCATACATAAGCACTACCGGCTTATCATATCATAAGCAAGTTAAGTAATCCCCTAACTTCGTATTAACATTATCAATATATCCTCTCATTTTAGTATCCTAAGGCACTAACATGTCTTTTAATAGAAAATCCGGGAATTCAACCCAAGTACCATGTACTTCTAACTTTTTAAGAAAACTCTTTTTGTACAAGGATCCCAAGATACTAATCACCATAGTATCAAGTTACAATTTCTTTTCAAAACAAGTCACATTTCCTTTTAGAAATATAATAGGCTTCTAAATCAAGTGACTTCATTTCCTTTAAAACCTTAGACAACCAATGCCTAAAATCAATCCACCTTCCATAGTTTCAAATCCGTTACCCGTACTTGTTTTTAATTAGAGTAACCATTCTTTGTGAACCTTTCAAAAACTA
This sequence comes from Przewalskia tangutica, assembly GCA_029844215.1. Classification (NCBI taxonomy): domain Eukaryota; kingdom Viridiplantae; phylum Streptophyta; class Magnoliopsida; order Solanales; family Solanaceae; genus Przewalskia; species Przewalskia tangutica. Next base: position 75,118,886 of record CM056728.1, read on the forward strand.
ATATAACCAACTCCCCATAAAGTCATTATATTAGCGTTATTCTTTTGTCAAATACATTTTCCCTAAATCCAAGGGACTTATACTTTTGAAATGAAACAAGTGTAGATTATCAAATCTTGTACGTATACCGTACTACATAGATACAACTATTCATGCTCAAGAGATAGGAAAGCTCTACATACCTCTTCGGTCAATCCACTTGCTAAGTCCAACTACCGCAAGTAATATGTCAACCTTAGAGCTTTTGCCAAATTTATCCAACACTTTGCTAGCCTTTCTACCAAGAATACCACCACCACCACCTTCACAAGTTAACCACAAGCTTCCTTCTTGTCTTTTAATTTTTTTCCAGATTTTTCCTAAGGCTAGATTGTCTCTTGGATTTTTAGAGAGAGGGAGGAGCTTGAAATATTTAGAGAGAATGTCACGACCCGTTCCGGGGCCCGTGACTGGTGCCTTACCCCGAGCACCCTAGTGATACAACATCAGAGTAATCAGCGGAACATAAAAACGATACAAGACATATTATGAAATATGAAACAATAATCTGAGAAAAACTTGCCTTTCGGCATATATATAAATAACAACTTTTTTTCAACATGAACAGTTTAATCCTTTTTACAAACCCTGCCCACAACAGTACTACAGACCTCTAAGAATGATACGACAACAATGGCGGGACAGGGCCCCGCCATACCCCTGAATGTAAACACCTACAACAACAGGGGTCTATACCACTGATAAGCCTCCGGAGAAACGGAGCTTTCCCAACGCCGAATCGTGACCCTAAGAGCGAGGATCGATGGCGGTGTACCTTTACTGCGGCATGACGCAGCCCGAAGGAGGTCGATACAACAGTACCAAGTATGTGGCGAAAATAACTCACGTAAATGAAATCATAGTAGTCTATACCAAGCGAGAGACATGTATGATAACCAAACTACGATTCACCATAAATAGCAATCATGCCAAGTCGTGGACTCACGCCTCAAGTCATCACTCAATTTTAACAATGGGTCTCACGCCACAACATCAATCGTGCGTGGAATACCTTCCTCACTGGCGGTTATGATATACAAGCACCAAGGAATACACATGAACACGAGTCCCACGTGTCCTAATAAAACGATAGGGTAAATACGAAGGCATAGCCGACTACTAACACCAGCATACCAACAAGGTCATAAAGCGTGTCATGATATATGTCTAGACCGTCACATGATAAAAGGCGGTCACTCGCCGCGATATCAAATGCGCGTCTAGCCACGAACTTTCCGACTCCGCATAGGCCAACCTCATAGGCCGCATGAGGTATAACCCGCATCGAGGGTAGCTACTCCGGCATCGCCCTGGACTCGCGATCCGCAGCGCGAGACCGCGTGACCACGCGGCGTAAACTAACACGGAACTCCGTAGTTCCGCATGGATCCCCTGGACCCGCATGAGGTATTCTCGAATCATGGTCCCAGACCGCCTGAGTCTACCCGCATCGGAGGGCAGCTTAACCTCCGGACACAAGTCAAGGTGAGTGGTATAATACCAACATAACGGCTGATAGTCAAACAACTTTAAGCGCAGTCGAGGGGAACACCCCTTTACACTAACATCACAAGATACTAACACACGTAGCATCCTAACATGTTTACTTATCAAATCAACAAGAAAGTATTACAAGGCTATCACAAACCAATACAATCAAGTTATTCACACAAGGTACTTTCTATTAACAAGTTCGGGTATCTACCCCCAAAGTACTTCACACATTAAATCTTTAAAAGATCTGTTTCTTTCACTTAAGTCACACAATACCCGTAGTATAAAATAGAGTGACTGTCCTTTTAAGAAAACCAAAACTCTTACCTTTGTAAAATCAAGTAACAACATTATTTTCCAAACGTCCAAGTTTGCCTAATTTCAAATGTTCACGTTTCTTATTTTAGAAAGGTTTCGTAGTTCATAGTCTTATTCATTTAAGAATATAATTCTCTTTTAAACAATCGGAGAAACATAAGCCTTATATGTGAGTAGGATATTCTTGTTTATAACAATCTTATTACAGCAGCCATGATCTAGGAAATATCATTTTGTCTCATCTTAGCTTCTATGCAGATGGAAGTTTCTCGGTTTTAATAATACTTAATTATTCAATACATTTTCCTTTATTAACGCGATGGTTTGTCGATACACATTTCTGATTTCCGAAATCAGTAAAACATTATCCCTTTTAAAAATCAAGTACTCATTACTCACGAATGAGGTTTCACACAAAATTCATATAATTCATTTAAGTTAAGTCTCTTATCTTACGAGATCAAGTCTCTTAACTTCTAAAATAAATAAATCATTCGTTTTATCTCTCTTAAGCCGTTATACCTAACTTCCCATAAAGCTAGTATAACTCTTAAGCTTTTAAAACCAAGTATTACTCTTCTTTTAAAAACAGTTCTTAATTCTCTTGAACTACTTCAAGATTATTATTATTCGGGCTTAAGTCAAAAGACATTGCCGTACAACTACGTTCAATTAACACACGTACGTCTACCGTACTACATAGTTATACACACATCATGCTAGAAGAGATAGGAAGAGGTTCACATACCTCGCGACGATTATCGACTATTAGCAAATCGCTCCACGGCTATAACCCGGCTAGCCTGGTTCACCTTCTTAAGTAGCACATGCTACTCGCAGAACATTCAACCTATACAGGTTATACAAGTCTATCAAAGTCTAGACTACTTGGTAGAATAAATCTAGATGCAAGATCCTACGGGAAATTGGGCAGCCCTTCCCTACCCGTCAACTTACACAAGTCTACTGTAATACAGTCCTACGTAATTACAGTTCAGTTCTTAACTTTAAATTCAGGCTTAAGTCCAAGGACATTGCCACAACATTAAGTTCAGTACTATATATAGTATACTTCAACTATATATTCTAACATCATGTAATTTCCAATTACAATAGAGGGACAAGATAATTACCTCGATAAGCCCATAATTATCCAAGTTAAAATGTCGATCCTGGGCAACGTTTAGCTCGACTCGAGCGCTCCAACCCGCTCTAAACCACCCTTAGAAGTTCTAACCAACTTCTACACAATACTCCAACCAACTACGGAGATTTTCCTTAGGGTTTCGGTTTTGTGACTGACGGGAAGTATAATAGTATTTCTGGGTTTTTCGTATAGGTATGACCTTAGAATACTACAAGGTATACGGCTAAGGTAATTTGGGCATTATAACAATACTTTGGAGAGTATTTCTATACCACAAAGGGGGGGTATTATACGAAAACAACCTAGGCTAGGGGGGGGGTACCCCACGGCTAGCACCACAAGGAGGGGGGGAGGGCTCTCGGCCAAGGGGGAGGGGGAGGACGAGAACAACTCTTTCAAGGGAGGGAGGATTTCTAACACTTAGGAAATATTTGGAATGGATGAAGAAGTCATCCTAAGGGGGGTATTTATAGCACAAGCCAAGGCCAACCAATGGCCAAGATCTTGCCAAGTGCATAGCAAGTGTAGGGCCAAGATTGGGACAAGTGTGTGTGGGTCCCACTTTATCAATCAACACACAAAATATCCTACCAACTACACCTCTCCATTTCGTCCAATCCGTCCCTCACGTCCGCCAATGGGAGGGTGCCAAGTGGCGCCCTCTCGTTGGTCCAACACGTCACGCCACTCGGAAAAATCCGCAAAAATTAAAAATGACATAGCCGGAATTTTCCCTACAAAAGCTGTGAAAACGTTTCGTCGAAAAACGACTCTAAACGGGTGTTGTGAACAAAAATTAATTCGGCCAAGCTTAATACAAGTTTCAAATTTTCTACGTACGTCCTTACGTACATACTCTGGAAATACGGGGTATAACATTCTCCCCTCCTTAGAAACATTCGTCCCGAATGTTCCTTCTAAGTCTCATAACGAACGCGCGCCAGTATAGTCTTCACTACTACACTTACGAACAATCCTGCCACAGCTGGCCACAGAAACACCTGCGTAACTACTTACATCAAAGTCCACGAGGAAACACCTCTAATCATCACCACAAAACACTTCTCACCGGGGTCTAAAATATACTTCCTTCGCACCTTCTCTTTACAAAAGAAATGATCACATCTATGCTCGCCATACATGCTCGCTTCTCTCTTTACTCGCCGTAGATACCACTTTGTCACTTTGCCTGAGGCATTAACCTTCTCAGGCGACCCAACAAATGGTACCACTTTTGTCACTTTGTCGCGAGCCTTGCTCCGACGACCCAACAAATGGTACCGGCCGCCATGCGATCCACGAGGATGTCGTGACACTCGAACTCTTATCACATTACATCGCTTGGTTTCCAAAACTGGGGTTACTATCCCTAACGTGGTCATCATTAGCGGGGATACTGGATGGATCTCGGTGCTTTCTGAACATAACAATACGAAAGACGGACGCGCTTGCCTCCTACGTTGACGGCAAATGCTAACATATAGGCAACTGCCTATTCTCACATGAACTCAAAAGGCCCAAAGTAACTCGGGCTAAGTTCCTCTGTTTTCCAAAGCTCGTCACACCCTGTCCGGGGTGGTACTTTCAAGAAGACCGACCGTCAACCTGAACTCTAAGCGTCGTCGCCGATTATCCGCACGATTCCTCTGAGCTGCCAGAACTTCTTCTAGACAAGCTTCACACTATCCACAGTCTGCTGGAACAAGCCTGAACCAACTGTCTGAACCTTGCCAACATCGAACCAATCGACCGGCAACTTTACACTTCCGCCCCTACAAGGCTTCAAAAGGTGACATCCGAACACTGAAATGGTAGCTTAAACACTCCCTCCACAGGAGACAACAATCCCCACAACTATCCCTGAAATCCAAGCACCGCCCGGTGGCGAATGCGGTCGAGACTCACCTGAGTTCTTAACCCCGCCTGGTAAAACTTCCAGAAACAAAAACAGCCGTAACCTGGGCTCCACTGTCTGCCATAAGGTGAAGGTAGGCACCCCGTGCAGCCTTACAACCTTTCTGTTAAAACAACACTGCCGAGTGAACGGTCCCGACCGAAGAACACGATGGGCTGCCCCCATCGGCCCAACCACTGGTCGAACGCATCCACGAACTCGTACGCTGGTCAACTAAACTTGGGCCTAACACCCTCGTGACCCTGTCACAAGGCGGGACCACCACAACCAGACCCCACCACCAAACATGCCGCGGGTTGACCCGCAACGTGGCCTCAACCCGACCCGGCAACGCGCAAAATGCTAGCTCCACGAAGGAAAACTCTCACTAATCACGTTACGAAAACCTAGCGGTCTTCTTAGCTCAACTACCCCCTTTCATTCCACACTACTTAGGGACCTATCCCAAACATAGCTCACGTGCACTATGCACTTCCGATATGGATCAAACATAACACTACACCTTTTCTCGAGATGGCCTCACCTCTATGTTCTCTCCGTATAAAACTCTAAGGCTCACACCTTCTCTATCCCCCAAATCTTACTTGGTTAACTAACCAAGATTTCTAATCACAATATTAACACACTGCTATCAAAACATAGCACTTATGATATACCCATCTTATCACACATACTGAACTCTAGAGGGTTAAGGATATGCTCGAATCATCGCTTCACTCCCCTAGTCGTTCTAATCAAACCTGCCCCGTAGGGCGCATAGCTAAGGAAGGTGACGAACTACCCACCGATCCTGAAGGCTAAGTCCTCCTACCAGGACACTCTTTCGACATCAGACCCTGACGGTCATAGGTACAACAAGTACCAACTAAAAGACGACATTCCCCGGGATGGCGTGTCAAGCCAAATGAAGGAAGCCACGGAGTTCTAACCAACTCCTGCATACCGAACGCCCCGAAATCCGTGGAAGACCACTGCATTGTGGATGTGCATAATCAAATCTGCTGGTGAGGTGACTCGCCTCGAAAGTTACCAAAGGACCTTGCTGCTCTGGCCCTCTTCTGCTGTCCTTGGTTAACCCGTCGATCTCTACGTTTCTCGGCCTGCTGTGTATAAGCTCGTACACAGGCCATGCTCAATCCTAACTGAAGAACTACTCTTGCACAACCCTCTCGTTGATATTCATCAAGACTCGCGGTACATCGGTATACTCTCTGGTAGTTAAATCCATAGCTAGTAACAGGGTCGCCTCTTTGCAATCCATATTCTCTGTTCCTGGTCGTGGAACTGAAGGTTCAAATATCATGGCCGCAGTAGGAACTGCCGCCGCCGTGCTAAACTTTACTGGGGCTAGTGATGTCGCAGAAATCCCCGAATGAAGCATTACCTAGGTAATGATTGGGCTGTGCCCACGTAACCCTCGAACTCTACTCGCAGCTCCGCGTGCCTTGCCCTCCCGGGCGGGTTTTGCCCTGCGGAGGCATAGCGGTAAGGGAAAGAAATACGTTAGAGGTCCAACTTACAACACAACTCTAAGGCACGATCTCGAGTGAGAAGAATAGAAACCAATCCTAAATATCCTATAGCCTCACGATTATTGGTGTGGTGCACACACCGATAATCGTGACTCTATCGATACGGCGTAGACACTTTCCGAGGATTAATCGCTCACGATATCACTTTTGTCACGACCCGTTCGGGGCGTGGTCGTGCCTTACCGGGCACCTAGTGATACAACATCGAGTAATCGGAACATAAAAACGATACAAGACATATTATGAAATATGAAACAATAACTGAGAAAAACTTGCCTTTGGCGTATATATAAATAACAACTTTTTTCAACATGAGCAGTTTAATCCTTTTACAAACCACGCCCACAGTGATACTGAGACCTAAGAAATGATACGACAACAATGGCGGGACGGGGCCTGCCATACCACGAATGTAAACACCTACAACAACAGGGACTATACCACGATAAGCCTCGGAGAAACGGAGCTTTCCCAATGACTGTGACCCTAAGAGCGAGGATCAATGGCGGTGTACCTTTACTGCGGCATGAACGCAGCCGAAGGAGGTCGATCTAACAGTACCAAGTATGTGGCCCGAAAATAACTCGTAAATGAAATCATAGTAGTCTATACCAAGCAGGAGACATGTATGATAACCAAACTACAGTTCACCATAAATAAGCAGTCATGCCAAGTCAGGGACTCACGCCCTCAAGTCATCACTCAATTTTAACAATGGGTCTCACGCCCACAACATCAATCGTGCCCGTGGAATACCTTCCCGCCATGCAGCTTTATGATATACAAGCACCAAGGAATACACATGAACACGGGTCCCACTGTGTCCTAATAAAACGAGACAGGTAAATGCGAAGGCATAGCCGACTACTAACACCACGGTACCAACAAGGTCATAAAGCGTGTCATGATATCTGTCTAGGCCGTCACATGATAAAAGCCGGTCACTCGCCGCGATATCAAATGCGCGTCTAGCCACTGGAACTTTCCGCGACTCGCATAGGCCAACCTCATAGGCCCGTGAGGTATAACCCGCATCGAGGGTAGCTACTCCGGCATCGCCCCGGACTCGCGATCCGCATGGCCACAAGGACGCGTGACCACAAGGGCCGTAAACTAACCGGAACTCCGTAGTTCGCATGGATCCCCGGACCCGCATGAGGTATTCTCGAATCATGGTCCTGCATCGCTGAGTCTACCCGCATCGGAGGGCAACTTAACCTCGGACACAAGTCAAGGTGAGTGGTATAATACCAACATAACGGTGATAGTCAAACAACTTTAAAGCGCGATCGAGGAACACGCCTTTACACTTAGATCAGAAGATACTAACACACGTATCATCCTAAAATGTTTACTTTATAAATTCAACAAGATATTATTACAAGGGTATCACTAACCAATACAATCAAGTTATTCACACAAGGTACTTTCTACTAACAAGTTCGGGTATCTATCCCAAAGTACTTCACATTAAATCTTTAAAAGATCTGTTTCTTTCACATAAGTCACACAATACGTAGTATAAAATAGAGTGGTATTCTTTTAAGAAAACTAAAACTCTTACCTTTGTAAAATCAAGTAACAACATTATTTTCCAAACGTCCAAGTTTGCCTAATTTCAAATGTTCACGTTTCTTATTTTAGAAAGGTTTCGTAGTTCATAGTCTTATTCATTTAAGAATATAATTCTCTTTTAAACAATCGGAGAAACATAAGCCTTATATGTGAGTAGGATATTCTTGTTTATAACAATCTTATTACAGCAGCCATGATCTAGGAAATATCATTTTGTCTCATCTTAGCTTCTATGCAGATGGACGTTTCTACTGGTTTTAATAATACTTAATTATTCAATACATTTTCCTTTATTAACGCTGCAGTGGTTTGTCGATACACATTTCTGATTTCCGAAATCAGTAAAACATTATCCCTTTTAAAAATCAAGTACTCATTACTCACGAATGAGGTTTCACACAAAATTCATATAATTCATTTAAGTTAAGTCTCTTATCTTACGAGATCAAGTCTCTTAACTTCTAAAATAAATAAATCATTCGTTTTATCTCTCTTAAGCCGTTATACCTAACTTCCCATAAAGCTAGTATAACTCTTAAGCTTTTAAAACCAAGTATTACTCTTCTTTTAAAAGCAGTTCTTAATTCTCTTGAACTACTTCAAGATTATTATTATCGGGCTTAAGTCAAAAGACATTGCCGACAACTACGTTCAATTAACACACGTACGTCTACCGTACTACATAGTTATACACACATCATGCTAGAAGAGATAGGAAGAGGTTCACATACCTCGCGACGATTATCGACTATTAGCAAATCGCTCCACGGCTATAACCCGGCTAGCCTGGTTCACCTTCTTAAGTAGCACATGCTACTCGCAGAACATTCAACCTATACAGGTTATACAAGTCTATCAAAGTCTAGACTACTTGGTAGAATAAATCTAGATGCAAGATCCTACGGGAAATTGGGCAGCCCTTCCCTACCCGTCAACTACAAGTCTCTTGTACTGATCCCATGTAATTACTGATTCGGTTCTTAACTTTAAATTCAGGCTTAAGTCCAAGGACATTGCCACAACATTAAGTTCAGTACTATATATAGTATACTTCAACTATATATTCTAACATCATGTAATTTCCAATTACAATAGAGGGACAAGATAATTACCTCGATAAGCCCATAATTATCCAAGTTAAAATGTCGATCCTGGGCAACGTTTAGCTCCAACTCCGAGCGCTCCAACCCGCTCTAAACCACCCTTAGAAGTTCTAACCAACTTCTACACAATACTCCAACCAACTACGGAGATTTTCCTTAGGGTTTCGGTTTTGTGACTGACGGGAAGTATAATAGTATTTCTGGGTTTTTCGTATAGGTATGACCTTAGAATACTACAAGGTATACGGCTAAGGTAATTTGGGCATTATAACAATACTTTGGAGAGTATTTCTATACCACAAAGGGGGGTATTATACGAAAACAACCTAGGCTAGGGGTACCCACTGCTAGCATGAGGAGGGGAGGGCTCTCGGCCAAGGGGGAGGGGGAGGACGAGAACAACTCTTTCAAGGGAGGGAGGATTTCTAACACTTAGGAAATATTTGGAATGGATGAAGAAGTCATCCTAAGGGGGGTATTTATAGCACAAGCCAAGGCCAACCAATGGCCAAGATCTTGCCAAGTGCATAGCAAGTGTAGGGCCAAGATTGGGACAAGTGTGTGTGGGTCCCACTTTATCAATCAACACACAAAATATCCTACCAACTACACCTCTCCATTTCGTCCAATCCGTCCCTCACGTCCGCCAATGGGAGGGTGCCAAGTGGCGCCCTCTCGTTGGTCCAACACGTCACGCCACTCGGAAAAATCCGCAAAAATTAAAAATGACATAGCCGGAATTTTCCCTACAAACGCTGTGAAAACGTTTCGTCGAAAAACGACTCTAAACGGGTGTTGTGAACAAAAATTAATTCGGCCAAGCTTAATACAAGTTTCAAATTTTCTACGTACGTCCTTACGTACATACTCTGGAAATACGGGGTATAACAGAGAAGGAAGAGGTTTTTCAAAGAGAGAGATGACAAATGACCAAGTCTTTAAGACTTGGTCAATATATTGCATGTAAAAATCAGATGGGGTGGGACACTTGTCCCCACTCAGCCCCTTTCAAAAGATAATTCTGACTTTTCCTAAGTTTTTCCGCTTTGATTTCCCGCCTCGGCGCGCGCCGATTCGGACCGAACCACGGGGTATCACATTCTCCCCCCCCTTAGAAACATTCGTCCCGAATGTTCCTTCTAAACTTGCTTGAATCACAAATTAGCGTAGACGCTCTTAACTACCCTTTTGTAAATAAAGGCGCTCCCTAGGCCACAACAATACTTAAGCACAGTTGCTAAATCAAAACTAACAAGCAGGAAAGTGGGTTACCTGGAGGTGTAGGGAATAAGTGAGGCTACTTCTTCATCATGTCATCCTCTGCTTCCCACGCCATTTCCTCCTTGTTCTCGTTCCATAAGACCTTGACGGAAGCCACGTCCTTCGTCCGAAGTCGCCTAACCTGTCGATCGAGTATCGCTATGGGACTCTCCTCATACGATAACTCCTCTGTCACTTGGACGTCATGAACCGGGTGCACTCTAGATGGATCTCCAATACATTTCCGCAACATGGACACATGGAAAACTGGATGTACCGCCTCCAAATCGGACGGTAGGTCTAACTCATAGCAACCACCGCCTACCCTACGGACAATCGACACGCCCAATGTACCTTGGGCTAAGCTTCCCCTTCTTTCCAAATCTCATCACGCCCTTCATGGGCGATACCTTTAGAAAAACCCAATCATCTATCTCAAATTCCAAGTGTCGACGCCGATGATCTGCATACGACTTCTGCCGACTCTGAGCTGCCAACAACTGCTCCTAGATAAGCTTCACCTTATCCATTTGCTTGAACTAAGTCGGCCCGACTAATCAACTTCTCCCACCTCGAACCAGCCTATCGGTGACCTGCACTTCCTCCCGTATAAGGCCTCATAAGGCGCCATCTGAATACTGGAATGGTAGCTGTTGTTGTAAGCAAACTCCACAAGAGGCAAATGATCCTCCCAGCTACCCCTGAAATCAATAACACAAGCCCGCAGCATATCCTCAAGTGTCTGGATAGTGCGCTCGGCCTGCCCGTCGGTCTGAGGGTGAAATGCAGTACTGAGACTCACCTGTGTCCCTAATCCCTTCTGAAACGACCTCTAGAAGTTAGACGAGAATTGGGCTCCTCTATCTGATATAATCGACACTGGGACTCCGTGCAGTCTCACAATCTCTCTAATATATAATCTGGCATAATCCTCAGCTGAGAACGTCGTTCGGACCGGAAGAAAATGGGCTGATTTCGTCAGCCTGTCGACAATCACCCAAATGGAATCATGCTTCCTCTGAGTGGTAGGTAGCCCTGTAATAAAATCCATATTTATCACCTCCCACTTCCAAGTCGGAATATCAATAGCTCGCAATGACCACCGGGCTTCTGGTGCTCAATCTTAACCTGCTGACAATTCGGGCACTGTGCCACGAACTCCGCAACGTCCCTCTTTAGGCCATCCCACCAATACACGCATCTGAGGTCACGATACATTTTAGTCGATCCCGGGTGAATAGAATAACGCGAACTGTGTGCCTCCCTCAGAATCTGCTGACGAAGTCCTGTCACATCGGGAACACACAACCGGCCCTCGAATCTCAGCACCCCATCAGGCGCTACCTCAAACAGACTCCTCTCTTTCTGAACAGCGGCATCTCTGTACCGTACCAAAATCGGATCCTCATACTGTCGCCTCTTCACCTCCTCGACGATGGAAGACTCGGCAACCTCTCGAACCCGAATTCCATCACTAACAGAATCAACCAAACGAACCCCAAGGCTCGCTAGCTGATGTAACTCTCGGACCATATCCCTTTTCTCTGGCTGAACAACAGACAGACTACCCATCGATCTGCGACTAAGGGCATCTGCAACTACATTGGCCTTCCCTGGGTGGTACAGAATATCAACATCGTAATCCTTAAGTAGCTCCAACCACCGTCTCTGCCGCAAGTTCAGCTCCCTCTGGCTGAAGATGTACTGGAGACTCTTGTGGTCTGTGTAAATGTCCACATGAACTCCATATAAATAATGTCTCCAGATCTTCAAGGCATGAATCACTGCTGCCAACTCCAAGTCATGTGTGGGATAGTTCTTCTCATGCTTCCTAAGCTGTCGAGATGCATAAGCTATAACCTTGCCGTGCTGCATCAGCACGCACCCAAGCCCGACACCTGACGCGTCACAATAAACCACATATCCATCTAAACCCTCTGGAAGAGTAAGAACTGGGGCGGTCGTCAACCTCTCCTTTAGCAACTGGAAACTTTCCTCACAAGTATCCGTCCACCGGAACATAGCTGCCTTCTGAGTCAGCTTAGTCAAAGGTGTTGAAATAGAAGCAAACTTTTCCACAAACCTCCGATAATAGCCTGCAAGGCCCAAAAAGCTGCGCACCTCTGTCGGTGTAGTGGGTCTAGGCCAAGTCTTGACTGCCTCAATCTTCGCTGTATCAACCCGAATACCATCGGCCCCGATAACATGTCCTAAGAAAGCCAGCGCCTTGACGTAACTCGCGCTTCGAGAACTTGGCATACAATGCCGGTCTCGGAGGACTCAAGACCGCCTCAAATGATCAGATGCTCTCGCTGCGTGCGTGAATACACCAAGATATCATCAATAAACACTATAACGAACATATCCAAGAATGGCCTGAACACCCTATTCATCAAATCTATGAATACTGCTGGGGCGTTGGTCAACGAAAGACATCACCGAACTCATGGTGCCCATACCGGGTCCCGAATGCGATCTTTGGGATATCTATCTCTCTAACTACTTTGATGATAACGGACCGCAGTCTATCTTGGAAAAACACTTTGCACCACCGTTGGTCAAACAAATCGTCAATCACGGGAGGATACATTCTTGATAGTAACCTTGTTCATTTTTGTAATCAATACACATCTGTGGCGTCCCATCCTTATTCTTTACAAATAACACTGGCGCCCCAAGGAGAAACATTTGGCCTAATAAAGTCTTTCTCCAGCAAATCTTTCAGCTGGTCCTTCAATTCCTTCAACTCGGCAGGTGCCATCCTGTATGGCGGAATAAATATCGGTCGAGTGTCTGGTGCCAAATCGATGCAAAATTCAATCTCCCTCGGGAGGATACGAGCTTCGTGCGGGAATACGTCTGAAACTCTCTAACAACCGGACCCGATGAAGGTCGGTATCTCGCCTCGATGTCGAATACGAACCAAATGGTAAATATACCGCCAGTACCATCTTTCTAGCCTTGAGGTAAGAAATAAACCTACCCCCGGCGTCAAGTATTCCCTTCCACTCGATAACGGCTCACCAGAAACCGAACCGAACTAACCTCTCTGCAGTCCACATTGGCATAGCAAGACGCTAGCCAATCCATACCCATAATCACATCGAAGTCTGTCATATCCAACTCTATCAAGTCGGCTAGAGTCGGACGACCATCTATAGTCACTGGGTAAGCCTTATATACCCGCTCAGCTACCACCGAGACACCTACCGGCGTAGCCACCTCAAAGGATTCTATGGACTCGGGCTCTATCCCTATTCTACCAGCAATATGAGGAGATATATAGGACAAGGTAGAACCTGGATCTATCAAAGCATAAACATCACAGCAAGAGACCAACAATGTACCTGTGACGACATCAGGTGACGCCTCCTGGTCTTGGCGGCTGGACATAGCATAAATGCGGTTACGAGGACGGCTGGGCTGGAACCCCGCGACCCCTGCCGCGGCCTGCTGGCCCGTAAACACTCTGCCCTCCGGGGCGCCCAACCACTGAAGATGAAGACCCAGCAACTGAACCTGTCGGCTGAGCCATGGCACTCCCGCCGCCTCTGGACGGACAATCTCTCTTCAAATGGCCCTGCTGGCCACAAGAGTAACAAGCTCCTGGAGGAACACGACACCCCCCATAATGGCAATCACCACATCGACCACACCGAGGCATAGGTGGCCTCATCGGCTGGAACTCGGTCCTGCAGGAAAACCAAGCCTCGGAACCTGTCCCGCTCCTGAATACTCAGACGCGTCCGAAGATGGTGGAGGCGCTCTGCACCGGCGTGGTGCAAATCTGGTCTCTTCTTTGGGGTTGTCTACCCTAAAACTACGGAGGACCCTGCTGTCACGGCCTCTTCTGCGATACTGCCGATCCGTCGGCCCTGCGTTCCTCACACCCAGTGCATGTGCTGCGTGCGGGCAATGTCCATGCGGTGAAGAGCCACCCGTGCAACTCTTGGCCAAGTGATCATCGAGTCTCGTGACATAGCGGTGCACCTGTCCTCCATATTCGCTACCAGCGGGCACATACCTAGCCAATGAATCAAACTCCATGTTGTATTCGGACCGTCGCCCATTCTCTCGTGTCAAATCTATCGGCCCGAGCCCTCCTCATCTGCGGAGGCAAGAAATGGCCAAATGCGCCTCCGAGAACTCGTCCCAAGCAGTGAGCGCATGCTCCCCGGGGCAGTTCCATGAATCATACCGATCAAGCTGCGGTGTCCGCGGCCGATGCGAACCTAGTACCACCGACTCGGTCTCCGAATCCCCGATCACCCTCATGATCCGCTGCAACTGTCGGATAAACTCCTGAGGATCATCCTCGTGGCCTCGACCATAAAACTCGGTGGTGCAACTCAAAAGTCCTCCGGACTCAAGCTAGCGACTCTGTCTTTGAACTACGGTGCAATAGCTGCATCTCGGCCTATCCTCATGCGCCCACGATCACGGCTAATCGGGCCATCTCTCGTAGCCCATATCCTCGCCCCATTCTTTGGGTGGAGGCTCGGTACGCGGTCTCGATGGCAGCTGCTGCCTCAGACTCTACTGGGGTTGGCGACGTGGTAGAACTCGCCGTCCGAAACACCTCATCTGGTAAAGACTAGGCCTGTGCCCTGGTAACCCTCGGTGCCCTACTAGTAGTTCCCTCCACTGCCTTGCCCTTCTGGGCCGCGGTCGCCTTGCGTGGAGGCATAACTGATACAGGAAAAATACGTCAGAGGAAATTCAACCTATAACACAGCTCTATTGCACGATCTTAGAGTGAAAGAATGGAAACCAATCCTAAATATCCTGCAGACTGCTGATTATAGTAGTGGTGCACAACACTCTGATAATCAATACTCTACTAGATACTGTATGTGGACACTTTCAGAGGACTTACTGCTCTGATACAACTTTTGTCACGACCGGCCGGGCGCGGCGGTACCTACCAGGGTACCACATCGCTTATATGTCAGAGAATAGCAGCGGAACATACATAACACATAACTTATAAAAAGGGTAACCATCACTGGCCCGATAAGGATGCCTTCCATAAAACATACATAAACAAAGTATAGTAGTACAACTGGTTCTTACAAACAAAACATATATGTGAGCACGGACCTTAAAGATAACAACTATGGCGGGACGGGGCCCGACCATACCACGAATGTACAAAATACCTATAGCATCAGGGAATATCCGTACCAACAAAACAAGCTTCCGGAGGAATGGAGCTTCTGACAACCGAGTAAAAGATCCTAGGAATGAGGATCTACCACCTGCTTTCCCTTACCTGCGGCATGAACGCGGCCAGGAAGGGTCGATACACAACGTACCAAGTATGTAAAGCGGAAAATCGTAGTAATATCATAAGTCAAAATAATTTGAGTCATAGATAAAATCAATTTCCTTGACCGTGCCTTACTAACAATGAGAGTAACAAGTATAAATCTTATAGCATAAAAATAGGAGGCTCACGATCAAAACAGGTACCTCGCCGTAGTATCATTAAGCAATCCTACTCACGGGACTATTTCACCCGCATGGGTCTGTGAACCCGCGTGAGGTCATCCGCCTCGTCATGGGACTATTTCACCCGCATGGGACTATTTCACCCGCATGGATCACGTGGTCGGATCCGCGTAGTACTGGCGTCGCACTCGCATCATGGGTAGCAAATCCATGGTATAGATAATAACCCGGGGTTTACCCCGTAATAATACAAATATATAACATAGCTCATCCGGCTATCATACATAACATAAGCACTACCGGCCTATCATATCACAACATAAGCACTACCGGCCTATCGTATCATACATAAGCACTACCGGCTTATCATATCATAAGCAAGTTAAGTAATCCCCTAACTTCGTATTAACATTATCAATATATCCTCTCATTTTAGTATCCTAAGGCACTAACATGTCTTTTAATAGAAAATCCGGGAATTCAACCCAAGTACCATGTACTTCTAACTTTTTAAGAAAACTCTTTTTGTACAAGGATCCCAAGATACTAATCACCATAGTATCAAGTTACAATTTCTTTTCAAAACAAGTCACATTTCCTTTTAGAAATATAATAGTCTTCTAAATCAAGTGACTTCATTTCCTTTAAAACCTTAGACAACCAATGCCTAAAATCAATCCACCTTCCATAATTTCAAATCCGTTACCCGTACTTGTTTTTAATTAGAGTAAACCATTCTTTGTGAACCTTTCAAAAACTAATATAACCAATTCCCCATAAAGTCTTTATATTAGCGTTATTCTTTTGTCAAATACATTTTCCCTAAATCCAAGGGACTTATACTTTTGAAATGAAACAAGTGTAGATTATCAAATCTTGTGCATTATCTTAGTACTACATAGATACAACTATTCATGCTCAAGAGATAGGAAAGCTCTACATACCTCTTCGGTCAATCCACTTGCTAAGTCCAACTACCGCAAGTAATATGTCAACCTTAGAGCTTTTGCCAAATTTATCCAACACTTTGCTAGCCTTTCTACCAAGAATACCACCACCACCACCTTCACAAGTTAACCACAAGCTTCCTTCTTGTCTTTTAATTTTTTTCCAGATTTTTCCTAAGGCTAGATTGTCTCTTGGATTTTTAGAGAGAGGGAGGAGCTTGAAATATTTAGAGAGAAGGAAGAGGTTTTTCAAAGAGAGAGATGACAAATGACCAAGTCTTTAAGACTTGGTCAATATATTGCATGTAAAAATCAGATGGGGGGGGGGACACTTGTCCCCCACTCAGCCCCTTTCAAAAGATAAATCTGACTTTTCCTAAGTTTTTCCGCCTGATTTCCCGCCTCGGCGCCGCAACTCCTGCGGACCCTCGGATCTTCGGCCGCGGCCGCTTCGGCGCGCGGCTCAACTTCAGCGACCCTCGGGTTTTCCGGCGCGCGGCCTTCCGTGCGCGCGGCCTACAATCCGCGCTTGGCGCGCGCCTCGCCGTGGCGCACTGAGCCCTGTCGCGGTCGGACCGAACCACGGGGTATAACAGTATAAGCATGTCCAAGGATCAATCATGATGGAAACATACCCGTGGAATCCCACATCACTGTCGGTACGTCCAAGTAAACTTATAACAAGACAGCCGACCCTCCAACTGAGAGTCGCGACAACGTAACATATAATACTTGCACTCAAAGCTATCACAAGCCGACCTATGCAAGTTCATTAAACCTTTAGACTTCCATCTTTATAAACTCATGGCACTTTCGTTTTTCACATTAAAATCCGGGAATTTAACCCCAAGATACTAACACCCGTAGTATCCAGGCTTGTGTACATTTCACATAAGTCACGATACTTTTAGAAATACATTTCTCGGCTTCTAAATCAAGTGACCCTTACTTTAAAGCTTTAAGCAAGTGATACCTTTAAATCAAATTGTCCTTCCTTAATACAAGTTATTCCTTTGATTACTTATTAGAGAAAACCATTCTCTTATTCTTCCATAAAGCCGTTATAACCAACTTCCCATAAAGCCGTTATAACCCTTTATGGTTTTAGACAAACTCATTCCTTTTGTAACCAAGAGACTTATACTTTTTAAAACCAAGTATTATATACTTTCAAATCAATCTTAACTTTTAAAAATACAATTAGTCTCTTAGCCTTTAGAAATCAAGTGACTCCTTTTATTACAAAACCTTAGGCAATTGATGCCTTAAAATCAAGTTGCCTTTTCACTAAAAACAAGTCATTTATCTTTCCATAAAGCAAATATAACCAACTCCCCATAAAGTCGTTATATTCACTTTATACTTTAGCCAAAAATAATTTCCTATCCAGGACTTATACGTTTAAGCGGAACAAGTATCACATACTTCAAAACTCTTCAAGTCCCTTAACTTAAATAAAACATTAGACATCCTTAATACTTTCAAAGAAGTGAGTTAATCTCCTAACTCACCCGACTTGGCTATTCATAAAACTAGTAAAGGACATCAAGGTGTTGTACGTCTACCGTACTACACACGTGCAACTAGTCATGCTCAAAAGATAGGAAATGTTCTACATAGAGTAAATCACACAACTACCTCTTAACTTCTAAGAGTAGAAGGAAACATGAAATGATACCACAAGTATATTCCATACATAGAATCATGCCAAAGGAAGGAAGAGGTTCACATACCTCGCGACGATTATCGACAAGTAGCAAAATGCTCCAAAGTACTTCAACCTTGATAGCTAATCCATCCTTCAAGTAGGATACGCTATACTAAGTACTTCAACCTATAATGGTCTGTCGTCCATTAACCTCTTACTTCAAACGTAGAATATTCTAAGTGCTAAGTCACTAAATTCTACGGAAAATCGGACAGCACCTCCTTTGTTTTTACTTACTTTGCCACCTTTTTCAAGGCCGAATACAATAACCAAACACGCCACATTTAAGGCCCAATCAAGGCAATCAACAATAGGGGATTACACGCCTACTAGACGTGTAAAATTCCGCCCCACAAACGATATCAAATTAATACAACTTACTAGGCCAATTCGGCTAACTTGAAGTACTACAACATCAATTCTTATCCAATTTCCATTTCAATCCAAGTTATTAGCCTAACATGATATCAAGTCGCAAACGATTATAACTACTATAATCTCCAAGTAATTAACATGCGACGATTCTAATAAACGACCAAATTGTAATCCAACTTAACATGGCTTACATTACATTTCGGATTTTCAAGGCTACAATCAATCCATAATCCTTATAAACTTCAACACATATACTTCATGCTAGCAACAAGTAAAGCTAACAACAATATAAATAATCTTGTAACACTTTCAAAGAACAAGATTATACCTCAACGAATCTTAATCCAATCTTCAAATCCGAAGTCGCTCCTTAGCAACTTAGAGACTCTTCAATCCTCTACTTGAGACCCTTAGAACCACACCAACAACTTTCCTTCAAACTTTCAATCCAAAACCTAGAAAGCCACTAGGTTTTCACTTTGCGACTAACCCGAAAACTATCTTTTTCCGAGATTTTTCTATTGAGATATGCCTACAATACACTTAGGAACCTTGGTTTAAAGTGGGAAGATTATTGGACAACAAACAATTTTTTTTCCTTTTCAAGGGACATGAACCTGAGAGCTAGTGAGCTTGTTCATCCAATTTCTTGTAAATTTTACTAAGTGTTAAGCTTGTCATACTACTACTAGTATTATAGAAGCATGGAGGGTCAAGATACAAACAAATGGGTGGTTTGGATGAGCTCTTATTTAAATATCAAGACTTTGTGGGTCCTTTGACTTGGTCAATATTGTCAAGCTCACTACATTGCAAGACTTGTCATCTAAGACTATGGTCAATGACCATCTTGGCCATGCCTAAAATCGTCCAAGGCAACCATAAGGGGGGTGACACGTGTCGCCCTCCCATTAAATCGCTAATACGCTCAAAATTTCATAATCCCGATAAATTTTTACAAGTCTCAAATCTTAACACATATGAGTTCTTACGTACGTTCTTAAAACATGTCCTGCAAATACGGGGTGTAACATTCTTCCCCCCTTAGAAACATTCGTCCCCGAATGTTCTTTCGGAGTCAAACTTATAATTAGCGACATAGTTTTCTTTCACAACCCCGACATACCAACAATGCCACACATGGCCCTAATACCTCGCACACGCATATGTCCATCATAAGCCCAAAAAGGGATTATCTTTTCGTACTTCCAACTCCTTCTAACTTATACACAGTCTCAATATAATCTGTTCATGACACTAAAACATACCACAACTTTATCATGCATACAAGTTTCTAAAGGGCCAAAGACATACCTGAAATCATATAGGCGGTTCAAAGGACCGCTATCGAACTTCCACCACGACCTCTGTCACGGCCTGCCGGTGCATAAACATCCTGCCTAGCTATGGAAGGCGAAGAACCCGCAACTGACCCAGTAGACTGCGCTATCCCACCAGTGCCACCTCTGGTCGGACAGTCTCTCGCGAAATGGCCCTGCTGGCCGCAAGCATAACAAGCTGTCGAGGTAGTACGACACTCCCCAAAATGGAATCTACTACAGTGACCACACCGGGGCAAAGGTGGCTTCCCCTGGTTACTATCATCTGACATCTGTGAACTCAGAGCCCCGAGCCCCGACTGCTCCCGAATATTCCCGGCGACCAAACCTCCGGCCAGAAGACCGGGAATGAGCACTCTGTGCCGGCTGAAATGTAGACCTAGTGTTATACCCCGTATTTCCAGAGTATGTACGTAAGGACGTACGTAGAAAATTTAATCCTTGAGATTTGGCAAGTTTCGAAATTTGTACACAAGTGCCAAAAAGAGTCGTTTTTCGGCGAAACGTTTTACTAAACTTGCGAAGGGAAAATTCCGGCTATGTCATTTATAATTTTTGCGGATTTTTTCGAGAGATGAAACATTTTGGACCAACGGGAGGGTGACATGTGTCACCCTCACATTGGAAGCAAGTGGACGGCAAAGGCTAGACCATGGCACGTTTTTTGTGCCTTGGGTTAGGTAGGATATTTGTGCAAGTTGGTGTGGTAGATGGATAAGGTCCACATGGTTGAAATCTAGCCCTACACTTGCCTTACACTTGGATGGATCTTGGACATTGGTTGGCCATTCCTTGACCTATAAATACCCCTCTAAGTTGAAGACTTTCTTCATCCAAAACTTGAGCAATCTTTCTAAGTCTCTAAATACTCCCTCCCTCTTGAGTGTTCTCGTCCAAAGAGTCTTCCCCATGAGTGAGCCTTGGCGAGAGCCTCCTCCCCTTTGTGGTGCTCCTAACCGAGGTACCCCACTAGCCTAGTTGTCTCGTATAAATACCCCTTGTTGTGGTATAGAAATACTCTCCTAGTATTGTTATAATGTCCAAATACCTTGGCCCAAATACCTTGTAGTATTCCCAAGGTTACACTTATACAAAAGCCCAGAAAATACTATTATACTTCCTTTAGCCACTAAACGAAACCCTAAGGAAAACCTTCATAGTCGGTTGAAGTGTTAAGTAGAAGTTGCGTAGAACTTCTAAGGGTTGTTTGGAGCGGATTGGAGCACTCGGAGTAGGAGCTTAACGTTGCTCAGGAGCGACATTTATACTTGGATAATTTTGGGCTTACCGAGGTAAATAATCCTATCCTTCTAGTGTAATTAGAAATTACATACTGTAGTTGTATAGAAATGAATATAAGATTCATAGAAGAGAATTAAACTGTAATAGAAGGATATTACAGAATAGACTTAAACTGAAATCGCTTCAGGAGAATATAAGTAGAAGATTAAACTGTACTTACTTAGGACTGTATTTACAGTAGACTGATAACCTTTATTGGTTGAATGTTCTGCAAGTAGCATGTGCTACTTAGAAGGTGGACAAGGCTAGCCGGGTTATAGCCGTGGAGCGTTTTGCTTATAGTCGATAATCGTCGCGAGGTATGTGATCCTTCCTATACTCTTGAGCATGAATATATAGTACGATAGACGTACGTGTGGCAATGTCTTTTGACTTAAGCCTGAATAATATATATAGTACGGTAGACGTACGTGTGTCAACAGAACGTAGTTGTACGGCAATGTCCTTTGACTTAAGCCTGAATAAAAGAGAATTTTGAAGTATTTCAAAAGAGATAAGAAACCATTTTGAAAGAAGATTAACACTTGGCTTTAAGAGTTTTAAAAGAGTTATACTAGTTTTATGGGGAGTTAGGTATAACGTCTTACGAGAGGAAAAGAAAATGGTTTACTGATGTCAGAAGTTAAGAGACTTGATCTTATAAGATAAGAGACTTAACTTAAATGAATTAATATGGATTTTGTGTGAAACCTCATTCGTGAGTAATGAGTACTTGGTTTTTAAAAGGAATAATGTTTCTTGATTTCGAAAATCAGAATGTGTATCGACAAACCACTGCAGCGTTAATAAAGGAAAATGTATTGAATAATTAAGTATTATTAAAACCAGTAGAAACCTCCATCTGCATAGAAGCTAAGATGAGACAAAATGATATTACATTTTCTAGATCATGGCTGCTTAATAAGATTGATTATGAACAAGAATAACCTACTCACCTATGGCATATGTTACTCAATTGTTTTAAAAAGAGATTAAGACATTGAACTATGAAACTTTTCTAAAAAGAGACTTGCGTAATTGAAATTAGGCAAACTGGAACTTTTAGGGAAAAGAAAGGCATTGTGTTGTCTTAAAATGGTTTAAAACATAAAGTGTTATAACAGCTGTATGGGAAGTTGGTTATAACGACTTTATGAAAACAAAAGAAGGGTTTCATCATTTGTTTTAATGTGGTAACTTGACTTTTTTAAAGAGAAGTATTTTGGTCCAAAAAGAAGGCATGGTATTGCCTTAATTTTGGTTTTAAAAAGGAAAGTATGAAAGTTGTTTTGGTTTACTTAAAAGATATAAGTCACACATTTTTATATACTACGGGTATCGGGTGACTTTTATAAAAGGAATGAATCTCTAAAAAGGAATTTAACGTACGTAGTACTTTAGGGTTAAAACCCGGACTTTGACATAAAAGAAAGTACCTTGAGTTGTGTATAACTTGCCTATGATTATTGTTGTTGTGAAACCTGCCTATGCTTATTGTCATAGCCTTGTTGTGCAAATCTTGTATTTCACTCGACTCTAGTGTTCATGGGATGAACCGAATGTATTCCACCGACTACCGTGTTCGTGGGATGAACAGGAATGTATTCCACCGACTACCGTGTTCATGGGATGAACCGGAATGTATTTCACTCGACTACCGTGTTCATGGAATGAACCGGAATGTATTCACTCGATTCACCGTGTTCGTGGGATGAACCGGAATGTATTTCACTCGACTACGCGTCCACAGGATGGACGGGAATGTATTCTATCCGACTACCGAGTTCATGAGATGAACCGGAATGTATTCCACACGTTTCTATCGGGTCCATGAGATGGGCGAGACATGTTAAACGTATCACATGGTTTGTACCTAGGCTGGCGGTGAGGAAGGAGTTCCACGGGCATGAGGGATGACTTTGAGGGCGTGAGTCCCTGACTTGACATGACTGCTTTATATTGTGAACTGTAGTTTGGTTATCATACATGTCTCCTGCTTTATATAGACTATTATGATTTCGTTCTGATATTTCTGATTTCACATACTTGGTACCTGTTGTACTGACCTCCTTCGGGGGGCTGCGTTCATGCCGCAGGTAGAAGTACATCGGCTGTCGATCCCCGCTTTTAGGATCACCTTTTCAGCGTCTTGGGAAGCTCCGTTCCTTCGGAGGCTTATCTTTGGTATGTTACCCTGAGTCTGTAGGTTCTTGTACATTCAGGGGTATGGCGGGGCCCTGTCCCGTCATAGTTGTTGTATAAATCTTAGAGGTCTGTAGCACTGGTGTGGGCAGGGTTGTAAGGATTGTAACTGTTCAAAATGTCTTTGTATATATATATATGCTGAAAGGCAACCGTTTTGGTTGGCCTATTTTCTTTCGTCTTGATCCATGTCTATTTGCATGTCTAAGTTTTTATTTCCGCTGGTTTTTCTCTGATGTTGTATCACTAGGGTGCCCGGGGTAAGGCACCAGTCACGGGCCCCGGAACGGGTCGTGACAAAAGTGGTATCAGAGCAGTTAGTCCTCGGAAAGTGTCTACAGACCGTGTCTAGTAGAGTCTTGATTATCGATGTGTTGTGCACCACATCTATAATCAGGAGGCTATAGGACATTTAGGATTGGTTTCCATTCTTCTCATTCTGAGATCGTGCCTTAGAGTTGTGTGATAAGTTGGACCCCTCTGACGTATTCCTTTCCTTTATCAGTTATGCCTCCGCGTAAGGCAACCCAGGCCCAGATGGGCAAGCGGTCGAGGCGCTAGTGGGATACAGAGGATGCGAGCGCGAGCCGGTCAAGACTGAGCAGTGCTTCCGCCCGAGTTTTGCGACGCCGCCCAGAGAGTTTAAAGCGCGGCGATGGCTGCTGAGACCTGATACGAGCCTCCGGTCCACGATGCAGGGGCGAGGAGATGGGTTACAAGGAGATGGCGATTCGGCGGTCGTGGCAGATATGAGGATAGGTGGATCTGGCGATTCAGATCCCGAGAGCACCGTAGTTCACCCCGAGCGCACGGTTTGAGACTACGGGATTTTCGAGTGTAACGCCCGAGTTTTATGGGTCGAGGCACGAAGATGATCCGCAGGAGTTCATCCGGCGATTCTGCGGGTCATGAGTGATCAAGGCATCGGAGACCGAGTCAGTGGTCCTAGGTTCGCATCAGCTGCGTGATACCGCAGTCGACTGGTTTGATTCGTGGGAGCTGTCCCGGGGAGAGGATGCACTTCCAGCCATATGGGACGAGTTCTCAAAGGCATTTCTTGCACACTTCTTGCCTCCCGGATGAGAGGGCTCGGCGCAGATTTTTGACGTTAAGGCGGGGCGGGCGGACGGTTAGAGAGTACAATGTGGAGTTCGACTCATTAGCTCGGTATGTCCCAGTAATGGCGATATGGAGGCGAGTACACCGCTACGTCACCGGGCTAGATGATTACTTGGCAGAGGCTTGTACGGGTGTAGCTCTTCAGCCGGGCATGGACATTGCCCGCATGCAAGATCATGCACTAGGATGTGAAGCACGGAGAAATCGACAGAATGACTGAGATCAGCAGAAGAGGGCCAGGACAGCAGGGTCCTTTGGTAACTTTCGAGGCGGACCGCCTGTGTAAACTAGTTATGTACCTCCGACGATGCAGTGGTCCTCCGCGATCTTGGGGCGTTCGGTATTCGGGCTGGTCGAGCTCGTGGCTTCGTTCGCGGTATCGTGAGTTCTAGCGGCCAGATTCATGTCCCGCCTGTGCGCGATGTGGCGACGCCATCGGGAATGTCGTCTTTCTGGTGCTTGTTTCACTGCGGCCGTCGAGCCATGTGACGAGGCGTGCTTTTAGGAGAATGCCGCGGCTTGGCGCGACCTGCCAGGATCGATGGCGAGTTCATCGCCTTCTGACTATGCGCCTGCGTGCCTATGATTAGAGTGGAGCGGTAGATTCAGGTATATCCTTAACCCTCTAGAGTTTTGTATGTATTGATGTTGTGATGATGTCTTTAGTGTTATGTTCGGATAGCTTTGTGCTAAAAAGTGATTTAGAAACCCGGTTCGTGAAAAAGGGTAAGCCTGGGGTGAGAAAATGTTGAACATTGGAATATTACAGTTGAGACCTTAGATGTAAGGCCGTCTTGAGTACAAGACTTTTCAAGTGATCCTTGTCGGAATGTGTAAGTATGCGTGGAGAAATTATGGGAAAAATTCCTTGGGTTATGTAAAATGGAAGTGGTAGCTTTCATGACCTGTATAGGTAAGATTGTTCCGAATCGGGAAACAAGAGCTTGATGCGTTAAGTAGGTCGGGTTGGGGCCATGTTGCGGGCCAACCCGCGGCCTGTTTCGAGGTGGGGTCAGCTCTGGGTGGTCCCGCCAGGTGGTAGGGTCACGAGGGTGCTAGGCCCAAGTTTAGATGACCATCGTATGAGTTCGTGGATATGTTCGGCCAGAAACGGATCGTGAAGGCCGGGAATGGCCTTAAGGAAGATTGAGGCTGGTAAGATGACCAAGTTTGGAGGTGGTGACTCCAGAGTTTTGGAGAATGAAGCGATGACTGAAGTGGGGTACGTATACTAAAAGAGTTCAAGTGTTCGAGAAGGGCACGACGAGTAAGGAGGGAAGAGAACGTGTGTTATTTTGTGTCCAGGTGTGGCATTGGCAACTTGTTAAGAAGAACTTCATCGATTGTCCGTCTTGAGAAGGAACATTCGGGACGAATGTTTCTAAGGAGGGGAGAATGTTATACCCCGTATTTCAGTATATGCGTGGGGCGTGCGTGAAAATTTAAGCCTTGAGATTTGGCAAGTTTGAAATTTGTACACAAGTGCCAAAAGAGTCGTTTTTAGTGAACGTTTTACTAAACTTGCGAAGGAAAATTCCGGCTATGTCATTTATAATTTTTCGGATTTTTCCGAGAGGCGAAACATTTTGGACCAACGGGAGGGTGACATGTGTCAGATACAACATCGAGAGAAAATCGTGAAATAAAAACATGAACATGAATTAAGAGAAAAGATAAATAAATATACATAAATGATAAGCCTCGAAGGTGATCAAATGAAATCATAATAGTCTATATAACCTAAAAGTCATCCATCTTATGGACCCGATATAGAAAAGGGTGGAATTGAAATACATTCGGATAATACATTCGGATGAACGGTCCTCAAGTGAAATACATTCAGTGAAATACATTCCGGATGAGCCGGTAATCAAGTGATATACATTAGTCAAGTGATATACATTCGGATGAACCAGTAGAACACAATACTTACACAACAAGGCTATCACACGTAACATGGTCAAGTTTCATAACAACAAGTATAAGCAAGTTACACCTTTCATTTTATATCAAAGTCGGATTTTAACCTTAAGTTAAATTCCTTTTAAGATCCATTTCTTTTACAAAGGTCACGTAGTATAAAAATAGAGTGACTAACATTGTTAAGTAAACCAAAATGCTTTCCTTTGTAAAATCAAGTAACAACCTTATTTTCCAAGTTTCATTTTAGAAAAGGTTTAGTAGTTCATAGTTTTAGTCCTTTAAAACATAATTCTCCTTTAAGCGTTTTGAGAAACCTATGTCTTATAAGTGAGTAGGCTATTCTTGTTTATAATCAATCTTATTAAGCCATGATCTAGGAAATGTAATATCATTTTGTCGGGTTTTAATAATATACATTTTCCTTTTATTATTGGTTTGTCGCGATTAAAACATTCTTAAGCCGTTATACCTAACTTCCCGTAAAGCTAGTATAACTCTTCGATTCATAAATCTTTTGAAATGCTTCAAGTTCTTTATTAACACATATCAAGCGTTATTATTCAAATCACCTTTTAAAAACCACAAAGTATGTGCTTATCCACATAAAGCTATTATAACCAACTTCCCATAAAGCGTTATAACACTTTATGTTTTACATCAATCAAATACATTTCATAGTTCATCATGCTAGAAGAGATAGGAAGAGGTTTAATACCTTTAGATCGATGTAGAATATTTGTACAATTCTACATGTAATTCTGATTCGGTTCTCTTATTTAAATTTAATTATAATGTTTATATATAGTATACTATATATTCCTACAACATGTAATTTCCAATTGAATGTTTACCTCGATAAGCCCAAAATTATCCGAGTTTATATGGTTCTGAACAAGGTTTAGCTAGAAACACTTAATACTTCAACTACGGGTGAAGATTTTCCTTAGGGTTTCGTTTAGTGGCTAAAGGAAAGTATAATAGTATTTTAGGGCTTCGTAAAGTACTTTGGAAAGTACTACAAGGTATTTGGCTAAAGTATTTTGGGCATTATAACGATACTTGTAGAATACATTTCTACGTATTTTGACTAGCACAACTAGGCTAGGGGTTGCTCGAGAACAAGGTTGAGGAGAGGGAGGGATTTTCAAGACTTAGACAATTTTTGGATGAAGAAGTTCATCAACTAAGGGGTATTTATAGGTCAAGTGAAGGCCAACCAATGGCCAAGATGAAGACAAGTGTGGTGCAAGTGTAGGGCTAGATTTATCCATCTACCACAACAACTTGCACAAAATATCCTACCTAACCCGGAAAAATCAAAAATTATAAGCGACATAGCGGAAATTCCCTACGGGTGCGAAAGCGTTCGACTGCCTAAAGAAGTTCGAAAATTTCTCGTCGTCCCCGGCGTACATACTCGGAAATACGGTATAACATTCTCCTCCTAGAAACATTCGTCGAATGTTCCTTCGAAACGGATAACGATAAAGTTCTTCTAATAAGTTGCTAAACAACATATGCACGCAAATACTTATATCGAGTCCACGAGAAAACACCTCTAACATCACAAACTTTTGTCACTTTGCGCGAGGTTCTAGTGTCGAGGTCTAAAATATACATCCTTGAAATGATTTCTCGAACTCTTGAACTCTTTGGTCATCTATTAGCCTCGATCTTCCAAGGCTATTCGGCCATCCACGAACTCATCGATGGTCATCAAAACTTGGGCCTAGCACCGGTGACCCTACCATCTTGTTTCGAAAGATACCACTTTCATTTACCTTATCACACAATATTTTCTAGGCATAAAATGCAAAATCTTGTACTAGCGGGGCTTACATCTAAGGTCTGTAATATTCTAAGGTTCATCATTTTCTCACCTAAATCACATTTTAGCACAAAGCTATCCAAACATAACACTTAACACATTAACATAACATCAAAACAGATGGTTAAGGATATAAATCATAAGCGCCACTGAAGCATGCTTGTAGAAAGCGATTATAACCTGATCGCATGGCAGCGGTACTTGCCGTCCACGCTGGCCCCGACGGCCGCAGTGAAACAAGCACGATAAAAACGACATTCCGGGATGATGTTTGCCTCGAAAGTTACCAAAGGACCCGCAAGTTCGTCCCGGCCGTTGGCGTGGCGGTGTGCTACTGGCGGGAACATGAACTCCACATTGTACTCGCGTCAAAACTCATGATCAATTTGTGTGTCCGGATAAACTCGATCCATTGCTGGGGTGGAGGCTGCTGCATCCCGACCTATCAGTCGATTTATCAATGAGAAGGATGTAAATGTCCTGTGACCTCACGATTATAGATGGATAATCAAGACGAAAATCGTGAAATAAAAACATGAACATGAATTAAGAAAAGATAAATAAAGGCAAATATACATAAATACGACGGTTATCCTTTTTACAAACCGATTTTACAACTAAGCCTCAGAACGTTTGAAAGGTGATCGATGTACCTTTTACTGCGGAGCCGAAGGAAAACGATCGATGCGGTACCAAGTATGTGGCGTAAAATCGTAAATGAAATCATAATAGTCTATAGTCATCAGGTACAAATCATGTGTCTTATGGACCCAATATAGAAAAGGTGGAATACATTCGTGAAATACATTCGGAAATCAAGTGAAACACATTCGAGTGAAATACATTCGGATGAGCGGTAATCAAGTGATATTGATATCGTAACATGGTCAAGTTTCATAACAACAAGTATAAGCAAGTTACCTTTCATTTTATATCAAAGTCGGATTTTAACGTTAAATTCCTTTTAAGATCCATTTCTTTTACAAAGGTCATAGTATAAAAATAGAGTGACTAACATTGTTAAGTAAACCAAAATGCTTTCCTTTGTAAAATCAAGTAACAACCTTATTTTCGTTTGCCTAATTTCGAATGCTCAAGTTTCTCATTTTAGAAAAAGGTTTCGTAGTTCATAGTTTTAGTCCTTTAAAACATAATTCTCCTTTAAACGTTTTGAGAAACCTATGTCTTATAAGTGAGTAGGCTATTCTTGTTTATAATCAATCTTATTAAGCATGATCTAGGAAATGTAATATCATTTGGTTTTAATAATACTTTACATTTTCCTTTTATTATGGTTTGTCGATACGGTTATACCTAACTTCCCATAAAGCTAGTATAACTCTAGTAATACGCGATTCATAAATCTTTTGAAATGCTTCAAGTTCTTTATTAACATTATTATTCAAATCGATACCTTTTAAAAACCACAAAGTATGTGCTTATCCACATAAAGCTATTATAACCATTATAACACTTTATGTTTTACATCAATCAAATACATTTTAGAAGAGATAGGAAGAGGTTCACATACCTCGCGGCGATTATCGACTAATAGCATTAATACCTTTAGATCGATGTAGAATATTCGTAAATCTCATGTAATATTTAAATTAGCTTAAGTCAAAAGACATTGCGCATAATTATAATGTTCAGTTCTATATATAGTATACTCTATATATTGTAATTAATGTTTACCTCGATAAGCCCAAAATTATCCGAGTTTATATGTCGTTCTGAACAAGGTTTAGCGCGCTCCAGAAACCCTTAGAAGTGTCTACACAACTTCTACTTAATACTTCACTACGGGTGAAGATTTTCCTTAGGGTTGAAAGTATAATAGTATTTGTACTTTGGAAAGTACTACAAGGTATTTGGCTAAAGTATTTTGGGCATTATAACGATAGAATACATTTCGGGGGTAGTATTTTGACTAGCGAGGGGAGAGGGGTGGTGTTTGGACGAGAACAAGGTTGAGGAGAGGGAGGGATTTTCAAGACTTAGACAATTTTTGGATGAAGAAGTTCATCAACTAAGGGGTATTTATAGGTCAAGTGATGGCCAAGATGAAGACAAGTGTGGTGCAAGTGTTGCACCTTATCCATCTACCACAACAACTTGCACAAAATATCAAAAATTATAAGCGACATAGCGGAAATTCCCTGTTGTGCACAAAAGAATTCCTAAAGAAGTTCGAAAATTTCGAAATACGTATCACCCTCACATTGGAAGCAAGTGGACGGCAAAGGCTAGACCATGGCACGTTTTTTGTGCCTTGGGTTAGGTAGGATATTTGTGCAAGTTGGTGTGGTAGATGGATAAGGTCCACATGGTTGAAATCTAGCCCTACACTTGCCTTACACTTGGATGGATCTTGGCCATTGGTTGGCCATTCCTTGACCTATAAATACCCCTCTAAGTTGAAGACTTTCTTCATCCAAAACTTGAGCAATCTTTCTAAGTCTCTAAATACTCCCTCCCTCTTGAGTGTTCTCGTCCAAAGAGTCTTCCCCCAGGTGAGCCTTGGCGAGAGCCTCCTCCCCTGTGGTGCCTAACAGGGTACCCTCCCCTAGCCTAGTTGTCTCGTATAAATACCCCTTGTTGTGGTATAAAAATACTCTCCTAGTATTGTTATAATGTCCAAATACCTTGTAGTATTCCCAAGGTTACACTTATACAAAAGCCCAGAAAATACTATTATACTTCCTTTAGCCACTAAACGAAACCCTAAGGAAAACCTTCATAGTCGGTTGAAGTGTTAAGTAGAAGTTGCGTAGAACTTCTAAGGGCTGTTTGGAGCGGATTGGAGCACTCGGAGTAGGAGCTTAACGTTGCTTATGAGCGACATTTATACCTGGATAATTTTGGGCTTACCGAGGTAAATAATCCTATCCTTCTAGTGTAATTGGAAATTACATACTGTAGTTGTATAGAAATGAATATAAGATTCATAGAAGAGAATTGAACTGTAATAGAAGGATATTACAGAATAGACTTGAACTGAAATCACATCAGGAGAATATAAGTAGAAGATTAAACTGTACTTACTTAGGACTGTATTTACAGTAGACTGATAACCTTTATTGGTTGAATGTTCTGCAAGTAGCATGTGCTACTTAGAAGGTGGACAAGGCTAGCCGGGTTATAGCCGTGGAGCGTTTTGCTTATAGTCGATAATCGTCGCGAGGTATGTGATCCTTCCTATACTCTTGAGCATGAATATATAGTACGGTAGACGTACGTGTGGCAATGTCTTTTGACTTAAGCCCGAATAATATATATAGTACGGTAGACGTACGTGTGTTAACAGAACGTAGTTGTACGGCAATGTCCTTTGACTTAAGCCTGAATAAAAGAGAATTTTGAAGTATTTCAAAAGAGAAAAGAAACCATTTTGAAAGAAGATTA
This sequence comes from Przewalskia tangutica, assembly GCA_029844215.1. Classification (NCBI taxonomy): domain Eukaryota; kingdom Viridiplantae; phylum Streptophyta; class Magnoliopsida; order Solanales; family Solanaceae; genus Przewalskia; species Przewalskia tangutica. The sequence goes on from CM056728.1 coordinate 75,150,848, forward strand.
ACACTTGGCTTTAAGAGTTTTAAAAGAGTTATACTAGCTTTATGGGGAGTTAGGTATAACGTCTTACGAGAGGAAAAGAAAATGGTTTACTGATGTCAGAAGTTAAGAGACTTGATCTTATAAGATAAGAGACTTAACTTAAATGAATTAATATGGATTTTGTGTGAAACCTCATTCGTGAGTAATGAGTACTTGGTTTTTAAAAGGAATAATGTTTTACTCATTTCGGAAAATCAGAATGTGTATCGACAAACCACTGCAGCGTTAATAAAAGAAAATGTATTGAATAATTAAGTATTATTAAAACCAGTAGAAACCTCCATCTGCATAGAAGCTAAGATAAGACAAAATGATATTACATTTTCTAGATCATGGCTGCTTAATAAGATTGATTATGAACACGAATAACCTACTCACCTATGGCATATGTTACTCAATTGTTTTAAAAAGGGATTAAGACATTGAACTATGAAACTTTTCTAAAAAGAGACTTGCGTAATTGAAATTAGGCAAACTGGAACTTTTAGGGAAAAGAAAGGCATTGTGTTGTCTTAAAATGGTTTAAAACATAAAGTGTTATAACAGCTGTATGGGAAGTTGGTTATAATGACTTTATGAAAACAAAAGAAGGGTTTCATCATTTGTTTTAATGTGGTAACTTGACTTTTTTAAAGAGAAGTATTTTGGTCCAAAAAGAAGGCATGGTATTGCCTTAATTTTGGTTTTAAAAAGGAAAGTATGAAAGTTGTTTTGGTTTACTTAAAAGATATAAGTCACACATTTTTATATACTACGGGTATCGGGTGACTTTTATAAAAGGAATGAATCTCTAAAAAGGAATTTAACGTACGTAGTACTTTAGGGTTAAAACCCGGACTTTGACATAAAAGAAAGTACCTTGAGTTGTGTATAACTTGCCTATGATTATTGTTGTTGTGAAACCTGCCTATGCTTATTGTCATAACCTTGTTGTGCAAGTACTGTATTTCACTCGACTACCGTGTTCATGGGATGAACCGGGAATGTATTCCACCCGACTACCGTGTTCATGGGATGAACCGGGAATGTATTCCACCCGACTACCGTGTTCATGGGATGAACCGGGAATGTATTTCACTCGACTACCGTGTTCATGGGATGAACCGGGAATGTATTTCACTCGACTACCGCGTCCACGGGATGGACCGGGAATGTATTCTATCCGACTACCGAGTTCATGAGATGAACCGGGAATGTATTCCACACGTTTCTATACTGGGTCCATGAGATGGGCCGAGACATGTTAAACGTATCACATGGTTTGTACCTAGACTGCCGGCAGTGAGGAAGGAGTTCCACGGGCATGAGGGATGACTTTGAGGGCGTGAGTCCCTGACTTGACATGACTGCTTTATATTGTGAACTGTAGTTTGGTTATCATACATGTCTCCTGCTTTATATAGACTATTATGATTTCATTTACAGTATTTTACAGTTTCACATACTTGGTACCTGTTGTACTGACCTCCTTCGGGGGGCTGCGTTCATGCCGCATAGTAAATACATCATTTGTCGATCCATTTTAGGATCACCTTTCGGCGTCTTGGAAGCTCCGTTCCTTGAGGCTTATCTTTGGTATGTTACCACAGTGCTGTAGGTTCTTGTACATTCAGGGTATGGCGGCCCTGTCCGTCATAGTTGTTGTATAAATCTTAAGTGCAGTTTGGTGTGGCGGGGTTGTAAGGATTATAGCAATTCAAAATGTCTTTGTATATATATATCTTTGAAAGGCAACCGTTTTGGTTGGCTTTGTTTTCTTCGTCTTGATCCATGTCTATTAGCATGTCTAAGTTTTTATTTCCGCTGGTTTTTCTCTGATGTTGTATCACTAGGGTGCCCGGGGTAAGGCACGATCCACGGGCCGGGCAGTCGTGACACCTAGTCTCTTGTTGAGGTCCGCCTCGAAAGTTACCACGGAATCCTGCCGTCCCGGCCCTCTTGGCTGGCTTTGAGTCTAGTGACCCTCTCTCTCTCCCTCTATCCCTGCGCATAAGCTTGCATCTGGCAATATCCATACCAGTGAAGAGCCACTCCGAGCATCGATAATCATACGACGGTCTAGCCCATCACATAGCGGTGAACTCGTCGCCATATCGCCACAATCGTGCGCATACACGGACAACGAGTCAAACTCCAGGTTGTATTCCCTGATGGTCCTCCCATTCTGCCTCAATGACAAGAACCTATCGACACGGGCTCTCCTCATTTCAGGAGGCAAAAAGTGATCAAGAAAGGCCTCCGTGAACTCATCCCAAACTGTCAGACGAGCACCCACACCTCTCGAAAGCAACCACGACTCAAACCAGTTCAACGCAATATCGCGTAACCGGTAAGAGGATAGCGTAACAGACTCTGTATCCGAGGCCCTAAGCACCAGCATAGTCCGCTGTAGCTGCCGAACGAACTCTTGAGGATCATCCTCAGATCTCGAACCATAAAACTCGGGTGGACTACAATCCAGAAAATCCCGAATCCTCAAACTGTCGGCTCTAGGGTTAGCTACCTGCTACTGCCGGCGCTGCCCTATCACTATGCTAGTCAATAGCCTGATCTGTTCTCCATAATCTCTAAACTCTGCCCCTGGCTGCGGAACTCGAGGCTCGGGTACCGGAACCTCTGGAGCTACTACCGCTCTTGGCTCCTCTAATACCGCCGGCGTGGCTGAGCTCGCCAATCCTCCTACTACCTCAGGCATAGCCTGTGCCCGGGTCCTGGTAACCCTCTGCGTACCACTAGCAGCTCCTGCTGCTTTGCCTTGCCACAGGCCTGGTCAGTGGAGGCATAACTGTTACATAAGAAGGGGTCAGAGAGGATTCTCCTACTAGGACAGCTCTACTGCACGATCTCAAAGAGAGAAGAATGGAAACCAATCCTAAATGTCCTGCAGCCTCCTGATTATAGATGTGGTGCACAACACACCGATAATCAAGACTCTACTAGACACGGTCTGTAGACACTTTCCGAGGACTAACTGCTCTGATACCACTTTTGTCACGACCCGACCCCGGGCCCGCGAATGGTGCCCTACCTGGGCACCCTTACAGGTATACATCAGAGATAATCAGCGGAAAATACATGAAACTTATAAATAAATCAACAGAAATAAAACAACAGGTTAGCCGATAGGGCTACCTTCCTGGACATATATATAGCAGCAAAAGCGATTTGCCCCCTTTCCTTTACAAACTGACCCACAATATGTGACTACAGACCTCTAAGAATTTTTTTTTACCATAACAACTGTGGCGGGACAGGGCCCCGCCATACCCCTGAATACACATGAATCTACTACCTCAGGGAAAACCGTACCAAGAGATAAGCCTCCGGAGCAAATGGAGTTTTTTCCCAAAAACTGAACCGAGATCCTAAGAGCAAGGATCACCAACCTGGGTACCTAAAACCTGCGGGCATGAACGCAGGCCAGAAGTCGATCACAACAGTGCAGAATATGAAAGCGAAATAACGTCTGATGCGGATCATAACTGTACAAAAGAATGACAAGGACAAGTATAAAAATACATACCAGATCATGCCGTGTCATTACCACTTATGAACTTAATCTTACATTATTATCTTTTCCCATTTCAATAAAGGTTATGTTATACCCCGTATTTCCAGAGTATGTACGTGAGGGCGTACGTATAAAAGTTTTTAGCCTTAAGTAGGCATAAGGGTCGAAATTTTGTACACAACCCACGAAAAGAATTGTTTTCCGATGAAACGTTTTCCAAACTTTGCGAAGGGAAAATTACGGCTATGTCATTTATAATTTTTGCGGATTTTTCCGAGTGATGAAATATTTTGGACCAACGAGAGGGTGACACTTGTCACCCTCAAGTGGACGGCAACATGGGCAAGGTTGGACGATTTTGTGGTCAATGAGTTGGTAGGATATTTTGTTATATTTTGTGTGGTAGATGGATAAGGTACACTTGCCCAAATCCTAACCCTCCACTTGCCCACCACTTGTCTTGATCTTGGCCATTGAATGTCCTATAAATACCCCTCTAATGCTAGACCATTTCTTCATCCACACTTATGAAAATCCAAGGCAAAATCCCTCTCCCCTTTAGTATAATTTTCGTCCAAGCTTCCCCTCCCCCTTTGAGAGGCCCTCGGCCGAGAATACCCCCTTGGTAGAAAATACTCTACAAGTTTTGTTACTATTACCAAAACCCATGGCCCAAATACCTTGTAGTATTCCAAGGTTACACCTATTCTAAAAGCCCAGAAATACTATTATACTTCCTTCATCCACAAAAGCGAAACCCTAAGGAAAATCTTCATAGTAGGTTGAAGTATAAGTAGAAGTTGTGTAGAACTTCTAAGGGTTTCTTGGAGCGTATTGGAGCGTACAGAATAGGATCTAAACGTTGCTCAGGATCGACATATAAACTTGGATAATTTTGGGCTTATCGAGGTAAATACTCTTGACCTTCTATTGTAATTGGAAATTACATACTGTAGTAGTATTGTCACGACTGTTCGGGGCGTGGTGAGTGCCTTCTGGGGCACCCAAGTAGTCATACATCGAGTAACCAGAATATAAAACAAGACAGAAACTTGATTTATAAAATAAGACACAGTTTATGTGAGAAAACGTCGCCTTTCGGCATATATAAATAAACATGGTTCAGCAGTTACATCCCAAACTGTACAACATGACTACAGACCTCTAAGGAAATATACACTATGGCGGGACAGGGCCCCGCCATACCCTGACTGTACAAAACTATCTACAACAGGGAGATCATACCCAAAAGTAGGGCCTCCGGAGAAGATGGAGCTCCTGACACCAACGCAAAAGATCCTAAGGATGCGGATCTAGCACCTGCTTGCCTTTACCTGCGGCATGAACGTAGCCCCCCGAAGGAGGTCAGTACAACAGGTACCAAGTATGTGAAACTATAAAGTACTTAAATGAAATCAAAGTATTTTAAACCTTTTCACAAATACAATCAGTTCAATTGCACATAGTGCCACATCACAAACAACAACAGTAATAGGAAAATCAGAATGTGTCTATTCTAGGCCGCGAATGATCGAAGCAAGGCCAATCGCCCATAGTATCATTCTGCGTGCCTAGTCCTGGACTTCCGCAGCCCGCATAGGTCACACACAGACCCGCATGAGGTATTCCTCGCATCGGGGGCAGCCAACCCCCGGCATCCGCCTAGGCTCCGCACTCGCATAGTCTCAAAAGACCGCGTAGTCTCAACAGACCGCGTAGAATCCCGTCGGGCTAAACACCCGAATGATCAATCCTGAGCATACCGCTGCTCGCATAGTCTCACAGACCGCATAGGCCGTATAGACCGCGTCAAGGGGCAAGCCACCGGTATAACGATCGAGGGTAGGTGATACAATAACGATACAACGGACTTACTGGTTAGCAACGTAAATGTGAAAGAATGACCCCTTTACGGATTTCAAGACACTAACACAGGTAGCATCATAATATGTCTACTTACCAAACAAATCTTACTACACTTAACAAATCAATACAAGGCTTTTATAAACAAACAAGTAAACAGTTCCTTTTTATCTTTCTTAAGTTGTTATACCTAACTTCCCATAAAGCTAGTATAACTCTTAAGCTTTTGTTTTAAAAACCAAATATTTATCTTCTGTTAAAAATGATTCAGTAGTTCTTTTGAAATGCATCAGGATTCTTATTATTCAGGCTTAAGTCAAAAGACATTGCGTAGTTATGTCAGCTTAAGTCAAACGACATTGCCGTAGTTATTATTCGGCTTAAGTCAAACGACATTGCCGTAGTTATTATTGATTAACTCGTATGCGTCTACCGTACTATATATATGTTAAAATATCATGCTTAGGAAGAATCACATACCTTCTCGAAAACCTCTGCGAGTTGAATATGTCGCGAGAGAATCGACTATAATAGTCACATACATCTATCAATTTCTAGACTACTCTGATGTTCATTATAAACAGAGGGTTCAAAATTCTAGCGAAAGTCGGGCACAACCCTACCCAGGTGAGCTATATAAGTCTCATGTGAAAACAGTTCTATGTAGTCTGATTCAATTATTCTTCTTTAAACCCTTCTACTGTGATTTGGTTTAATTCTATTACGTAATATCTTTCTAAGTATTTAATACTTATTCTTATACTTCTACAGATGTATTTTCTAATACAAAAGAGGTTAGGATTATTTACCTCGGTAAGCCCAATAATATCCTAGATAAAAGTCGATCCGGAGTAAGGCTTAGCTCCTAAGTTGTACGCTCCGATAGCTCCAAGGAAACCTTAGAAGTTCTTCACAACTTCTACTAAGTACTAAGGGATTTGGGCTAGGGTATTTTGGGCATTATAACAATACTTAGAAGGCAACTTTTCTACCAAGGGAGGGGGGGTAGATTTCGGCTAGGCTAGGGGGGGTAGGCCCTCGGCCAAACTTCACAAGGGGAGGGGGGAGTGTTTGGACGAACAAGGCTCAAGGGAGAGGAGAGGATTTTCAAGACTTGGAAAGATTTGTGGATGAAGAACTCTTCATCTTAAGGGGGGTATTTATAGGTCAAGAAGTGGCCAACCAATGGCCAAGATTAAGACAAGTGCAAGGCAAGTGTAGGGTGAAGATTTACTCCACACAAATATCCTACCAACTCCTTGACTTGTGCACAAGGCACAAAAAACGTGCCACACTAGTCCAATTCGTCCAAATGGACGATTTCAAGTCCACCAATTGGAGGGTGCCAAGTGTCGCCCTCCCGTTGGTCCAAAATGTTTCGTCTCTCGGAAAAATCCGCAAAAATACTAAATGTCATAGCCGGAATTTTCCCTACGAAAGCTGTGGAAACGTTTCGTCGGAAAACGATTCTTTTAGTGAGTTGTGCACAAATGAAAAAAACGTCCAAGGCTTAGACTTAAGGCCAAACTTTAAATGCGACGCCTCACGTATATACTCCGGAAATACGGGGTATAACATTCTCCCCTCCTTAGAAACATTCGTCCCGAATGTTCCTTCTCAAGACAGTTATCGATAAAGCTTAAACAGTTTGTAAGTGTCACACATGGCCACAATAACAACACTTAGGCATATATGATAATGGAAATTTACAAGTAGGAAAGTGAATTACCTGGAGGTGTGGGGAATAAGTGAGGGTACCTCTGCCTCATGTCCTCCTCAGCTTCCCACGTCATCTCCTCCCTAAGCTCGTTACGCCACAAGACTTTGACGGAAGCCACGTCCTTGGTCCGCAGACGCCTAACCTGACGATCGATTATCGCTATGGGAATCTCCTCATACGATAACCCCTCGGTCACCTGGACATCGTCAATCGGATGTACTCTAGATGGATCCCCGATACATCTCCTCAGCATAGAAACATGAAACACCGGATGCACTGCCTCCAGATCGAACGGCAGATCCAACTCGTAGGCAACCTTGCCTACCCTGCGGACAATCTGATACGGCCCAATGTACCTTGGGCTGAGTTTCCCTTTCCTCCCGAATCTCATCACACCCTTCATGGGTGACACCTTCAGGAAAACCCAATCATCTACCTCGAACTCAAGATGCCGACGACGATGATCTGCATATGATTTCTGTCGACTACGAAATCGACAACCTCTCTGGATAAGCTTTACCTTATCCACTGCTCACGCAAATCCGGTCCTACTAGCGCACTCGCCACATCCAACCAGCCTATAGGCGATCTGCACTTCCTCCATACAAGGCCTCATGGCGCCATCTGAATACTGGAGTGGTAGCTATTATTATACGCAAACTCAACTAGAGGCAAATGATCCTCCCAACTACCACTGAAGTCAATAACACAGGCTCGCAGCATATCCTCAAGAGTCTGGATAGTGCGCTCTGCCTGTCCGTCTGTCTGTGGATGAAATGCAGTACTCAGGCTCACCTGCGTCCCTAAACCCCTCTGGAAGGACCTCCAGAAGTTAGCCGTAAACTGGGCTCCTGCATGCGATATGATCGAAATAGGGACTCATGCGATCGGCGATCTCTCGGATGTAAAGTCGGCATAATCCTCGGTAGAAAGTCGCCCTAACGGGAAGAAAGTGGGCTGATTTTCGACTGTCGACGATAACCCATATAGAATCATGTCTCCTCTGAGTGCGAGGCAATCCTGTGATGAAGTCCATGTTGATCACCTCCCACTTCCAGGTCGGGATCTCTATCGTCTGTAACAAACCACCAGGCCTCTGGTGCTCTACCTTCACCTGCTGACAACACGGGCACTGAGCTACGAACTCTGCAACGTCCCTCTTCAAACCATCCCACCAATACACAGATCTAAGGTCGTGGTACATCTTGGTCGACCCTGGATGGATAGAGTAACGCTTGCCACGCGCTTCCCGAGAACCTGCCGCGAAGTCACGAAACATCTGGAACACACAACCTGCCCTCAAACCTTAGCACCCCATCAGGTGCTACCTCAAAAGGACCCTTGCCCTCACGAAGAGCTGTATCACGATAACGTGCCAAAACCGGATCCTCGAACTGTTGCCTCTTCACCTTCTCGACGATGGAAGACTCGGCAACCTCACGAACTCTAACCCCACTGCTATCAGAATCAATCAAACGGACACCAAGGCTCGCTAACTGATGCAAATCACGAACTATGTCCTCGCCATTGGGCCGCATCGATAAGCTCCCCATCGACCTACGACTAAGGCATACGCACAACATTGGCCTTCCCGGGTGGTACAGGATATCAACATCGTAATCCTTAAGCAACTCTAACCACCGTCTGCCGTAAGTTCGGCTCCTCTGGTGAAGATATCTTGGAGGCTCTTGTGGTGCGTATAAATATCCACGTGAACCCCATACAAATAGTGCCTCGGATCTTGGCGTGAATCACCGCCGGCTCAAATCATGGGTGGGGTAGTTCCTCCGTGTATCTTAAGCCGGGATGCGTATGCTATAACTCGCCTGCTGCATCAACACACATCCCAACCCGATGCCCGACGCATCACAATACACCACGTAACCATCCGGACCCTCGGGAAGAGTAAGAAGCGGGGCGGCCGTCGATCTCTCGCAAGAATGGAAACCCCGCTCACGCATCAGTCGGCGAAACTTAGCGCCTTACGAGTCGGCTTAGTCAATGGTGCGAGATAGAAGCAAACTTCTCTACGAACCGATAATATCCTGCAAGGCCCGAAATCGCGAACCTCTGCCGGAGTAGTAGGTTCAGGCCAAGTCCGATCGCCTCGATCTTGGCGTATCCACCGAATGCCATCACCCACAATATGCCCAAGAAAAGCCACCGGCTAACCAAAACTCACATTTTGAAAACTTGGCGATAATCGCTGTCCCGAGAATCGCAAGACAGCCTCAAATGCTCCGCATGCTCCCGCTTCCGAGCGAATAAACCAAGATATCATCAATGAACACTATCACAAACGTGTACAAAATGGTTTGAACACTCGGTTCATCAAATCCATGAATACCACGAGCATTGGTCAATCCAAAAGACATGACCACGAACTCATAATGCCCGTGACGTCCGAATGCGATCCTAGGGACATCCACCTCTCGACTGCACTGATGATAGCGAACGCAGATCAATCTTGGAGAAACATCTCGCCACTCGCAATCGGGTCGAACAAATCATCAATCTCGGGAAGGGGTATTCGTTCTTAATGGTCACCTTGTTCACCGTCAGTAATCAACACATGCGCAGCTGGCCCCGCCCTTCTTCTTCACGAACAATACCGGCGCTCCCTGGGAGAAACACTAGGCACGATGAAGCCCTTTCTCCAAAGAAATCTCTCACCGGTCCTTCAACTCTCTCAACTCGGCGGTGCCATTACGTATGGCGGAATGGAAATAGGCCGAGTGTCCGCAAAGACATCTATACAAAACTCGATCTCCTCTCGGAGGGATACCCGAGGTCGTCTGAAATACGCCTGGGAACTCTCTCGACCATCGACCGATCAAAAATGCACCGCACCTCAGATCAAACACCGAACGAGATGGTAGATGTACCCTTCTCGCACCATCTTCCTAGCCTTGAGGTAGGAAATAAACCTACCTCGGCGATACCGTGCTCCTCCCACTCAACAACCGGCTCCTCAGAAACCGAACTGCACTACTCTCTCTCTCAGCCTACATTGGCGTAGCAAGAAGCTAGCCAATCCATCCCCATGATCACGTCGGTCAATCATCTCCAACTCTATCAAGTCGGCCAGGTCCGACGATCAGAATGGTCACAGGACAAGCCCTATATACTCGCCGAGCTACTACCGAATCACCCACTGGCGTAGCTACCTCGAAAGGGTCTATGGACTCAGGCTCTATCCCTATCCTACTAGCAACAATGGGAGATATATAGGACAGAGTAGAACCCGGATCTATCAAAGCATACACATCAAACCCAAACCGATAAGGTACCGTGGCGACATCGCGAGGCCTCACGATCCCGGTACCGACAAAGCATAAATGCGGTTCGAGGACCGCTAGAATCGGACTGCGCCACGACCTGCGCGACACCGCTGGTCCACGAGTAGTACTCGCCATCCGTGGCGAGTAATCGTCGGGATGAAGAAGCGCAATGCACTCGTAGCCGAGCCCTACCACCGCCGCCCGGTCGGACAAACTCGCGAAATGACCTGCCGCCACAAGTATAGCAAGCTCCCGAGTACGCCTCCGTAATGGTATCTACCACAACGCACACCGAGCGGACCTCGACGGTTAGCACCCGCTACTCGAAATCAAGTCCCGGGCCCCGACACGCTTCGATCGCTCGGGTCAGAAAATGATGAGGAGCGCTCTGCGCGGTGTGGTGCAAATCCGACTTCAGCGATGCCGCCACCCCGAACCACTAAAAGAACCGGCCGCTTTGGCCTTCTTCTGGCGATATCGCTTACCCGGCGTCTCTACGCCTCGTGATCCTAGTGCGTGAGCTGCATCCGGTAATGTCCATGCTCGTGAAGGGACACACCGCACAAGACTTCGCCATATAGTCGTCTAGCCTTGACGTAGCGATGCACCCGTCCTCCATATTCGCTACAAGCAGTGGACATATCGAGCCAATGAATCAAACTCGACATTATACTCCCTAATCAGACGTCCTCTGCCTCAAAGAATAAGAATCTATCACTCGTGCCCTCCTCATCCGCGGAGGCAAGAAGTGTGAGAAAAGCCTCAAAACTCATCCCATACTGCTGAGGTGCATGCTCTCCCGAAAGCTCCCACGAGTCAAACCAATCGATTGCGGTATCACGCGGCCGATGCGAACCAAATGTCACGCACTTCGATCTGAAGCCTTGATCACCCGCATGATCCTCTCAGAATCGACGGATGAACTCCTGCGATCATCCTCCGCCTCGACCAGAAACTCAAAGTGGCTACAACTAAGGAAATCCCGTAGCCTCAAATGCGCCTCGGTGCACTACAGTCGCTGAATCGAATCGCCGCTGCACTGCCCTCTCGTGTCGCCACAATCCGAGCAAATAATCGGGTTATCTCTGCACTCCCATCTCTCCGCCTAGGCCGTGGATGGAGGTACGGTATCGCGGTCTCGCTGGGCCGGGCGGCGTCATGGAACTCGCCGTCTCGTATAGATCGGGCTCGAGCCTCGTGACTGGGTGTCTGTTAGCGCCTCCTACGCTTGCCCTTCTGGGCCCGGGTTGCCTTACGTGGAGGCATAACTGTTACAGGAAAGGAATACGTTAGAGGGGTCCAACCTATAACACAGCTCTAAAGCACGATCTCAGAATGAGAAGAATGGAAACCAATCCTAAATATCCTATAGCCTCCTGATTATTGGTATGGTGCACAACACACCGATAATCAAGACTCTACTAGATACGGTCTGTAGACACTTTCCGAGGATTAACTGCTCTGATACCACTTTTGTCACGACCCGTTCCGGGGCCCGTGACTGGTGCCTTACCGGGGCACCCAAGTAGTCATACATCAGAGTAACCAGCGGAATATAAAACAAGACAGGAAACAATTTATAAAATAAGACACAGTTTATGTGAGAAAACGTCGCCTTTCGGCATATATAAATAAACATGGTTCAGCAGTTACATCCCAAACTGTACAACATGACTACAGACCTCTAAGGAAATATACACTATGGCGGGACAGGGCCCCGCCATACCCTGACTGTACAAAACTATCTACAACAGGGAGATCATACCCAAAAGTAGAGCCTCCGGAGAAGATGGAGCTCCTGACACCAACGCAAAAGATCCTAAGGATGCGGATCTAGCACCTGCTTGCCTTTACCTGCGGCATGAACGTAGCCCCCCGAAGGAGGTCAGTACAACAGGTACCAAGTATGTGAAACTATAAAGTACTTAAATGAAATCAAAGTATTTTAAACCTTTTCACAAATACAATCAGTTCAATTGCACATAGTGCCACATCACAAACAACAACAGTAATAGGAAAACTGTAACAGGTCTATTCTAGGCCGCGAATGATCGAAGCAAGGCCAATCGCCCATAGTATCATTCTGCGTGCCTAGTCCTGGACTTCCGCAGCCCGCATAGGTCACACAGACCCGCATGAGGTATTCCTCGCATCGGGGGCAGCCAACCCCCGGCATCCGCCTAGGCTCCCGCAGCCCGCATAGTCTCAAAAGACCGCATAGTCTCAACAGACCGCATAGGGAATCCCCCGCATCAGGCTAAACACCCGGAATGATCAATCCTGGAGCATACCGCTGCTCCGCATAGTCTCACAGACCGCATAGGCCGTATAGACCAAGATCATGGGCAAGCCCTGTGATAACGATCGGGGTAGGTGATAATAACAAGACAACGGACTTACCGGTTAGCAACGTAAGCACAGCAAGAATGACCCCCTTACACAGCATTTCAAGACACTAACACAGGTAGCATCATAATATGTCTACTTACCAAACAAATCTTACTACACTTAACAGAAATCAATACAAGGCTTTTATAAACAAACAAGTAAATGCCTTTTATCTTTCTTAAGTTGTTATACCTAACTTCCCATAAAGCTAGTATAACTCTTAAGCTTTTGTTTTAAAACCAAATATTTATCTTCTGTTAAAAATGATTCGAGTTCTTTTGAAATGCATCAGGATTCTTATTATTCAGGCTTAAGTCAAAAGACATTGCCGTAGTTATTATTCAGGCTTAAGTCAAACGACATTGCCGTAGTTATTATTCAGGCTTAAGTCAAACGACATTGCCGTAGTTATTATTCAGTTAACTCATGTACGTCTACCGTACTATATATATGTTAAAATATCATGCTTAGGAAGAATCACATACCTTCTCGGCGAAAACCTCCTGCCAAGTTGAATATGTCGCGCGCAGAGAATCAGCCTATAATAGTCACAGACATCTATCAAAGTCTAGACTACTCTGAAGGTCATTCTAAACAGAGGGTTCATAATTCTACGGAAAGTCGGGCAGCACAACCCTACCCGGTGATCTATATAAGTTCATCGTGAAAACAAATTCATGTGAGTATGATCAATTATTCTTCTTTTAAACCCTTCTACTGTGATGACAGTTTAATTCTATTCTGTAATATCCTTCTAAGTATTTAATACTTATTCTTATACTTCTACAGTATGTATTTTCTAATACAAAAGAGGGTTAGGATTATTTACCTCGGTAAGCCCAATAATATCCTAGATAAAAGTCGATCCGGAGTAAGGCTTAGCTCCTAAGTTGTACGCTCCGATAGCTCCAAGGAAACCTTAGAAGTTCTTCACAACTTCTACTAAGTACTAAGGGATTTGGGCTAGGGTATTTTGGGCATTATAACAATACTTAGAAGGCAACTTTTCTACCAAGGGAGGGTAGATTTCGGCCAGGCTAGGGGGTAGGCCTCGCCAAACTTCACAAGGGAGGGAGTGTTTGGGCGAACAAGGCTCAAGGAGAGGAGAGGATTTTCAAGACTTGAAAGATTTGTGGATGAAGAACTCTTCATCTTAAGGGGTATTTATAGGTCAAGAAGTGGCCAACCAATGGCCAAGATTAAGACAAGTGCAAGGCAAGTGTAGGGTGAAGATTTACTCCACACAAATATCCTACCGACTCCTTGACTTGTGCACAAGGCACAAAAAACGTGCCACACTAGTCCAATTCGTCCAAATGGACGATTTCAAGTCCACCAATTGGAGGGTGCCAAGTGTCGCCCTCCCGTTGGTCCAAAATGTTTCGTCTCTCGGAAAAATCCGCAAAAATACTAAATGTCATAGCCGGAATTTTCCCTACGAAAGCTGTGGAAACGTTTCATCGGAAAACGATTCTTTTAGTGAGTTGTGCACAAATCAAAAAACGTCCAAGGCTTAGACTTAAGGCCAAACTTTCGTACGTACGCCCTCACGTACATACTCCGGAAATACGGGGTATAACAAGTATAGAAATGAATATAAGATTCTTAGAAGGATATTACAGAAGAGAATTGAACTGTAATAGAAGAATATTAAAGAAGATCGAATCAGATTTACATAGATGTATTTACTGAGACTTGTGTAGTTTGGTGCAGGAAGTCACGCCCAATTTTCCGTAGAATAAGGAATCTGTATCTAGAATTATTCTACAGAGTAGTCTAGACGTTGATAGACTTGTATGACCGTTATAGGTTGAAGTACTGCAAGTAGCGTATTCTACTCGTAGGGTGGAAAGGGCTAGCCGGATTACAGTACTTTGGAGCGTTTTGCTAATAGTCGATAATCGTCGCGAGGTATGTGATTTTTCCTATCCTCTTGAGCATGATATTTTAAAAGAATATATATATAGTACGGTAGACGTACGTGTGTTAACTGAACGTGGTTTTACTTCGATGTCTTTTGACTTGAGTTTTAAATAATAAGAGTCTTGAAGTATTTCAAAAGAATTAAGAATCGCTTTTGAAAGAAGAGTAATACTTTTTGAAAGAGTTATACTAGCTTTATGGGAAGTTAGGTATAACAACTTAAGAGAGATAAAAAGAATGGTTTATTGACTTTAGAAGTTAAGAGACTTGATCTTAAAAGATAAGCGGCTTGACTTAATTGAATTGATATGAATTTTGTTAAGAAGTGTGAAACCTCATTCGTGAGTAATGAGTACTTGGTTTTTAAAGAATAATGTTTTACTGATTTCGGAAATGAGAATAAGTATCGAACGAACCACTGCAGCGTTAATAAAGGAAAATGTATTGACAAGTAAGTAATTATATTAAAACCAGTAGAAACCTCCATCTGCATAGAAGCTAAGATAAGACAAAATTGTATTACATTTCCTAGATCATGGCTGCTTTAATAAGATTGTTATGAACAAGAATAACCTACTCACACATAAGGCATATGTTTCTCAAATTGTTTTAAAAGAGAATTATCTTATTAAGTGATTAAGACTATGAACTACGAAACCTTTCGAAAATGAGAAACTTGAGTATTTGAAATTAGGCAAACTTGAACTTTCGGAAAAGAATGCTGTTACTTGACTTTAAGAAGGAAAATGTTTTGGTTTAAGAAGAAGGGCATAATATTGCCTTAGTTGATTTTTAAAAAAGGAAAACATGGTATTATCTTAATCTGTCTTAAAAGAGCGTTTAAATGTTATGGTCAATTCTACACCGCGTTCATGGGATGAACCGGGAATGTATTTCACACGACACCGCGTTCATGGGATGAACCGGGAATGTATTTCACACGACACCGCGTTCATGGGATGAACCGGGAATGTATTCCATACGATTCCACCTCGAGTCCCATGAGATGGGCCGAGACATGTGCGATACCTATCGAGTCCGTGAGACATGTACGATTCCTATCGAGTCCCATGAGATGGGCCGAGACATGTGCGATACCTATCGAATCCCATGAGATGGGCCGAGACATGTGCGATACCTATCGAGTCCCATGAGATGGGCCGAGACATGTACGATACCTATCGAGTCCCATGAGATGGGCCGAGACATGTGCGATACCTATCGAGTCCCATGAGATGGGCTGAGACATGTGCGATACCTATCGAGTCCCATGAGATGGGCCGAGACATGTGCGATTCCTATCGAGTCCCACGAGATGGGCCGAGACATGTGCGATTCCATACGATTCCTATCGAGTCCCATGAGATGGGCCGAGACATGTATTCCACACGATTCCACCTCGAGTCCCATGGGATGGGCCGAGACATGTTATACGTATCACACGATTTATACCTAGACTGCCGGCAGTGAGGAAGGAGTTCCACGGGCATGAGGGATGACATTGAGGGCGTGAGTCCCTGACTTGACATGACTGTTTTTATGTTGTGAACTGTAGTTTTGTTATCATACATGTCTCCTGTTTTATTTTAGACTGTTATGATTTCATTTACAGTATTTCTCAGTTTCACATACTTGGTACTTGTTGTACTGACCTCCTTCGCGGGGCTGCGTTCATGCCGCAGGTAGAGGTACATCGGTTGTTGATCCTCGCTCATAGGATCACAGTTCAGCGTATTAGGAAGCTCCGTTTCTCCGGAGGCTTATCTTTTGGTATGTTCCCTGAGTTGTAGGTTCTTGTACATTCAGGGGTATGGCGGGGCCCTGTCCCGTCATAGTTATTGTTACATTCGTAGAGGTCTGTAGTACTATTGTGGGCAGGGTTGTAAATGGGGATGTAACTGTTCAAGTTTTATTATATATACATGCCGAAAGGCGATATTTTCATGGATAAACTGTTCTCATTCTATAATTGTTTCATGTCTTGTTTTTATATTCACGATTACTCGATGTATAACTACTTGGGTGCGGGTAAGGCACGATCACGCCCGGATCGGTCGTGACAAAAGTGGTATCAGAGCAGTTAATCATCGGAAAGTGTCTACAGACCGTGTCTAGTAGAGTCTTAATTATCGGTGTGTTGTGCACCACATCTATAATCAGGAGGCTGCAAGACATTTAGGATTGGTTTCCATTATTCTCATTCTGAGATCGTGCCTTAGAGTTGTGTTATAAGTTGGACCCCTCTGACGTATTTCGTTTTTACCAGTTATGCCTCCGCGCAAGGCAACCCGGGCCCAGATGGGCAAGGCAGCGGGAGCCGCTAGTAGGATCTGAGAGTACGGGGCGCAGCCCGCCATTACATGAGATAGTGCTTCAGACGGCGAGTTTTGCAACGCCGCCAGCCCCAGAGTTTAGAGCCGCAGCAGTGGCTGCTGAGACCACAATACCTGAGCCTCCCCCACAACCCGGAGCAGAGAGTTGGGTACAAAGAGATGGCCCAGTTATTGGCGAGGATAGTGGCAAGGCACGAGGATCGGCTAGACGCAGCAGTTCCAGTAGTACCCATGGTTCACCCGAGATCGGATAGTTTGAGGTTACGGGACTTTCTGAGTCAGAGCCCGCGAGTTCTACGGGTCGAGGCACGGGATGATCCGCAGAGTTCATTCGGCGATTCACGGATCATGAGAGTGATCAAGGCTTCGGAGACCGAGTCGGTGGTCTTAGGTTCGCATCGGCTGCGTGATACTGCAGTCGACTGGTTTGATTCGTGGGAGCTGTCTCGGGGAGAGTATGCACTTCCAGCCGTATGAGACGAGTTCTCAGGGGCATTTCTTGCACATTTCTTGCCTCCCCAGATGAGAAGGGCTCGGGCCGACAGATTTTTGACGTTGAGGCAGACCGTGCGTATGGTTCGGGAGTACAATGTGGAGTTTGACTCATTAGCTCGGTACGTCCCCGCATTGGTAGCCGACATGGAGGACAGAGTGCACCGCTACGTCACCGGGCTCGATGACTACTTGGCAGAGGCTTGTTCGGGTGTAGCTCTTCACCGGCATGGACATTGCCCGCATGCGCAGCTTATGCACTTGGATGTGAGGAGCGGAGAGGTCGACGGAATGACCGAGATCAACAGAAGAGGGCCAGGACAGCAGGGTCCTTTGGTAACTTTCGAGGCGGACCGCCTCAGCAGCACGTTAGTTATGTACCTCCGCCCGATGCAGTGGTCCTCCACGCCTTCGTGACGTTCGGGGTATTCGAGCTGGTGAGCTCCGGGCTTCAGTTCAGGTATACATGGGTTCCGGCAATCGGTTCATGCTTTCCTCAGTGTGCACGATGCGGCAAACGTCATCCCGGGGAGTGTCGTCTTCTTACTGGTGCTTGTTTCACCTGCGGCCGTCAGGGCCATGTGATGAGGGACTGTCCTAAAAGGAGGGATACAGGTAGAATGACGCAGCCTACCGGGTCAGTGGCAGGATCATCGCCTTCTATAGCTATGCGCCCGGCAGGGCAGGATTATGATTAGAGCGACGAAGGGAAAATGAAGCAAATGATACAGGTATATTCTTACCCCTCTAGAGACTAGTATGCGTTGATGATATGATGAAATACTAAGTATTATGTTCAGATAGCATTATGTTAAAATTGTGTTTAGAAAACATGGTTAGTTAGAAGGGTAAGTTTGGGGACAGGGAAAGTGTGAGCCTTAGAGTTTTATACGTAGAGACCTTAGGTGTGAGGCCATCTTGAGTAAAAGATTTATGGTTATGTTGACCTTTATCAGAGTGCATAGTATACGTGGGATATATTTTTGTGATAAGTCCCTGGGTGATATGAAATGAAAGAGGGTAATTGAGCTAAGAAGACCACTAGGTTTTCGTGACTTGATTTGTGAGATTGTTCCGGATCGGGGGAACAAGTGTTTAGCGCGATAGCGGGTCGGGTTGAGGACCAATCGCGGGTCAACCCGCGACCTGAAATGTGGTGGGGTCAGTTCGAGGTGGTCCCGCCAGGTGGCAGGGTCACAAGGGTGCTAGGCCCAGGTTTAGGTAACCATCGTATGAGTTCATAGATATGTTCGACCAGAATCGGATCGTGAAGGCCGGGGATGGCCTTAAAGGAGATTGAGGCTAGTAAGATGACCAAGTTTGGAGGTAGTGACTCCGGAGATTTTGGAAACTGAAGCGATGACTGAAGTATGGTACGTATACTAGAAAGAGTTCAAGTGTTCGAGAAGAGTACGACGGGTGAGAAAAGAAGAGAACGTGTGCTAGCAGAATAAAGGAGATCATTTTGTTGTGAAGTGAAGATGCGAAGGGAGTATCCTTTAGACCAGGGTGGAAGCTTTTGTGATGTAGGAATGATTTCTCGTGGACTTGGGTCAAGTATTTTCGCGTGTGTTATTTTGTGGCCAGGCGTGGCATTGACAACTTGTTTAAGATATGAGGAACTTTGTCGTTATCCGTCTTGAGAAGGAACATTCGGGACGAATGTTTCTAAGGAGGGGAGAATGTTATACCCCGTATTTCCAGAGTATGTACGTGAGGGCGTACGTACAAAAGTTTTTAGCCTTAAGTAGGTATAAGGGTCGAAATTTTGTTCACAACCCACGAAAAGAATTGTTTTGCGACGAAACGTTTTCCAAACTTTGCGAAGGGAAAATTACGGCTATGTCATTTATAATTTTTGCGGATTTTTCCGAGTGATGAAATATTTTGGACCAACGTGAGGGTGACACTTGTCACCCTCAAGTGGACGGCAACATGGGCAAGGTTGGACGATTTTGTGGCAAGAAGTTGGTAGGATATTTTGTGATATTTTGTGTGGTAGATGGATAAGGTACACTTGCCCAAATCCTCACCCTCCACTTTCCCACCACTTGTCTTGATCTTGGCCCTTGAATGTCCTATAAATACCCCTCTAATGCTAGACCATTTCTTCATCCACACTTGTGAAAATCCAAGGCAAAATCCCTCTCCCCTTTAGTATAATTTTCGTCCAAGCTTCCCCTCCCCCTTTGAGAGGCCCTCGGCCGAGAATACCCCCCCCCCCCCTTGGTAGAAAATACTCTCCAAGTATTGTTACTATTCCCAAAAACCTTGGCCCAAATACCTTGTAGTATTCCAAGGTTACACCTATACTAAAAGCCCAGAAATACTATTATACTTCCCTTCAGTCACAAAAACGAAACCCTAAGGAAAATCTTCATAGTAGGTTGAAGTATAAGTAGAAGTTGTGTAGAACTTCTAAGGGTTTCTTGGAGCGTATTGGAGCGTACAGAATAGGAGCTAAACGTTGCTCAGGATCGACATATAAACTTGGATAATTTTGGGCTTATCGAGGTAAATATTCTTGACCTTCTATTGTAATTGGAAATTACATACTGTAGTATAGAAATGAATATAAGATTCTTAGAAGGATATTACAGAAGAGAATTGAACTGTAATAGAAGAATATTAAAGAAGATCGAATCAGATTTACATGTGATTTGATTCTGAGACTTGTGTAGTTTGACGGGTAGGGAAGTGCTGCCCAATTTTCCATAGAATAAGGAATCTGTATCTAGAATTATTCTACAGAGTAGTCTAGACATTAATAGACTTGTATGACCGTTATAGGTTGAAGTACTGCAAGTAGCGTATTCTACTCGAAGGGTGGAAAGGGCTAGCCGGATTACAGTACTTTGGAGCGTTTTGCTAATAGTCGATAATCGTCGCGAGGTATGTGATTCTTCCTATCCTCTTGAGCATGATATTTTAAAAGAATATATATATAGTACCAGACGTACGTGTGTTAACTGAACGTGGTTTTACTTCGATGTCTTTTGACTTGAGTTTTAAATAATAAGAGTCTTGAAGTATTTCAAAAGAATTAAGAATCACTTTTGAAAGAAGAGTAATACTTTTTGAAAGAGTTATACTAGCTTTATGGGAAGTTAGGTATAACAACTTAAGAGAGATAAAAAGAATGGTTTATTGACTTTAGAAGTTAAGAGACTTGATCTTAAAAGATAAGCGACTTGACTTAATTGAATTGATATGAATTTTGTTAAGAAGTGTGAAACCTCATTCGTGAGTAATGAGTACTTTGTTTTTAAAGAATAATGTTTTACTGATTTCGGAAATGAGAATAAGTATCGAACGAACCACTGCAGCGTTAATAAAGGAAAATGTATTGACAAGTAAGTAATTATATTAAAACCAGTAGAAATCTCCATCTGCATAGAAGCTAAGATAAGACAAAATTGTATTACATTTCCTAGATCATGGCTGCTTTAATAAGATTGTTATGAACAAGAATAACCTACTCACACATAAGGCATATGTTTCTCAAATTGTTTTAAAAGAGAATTATCTTATTAAGTGATTAAGACTATGAACTACGAAACCTTTCGAAAATGAGAAACTTGAGTATTTGAAATTAGGCAAACTTGAACTTTTGGAAAAGAATGTTGTTACTTGACTTTAAGAAGGAAAATGTTTTGGTTTAAGAAGAAGGGCATAATATTGCCTTAGTTGATTTTTAAAAAGGAAAACATGGTATTATCTTAATCTGTCTTAAAAGAGCGTTTAAATGTTATGGTCAATTCTACACCGCGTTCATGGGATGAACCGGGAATGTATTTCACACGACACCGCGTTCATGGGATGAACCGGGAATGTATTTCACACGACACCGCGTTCATGGGATGAACCGGGAATGTATTCCATACGATTCCACCTCGAGTCCCATGAGATGGGCCGAGACATGTACGATTCCTATCGAGTCCCATGAGATGGGCCGAGACATGTGCGATACCTATCGAGTCCCATGAGATGGGCCGAGACATGTGCGATACCTATCGAGTCCCATGAGATGGGCCGAGACATGTGCGATACCTATCGAGTCCCATGAGATGGGCCGAGACATGTGCGATACCTATCGAGTCCCATGAGATGGGCCGAGACATGTGCGATACCTATCGAGTCACATGAGATGGGCCGAGACATGTGCGATACCTATCGAGTCCCATGAGATGGGCCGAGACATGTGCGATTCCTATCGAGTCCCACGAGATGGGCCGAGACATGTATTCCATACGATTCCTATCGAGTCCCATGAGATGGGCCAAGACATGTATTCCACACGATTCCACCTCGAGTCCCATGGGATGGGCCGAGACATGTTATACGTATCACACAATTCTACAATTGTTTCATGTCTTGTTTTTATATTCCGCTGATTACTCTGATGTATAACTACTTGGGTGCCCGGGTAAGGCACCAGTCACGGGCCCGGGATCGGGTCGTGACAGGTTATAGCCACATTCTTACGCACATGATTAGGAAAAATCATTAAGTTCATTTCTATATAACTCACTTATCTTTCCTAAGTATAATCCGGCCCTTAAAGGAGGGCGCATATACTACTCGGCCCAATCTGGGACGCAATCACGTCACACAAAAATCAAAGCGTGTCCGTGGAATCCCCTATCACTGCCGACAACTATAAGTGTAAAATATAACATGTGACGCGCCCGTGGCATCCCACCTCACTGTCGGCGTACACATGCACAACACATATATATATATATATATCTTCTGCCCGTGGAATCCCACATCACTGCCGACAACTATAAGTGTAAAATATAACCATGTGACGCGCCCGTGGCATCCCACCTCACTGTCGGCGTACACATACACAATATATATATATATATATATATATATATATATATAACGCGGCCGCATGCCCCGGAATCCCACATCGTATAAGCATGGCCATAACGTGCCCTCGACATCCCTCATCGTAGGTGCAGGTCTTCATGGGGAGCTAGCCCATGGAGTAATAATATAACATGCCCCCGGAATCCCTCATCGTGGGTACATGTCTTCATGGGGAGCTAGCCCATGGAGTAATAATATAACATGGTCGCATGCCCCGGAATCCCACATCGTATAAGCATGGCCATGGAGTAATAGATCACACGGGCATCTAACCCGCATCCTGGCTGCATGCCCCGGCATCCCTCATCGTATAAGCATGGCCAAGATCAATCACGATGGAAGCATACCCGTGGAATCCCCCGTCACTGCCGGTACGTCCAATAAAATGTCCGGGCATCTAACCCGCATCCTGGTCACATGCCCCGGAATCCCACATCGTATAAGCATGTCCAAGGATCAATCATGATGGAAACATACCCGTGGAATCCCACATCACTGTCGGTACGTCCAAGTAAACTTATAACAAGACAGCCGGCCCTCCAACTGAGAGTCGCGACAACGTAACATATAATACTTGCACTCAAAGCTATCACAAGCCGACCTAGGCAAGTTCATTAAACCTTTAGACTTCCATCTTTATAAACTCATGGCACTTTCATTTTTCACATTAAAATCCGGGAATTTAACCCCAAGATACTAACACCCGTAGTATCCAGGCTTGTGTACATTTCACATAAGTCACGATACTTTTAGAAATACATTTCTCGGCTTCTAAATCAAGTGACCCTTACTTTAAAGCTTTAAGCAAGTGATACCTTTAAATCAAATTGTCCTTCCTTAATACAAGTTATTCCTTTGATTACTTATTAGAGAAAATCATTCTCTTATTCTTCCATAAAGCCGTTATAACCAACTTCCCATAAAGTCGTTATAACCCTTTATGGTTTTAGACAAACTCATTCCTTTTGTAACCAAGAGACTTATACTTTTTAAAACCAAGTATTATATACTTTCAAATCAATCTTAACTTTTAAAAATACAATTAGTCTCTTAGCCTTTAGAAATCAAGTGACTCCTTTTCTTACAAAACCTTAGGCAATTGATGCCTTAAAATCAAGTTGCCTTTTCACTAAAAACAAGTCATTTATCTTTCCAAAAAGCAAATATAACCAACTCCCCATAAAGTCGTTATATTCACTTTATACTTTAGCCAAAAACAATTTCCTATCCAAGGGACTTATACGTTTAAAACGGAACAAGTATCACATACTTCAAAACTCTTCAAGTCCCTTAACTTAAATAAAACATTAGACATCCTTAATACTTTCAAAGAAGTGAGTTAATCTCCTAACTCACCCGACTTGGCTATTCATAAAACTAGTAAAGGACATCAAGGTGTTGTACGTCTACCGTACTACACACGTGCAACTAGTCATGCTCAAAAGATAGGAAATGTTCTACATAGAGTAAATCACACAACTACCTCTTAACTTCTAAGAGTAGAAGGAAAAATGAAATGATACCACAAGTATATTCCATACATAGAATCATGCCAAAGGAAGGAAGAGGTTCACATACCTCGCGACGATTATCGACAAGTAGCAAAATGCTCCAAAGTACTTCAACCTTGATAGCTAATCCATCCTTCAAGTAGGATACACTATACTAAGTACTTCAACCTATAATGGTCACAATACGTCCATTAACCTCTTACTTCAAACGTAGAATATTCTAAGTGCTAAGTCACTAAATTCTACGGAAAATCGGACAGCACCTCCTTTGTTTTTACTTACTTTGCCACCTTTTTCAAGGCCGAATACAATAACCAAACACGCCACATTTAAGGCCCAATCAAGGCAATCAACAATATGGGATTACACGCCTACTAGACGTGTAAAATTCCTGTCACGACCCGAACCCGGGCCCGTGACTGGTGCCTTACCCCGGGCACCCAAGTATCCATACATCAGAGTAATCAGCGGAATATAAAACAAGACATGAATAAAGCGAAGTGTAAAACAGTTATCTGTGAAAACTTGCCTTGCGGCATATATACATATATCAACTAGAACAGTTATATCCCTTTTTACAATTCTGCCCACAGCGATTACTGCACTTCAAGAATGATACGACAACAATGGCGGGACAGGGCCCCGCCATACCCCTGAATGTAAGTACCTACTTCGACAGGGGACTATACCACTGATAAGCCTCCGGAGGAACGGAGCTTCCCAAACGCTGAACTGTGACCCTAAGATCGAGGATCAACGACTGGTGTACCTCTACCTGCGGCATAAACGCAGCCCCCCGAAGGAGGTCGATAACAGTACCAAGTATGTGGCGAAAATACTGTAAATGAAATCATAGTAGTTTATATAAAGCAGGAGACATGTATGATAACCAAACTACAGTTCACAATAAATAAGCAGTCATGTCAAGTCAGGGACTCACCCCCTTAAAGCCATCACTCAAATATAACTATGGGTCTCACGCCCACAACATAAACAAGAGCGAAATAAATATACTGTAACTGGTCTTTTCTAGGCCGCTAATGATCGAAGCAAGGCCAATCGCCCATAGTATCATTATGCGTGCCTAATCCTGGACTTCCCGCAGCCCGCATAGGTCACACATAGACCCGCATAGGTCGTATAGACCCGCATCGGGGGTAGCCAACCCCGGTACCCTCCTGGACTCCCGCAGTCCGCATAGTCACACAGACCGCATAGGGCATCCCCCGCATCGGGATAAAACACCCGGAATGATCAATCCTGGAGCATACCGCTGCTCCGCATAGTCACATAGACCGCATAGGCCGTATAGACCCGCATCAAGGGTGGCAAGCCCTCGGTATAACAAGTCAAGGGGGTATGTGATATAATAACAGTACAACGGGCTTAACGTTTAACAACGTAAGCACAACAAGAATGACCCCCTTACACAACATCACAAGATACTAACACACGTAGCATCCTAACATGTTTACTTATCAAATCAACAAGAAAGTATTACAAGGCGATCACAAACTAATACAATCAAGTTATTCACACAAGGTACTTTCTTCTTTATGTTAACAAGTTCGGGTTTTTATCCCCAAAATACTTCATACATTAACTCTTTAAAAGATCTGTTTCTTTCACAAAAGTCACACAATACCCGTAGTATAAAAATGGAGTGACTATCTTTTTAAGTAAACCAAAACACCTCCCCTTGTAAATCAAGTAACAACATTATTTTCCAAACGTTCAAGTTTGCCTAATTTCAATTGCTCAAGTTTCTCATTTTCGAAAGGTTTCGTAGTTCATAGTCTTAATCACTTTAATAATATAATTCTCTTTTTAAAGCCATTTGAGAAACATATGCCTTATGTGTGAGTAGGTTATTCTTGTTCATAACAATATTATTACTGCAGCCATGATCTAGGAAATGTAATATCATTTGTCTCATCTTAGCTTCTATGCAGATGGAGGTTTCTACTGGTTTTAATAATACTTAATTAGTCAAAACATTTCCCTTTATTAACGCTGCAGTGGTTTGTTCGATACTTATTCTGATTTCCGAAATCAGTAAAACATTATTCCTTTTAAAAACCAAGTACTCATTACTCACGAATGAGGTTTCACACAAAATTCATATTAATTTATTTAAGTCAAGTCTCTTATCTTTTAAGATCAAGTCTCTTAACTTCTAAAATTAATAAACCATTCTTTTTATCGCTCTTAAGTCGTTATACCTAACTTCACATAAAGCTAGTATAACTCTTAAGCTTTTAAAAACCAAGTATTACTCTTCTTTCAAAAAGGATTCTTAATTCTTTTGAAATACTTCAAGATTCTTATTATTCAGGCTTAAGTCAAAAGACATTGCCATACAACTACGTTCAGTTAACACACGTACGTCTACCGTACTATATATATATTCTTTTAAAATATCATGCTCAAGAGGATAGGAAGAATCACATACCTCGCGACGATTATCGACTATTAGCAAAACGCTCCACGGCTATAACCCGGCTAGCCTTGACCACCTTTCAAGTAGCACATGCTACTCGCAGAACATTCAACCTATAAAGGTCATATAAGTCTATCAACTTCTACATTAATATTCTAATGATGCGATTTCAGTTCCAGTCTTTTCTGTAATATCCTTCTATTACAGTTCAATTCTCTTCTATGAATCTTATATTCATTTCTATGCTACAACAGTATGTAATTTCCAATTACAATATAAGGACAAAAGTATTTACCTCGATAAGCCCAAAATTATCCAAGTTTAATGTCGATCCTGAGCAACGTTTAGCTCCTATTCCGGGTGCTCCAACCCGTTCCAAACAACCCTTAGAAGTTCTACGCAACTTCTTCTTAATACTCCAACCAACTATGGAGATTTTCCTTAGGGTTTCGTTTAGTGACTGAAGGGAAGTATAATAGTATAAGTGTAACCTTGGAATACTACAAGGTATTTGGGCCAAGGTATTTTGGAATAGTAACAATACTTTGGAGAGTATTTTCTACCAAGGGGGGGTGTATTTTACGAAACAACTCAAGGTAGGGGGGGATACCTCTCGGCCAAGGCCACTAGGAGGGGGGGTGTGTACCCCTCGGCCAAGGGCCTACTCAAAGGGGGAGGGGGAGTGTTGGACGAAACACTACAAGAGAGGGGGGAGGGATTTTCAAGACTTAGAGATTTTTAGGATGAAGAAGTCTTCACAAAGAGGGGGGGTATTTATAGGACAACCAAGGGCCAAGATCAAGCTAAGTGGTAGGCAAGTGTAGGGTGAGGATTTACCCATGTGTACCTTATCCATCTACCACACCAACTATCACAAATATCCTACCTAACCCAAAGCTCCAAATCGTCCAATGGACGCCCAAGAATCCGCCAATTAGAGGGTTCCAAGTGTCTCCCTCTCGTTGGTCCAAAATATTTCGTCTCTCGGAAAAATCCGCAAAAATAATAAATGACATAGCCGGAATTTTCCCTACGCAAGCTTTGGAAGACGTTTCATCGGAAAACGATTCTTTTCGTGTGTTATGCACAAAATTTTCGGTCCTTGCCTAATCTTAAGGCTTAAATTTTTCTACGTACGTCCTCACGTACATACTCTGGAAATACGGGGTATAACAATTCCGCCCCACAAACGATATAAAATTAATACAACTTACTAGGCCAATTCGGCTAACTTGAAGTACTACAACATCAATTCTTATCCAATTTCCATTTCAATCCAAGTTATTAGCCTAACATGATATCAAGTCGCAAACGATTATAACTACTATAATCTCCAAGTAATTAACATGCGACGATTCTAATAAACGACCAAATTGTAGTCCAACTTAACATGGCTTACATTACATTTCGGATTTTCAAGGCTACAATCAATCCATAATCCTTATAAACTTCAACACATATACTTCATGCTAGCA
This sequence comes from Przewalskia tangutica, assembly GCA_029844215.1. Classification (NCBI taxonomy): domain Eukaryota; kingdom Viridiplantae; phylum Streptophyta; class Magnoliopsida; order Solanales; family Solanaceae; genus Przewalskia; species Przewalskia tangutica. Next base: position 75,178,702 of record CM056728.1, read on the forward strand.
ACAAGTAAAGCTAACAACAATATAAATAATCTTGTAACACTTTCAAAGAACAAGATTATACCTCAACGAATCTTAATCCAATCTTCAAATCCGAAGTCGCTCCTTAGCAACTTAGAGACTCTTCAATCCTCTACTTGAGACCCTTAGAACCACACCAACAACTTTCCTTCAAACTTTCAATCCAAAACCTAGAAAGCCACTAGGTTTTCACTTTGCGACTAACCCGAAAACTATCTTTTTCCGAGATTTTTCTATTGAGATATGCCTACAATACACTTAGGAACCTTGGTTTAAAGTGGGAAGATTATTGGACAACAAACAAATTTTTTTCCTTTTCAAGGGACATGAACCCGAGAGCTAGTGAGCTTGTTCATCCAATTTCTTGTAAATTTTACTAAGTGTTAAGCTTGTCATACTACTACTAGTATTATAGAAGCATGGAGGGTCAAGATACAAACAAATGGGTGGTTTGGATGAGCTCTTATTTAAATATCAATACTTTGTGGGTCCTTTGACTTGGTCAATATTGTCAAGCTCACTACATTGCAAGACTTGTCATCTAAGACTATGGTCAATGACCATCTTGGCCATGCCTAAAATCGTCCAAGGCAACCATAAGGGGGGTGACACGTGTCGCCCTCCCATTCGTCACAATAATACGCTTTCCGAAAATTTCATAATCCCGATAAATTTTTACAAGTCTCAAATCTTAACACTTGTGAGTTCTTACGTACGTTCTTAAAACATGTCCTGCAAATACGGGGTGTAACAAATTGTGGGGCGGAATTTTACACGTCTTGTAGGGCGTGTAATCCCCTTTGTATTTGATGAATTGATTGAGCCTTAAATGTGGCGTTTGGTTATTGAATTCGGCCTTGAAAAAGGTGGCAAAGTATTTAGAAACAAAGGAAGTGCTGCCCGATTTTCCGTAGAATTTAGTGACCTTGCACTTAGAATATTCTACGATTGAAGCTAGAGGTTAATGGACGTGTTATGACTATTATAGGTTGAAGTACTACGAGTAGCGTATTCTACTTGAAGGGTGGAAAGGCTAGCAAGGTTATAGTACTTTGGAGCATTTTGCAACTTGTCGCTAGTCGCCGCAAGGTATGTGAATGTTATACCCCGTAGTTCCAGGGTATGTATGTGAGGACGTACGTACAAGAATACGACAGAAATTTTGGAAAGAAAGAAAGATGTGATTTTTCGACGGAAAAGTTTCCGGTTTTTGTGAAGAAAAAGGTTCGTTAATGGGAATTGGATTCCCAGATTTGGTATTTTGACTTCTTGGATTATTTTAGAATTTTGGGATTTTATTTTCAGAAATGGTCACGTGGGACCCACGGGAGAAATTTACGGTTTTGTGGGGCCCACTTTGTTTTTGAGGTTTCCGATATTTTGGATATTTTTGGAAGACGAAATATTTTGGACGAATCGGGGGGCGACACGTGTCACCCCCATGTGGCACACTTGGCCGAAATTGGTGGACAAGTGGCTAGCCGAAATGGCCACTACACTTGGCATAGTTTTCGTTTGGCCATGTGGTGTGGTGGGACCCACACACACATGGCCCAATCTTGACCCTACACTTACCTTGATCATGGCCCTTGGTTCTTCTATAAATACCCCTTAGCTTGAAGAGTAAAATCATCCACACTTGAAAGTCTTCCAAGGCAAAATATCCCTTTCCCTTTAGAGGTGTTTTCGTCCCTCCCCCCACTTGTGTAGAAAACTACTTGGAGTATTATTGTATAATCCCAAATACCTTGGCCTAGTATCCCTAGTAGTATCCCAAAGTTGTTTTAATACTAGGAGCCCGGAAATACTACTTTATCCCAATAGTCGCAAAACGAAACCCTAGAAAAATCTTCCTAGCTTGGTGGAAGTATTTAGAGAAGTTGTTTAGAAACTTCTAAGGGTCGCTGGAGCGGGTTGAGCGTAAGGAATTGAGCTAAACGCTGCTCAGGATCGACTTATAAACTTGGATAATTTTTGGGCTTATCGAGGTAATGATCTATGTCCCCCTATTGTAATTGGATATTACATATTGTAGTAGTTATACTTGAGTATATTATATTGGAAGGATGATTATAAAGAATTGAAATCAGATTTACATAGAATGTATTCTGAGGTATTTGTATAATCAGAGTAGAATTGTACACGTCGGTTAGGCGTGTAATCCCTGAGTTGGCCCGTAGCGGGCCCGGATAGGAGGAGATTTATGTGATAGCGGGGAGGTGCCGAATTTTACGTAGAGAATAAGGAATCTTGTGTTTAGAATATTCTACGAGGAGAGTTAGAAGTTGATATATATATTGTGGTTGTTATAGGTGGATCTTTCTACGCGCGGCATACTTGACTTGTCTTGTGGATTAAGCCGAAGAGGTATGTGATTCTTTGTATACTCTTGAGCATGATTGTTGTGAACTATATAATACGGTAGACGTACGTGTGTGAAATGAATTTTGTTTGTTTAAAACATAAAGTGTTATAATGGCTTTATGGGAAGTTAGTTATAACGACTTTATGAAGATAAAAGAAAGATTTGGTTTTGACAGTAAAACGACTTGATTTTGAAAGTTAAGAGACTTGATCTTGAAAGATAAGAGACTTGACTTATAACGACTTGTTTTCGGAAAAGGAGAAGTAACTTGATTTAAGTATAGGTTACTTGTTTTGAAATGAGTAAGTTAATTGGGTTTTAAAAGAGTATACTTGATGTTGTTCTAAAAGAAAAGTACTTGATTTTAAAAGCCTTGTAAAGATTTTTACGAAGGTGAAGTAATTTGGTTTAAAAGTAAAACGTGTTTTCTTTATATACTACGAGTATTAGTATCATGTGGCTTTTACGTAAAAAGAGGTCTTTTCGAAAGAATGAAAGTATGTAGTATTTTGGGTTTGAAACCCGGATTGTTGATTAAAATGAATGTATGTTGAACTTGCCTATGCTTGTCGTGATAGTCTTTGATGTGCAAGTGTTTTGTTGATGTGCTGTCGTGACTCTCTGGGAGGGCCGGTTATCTGATTGATTGTTGGACATACTGACGCGTTGGATTTTCCACGAGTATGCGTCCACTTTGAGTATCATCTTGTTATTCCTTTGGACATGCTGACGAGATGGATGTTCCACGGGCATGCATCCAGTAGGATGGTTTCATGGCCATGACTTCCGAGGTGAGATGCCGGCACGCGGTCATTGTGAGGTTCAGTTGTTAGTCCATGGACCGCTAATCCATGAAGCTTGGTGCGACGAAACAATCACGGGCTTGATTTGTACGTGGTTACAGCACACTTTAGATACTTGTCCCGGTCATTTCGTGTATCGGCGTCTGCGGTAGATAGCTTGAGATACTTGCCTCGGTCATATCTCGTGAGACGGTTGGCTAGTACGTTATCTTTGGTACTTGCCTCGCCACTGCGTGGCTAGCTTTTGATCCGTAATTAGCTTCCGTACCTTGCCCGTGAAATTTTATGACTAGCTTTTGAACCGGTATTGGCGATTCTACTCGCCCGATCGGTTTGACGACGCAGCGGATCTAGTGTTCGAGTTCACATACGGGTGTTGTTTTACATCATGTACCGCGATGAGGAATGAGTTCCACGGCATGAGTGATATTATGGGCGTGAGACCCATAGTTATGTGTGAGTGATTATTCGGGATATCGTCCCTTACTTGACATAATCGCATTTATTTCAAATGATTTTATAAAATGATGAAATGTGATTTCATTACGATTTTCATTTCACATACTGTACTGTTAGATCGACCTTCGCCCGGGGCTGCGTTCACGCCGCGGTATAGGTACACGATTGTTGATCCTCGCTCATAGGATCGCAGTTCAGCGTTTGGGAAGCTCCGTTTCTCCGGAGTCTTATCTTTTGGTATAGTCCCATGTCATTGTAGGTACTTGTACATTCAGGGGTATGGCGGGGCCTTGTCCCGCCATGGTTGTTGTTACATTCTTAGAGGTCCAGAAGTGCCGCGCGTGGTTTGTAAAGGATTGTAACTGTTCGATTATATGTATATACATGAAGGCGACCGTTTTGGTTGGCCTGTTTTCTTATAATGTATCTTGTTTCCTGTTTAAGTTTTTATTTCCGCTGATTTTCTCTGATGTTGTATCACTAGGGTGCCCAGGGTAAGGCACCAGTCACGGGCCCGAGGTCGGGTCGTGACAAAAGTGGTATCAGAGCAGTTAATCCTCGGAAAGTGTCTACAGACCGTATCTAGTAGAGTCTTGATTATCGGTGTGTTGTGCACCACACCTATAATCAGGAGGCTATGGGATATCTAGGATTGGTTTCTATTTCTTCTCACTCTGAGATCGTGCCTTAGAGCTGTGTTGTAAGTTGGACTCCTTCTGACGTATTCTTTTCTGCCAGTTATGCCTCCACGTAAGGCAACCAGAGCCCAGAAGGGCAAGGCAGCAGAGGGAGCTGCTAGTAGGATACAGAGGAGTACGAGGGCGCAGGCCCGGTCATTGCCTGAGATAGTGCTTCAGACGGCGAGTTTTGTGACGCCGCCAGCCCCAGCAGAGTTTAGAGCCGCAGCAGGTCGCAGAGACCACGGCACCGAGCCTCCACCCCACACTGGAGCAGGAGACGGGTTACAAGAGATGGCCCGATTACTAGCCAGATCGCGGCATACGAGGATAGGCCGGACGCAGTTCCAGTTCCAGTAGCCCCCGTAGTTCACCCCAGATCGGATAGTTTGAGGCTACGGGATTTTCTGAGTTGTAGCCCGCCAGAGTTCTACGGGTCGAGGCCTGAGGATGATCCGCAGGAGTTCATCCGTCAGTTACAGAGGATCATGCGAGTGATCAAGGCTTCGGAGACCGAGTCCGTGATTTTTGGTTCGCATCGGCTGCGTGATACCGCAATGATCGCCAGGTTTGATTCGCGAGAGTTGTCGGGGAGCATGCGCCCGGCTGTTTGGAACGAGTTCTGAGGCATTTCTCGGCCATTTCTTGCCTCCGCATGAGCGAGGCACGCCGGCAGTTTCACGTCTTTGAGACAGGGGACGCGATTCGGGAGTACAACGTAGAGTTCGACTCGTTGGCTCGATATGTCCCTGCGTTAGTAGCTAATATGGAGGACAGAGTGCACCGCTACGTCACAGGGCTTGATGACTACTTGGCAGAGTCTTGTTCGGGTGTATCGCTTCAGCCGGGCATGGACATTGCCCGCATGCAGGCTCATGCACTAGGGTGTGAGGCACGGAGAGACCGACGGATTGACCAATACCAGCAGAAGAAGGCCAGGACGGCAGGGTCCTTTGGCAACTTTCAAGGTGGACCGCCGCAGCAGCAGACTAGTTATGCACCTCCGCCCGATGCAGTGGTCCTCTACGCCTTCTTGAGAGCAGTCGTGGCTCCTGTGGTTGAGTTTTGAAGCGGGAGTGTTGGCCGGATGAAGCCACCCCAACCTCGGTGTGGCCAGTGTGGTAAAACCCATGCGGGGGAGTGTCCCGCCATGGTTGTTGTTACATTCTTAGGTCCGTAGTAATTGTGGCGTGGTTTGTAAAGGATTGTAAATCGCTCGATTATATGTATATACAAGGCGACCGCTTTGGTTGCTGCTTTCTTATAATGTATCTTGTTTCCTGTTTAAGTTTTTATTTCCGCTGATTTTCTCTGATGTTGTATCACTAGGGTGCCCAGGGTAAGGCACCAGTCACGGGCCCGAGGTCGGGTCGTGATAAAAGTGGTATCAGAGCAGTTAGTCCTCGGAAAGTGTCTACAGACCGTGTCTAGTAGAGTCTTGATTATCGGTGTGTTGTGCACCACACCTATAATCAGGAGGCTATGGGATATCTAGGATTGGTTTCTATTTCTTCTCACTCGGAGATTGTGCCTTAGAGCTGTGTTGTAAGTTGGACTCCTTCTGACGTATTCTTTTCTGCCAGTTATGCCTCCACGTAAGGCAACGAGCCCGTATGGCAAGGCAACAGAGGAGCCGCTAGTAGGATACTGAGGCACGAGGCGCAGCGGCCATTGCCTGAGATAGTGCTTCAGATGGTGAGTTTTGTGACGCCGCCAGCCCCAGCAGAGTTTAGAGCCGCAGCAGTGGCTGCAGAGACCACTGCACGAGCCTCCACCCCACACTGGAGCAGGGAGATGGGTTACAAGGAGATGGCCCGATTACCAGCCGTGATCGCGCCGCATACGAGGATAGGCCGGACGCAGCAGTTCAGTAGCCCCCGTAGTTCACCCCGCACGGATAGTTTGAGGCTACGAGATTTTCGAGTCAGAGCCCGCCAGAGTTCTGGGTCGAGGCTCGAGGATGATCCGCAGGAGTTCATCCGCCGCCATTCTGAGGATCATGCGAGTGATCAAGGCTTCGAGACCGAGTCCGTGATTTTTGTTCGCATCGCCGCGTGATACCGCAATGATCGTTTGATTCGTGAGTTGTCCGGGGAGCATGCGCCTCCAGCTGTTTGGAACGAGTTCTCGGAGGCATTTCTCAGCCATTTCTTGCCTCCGCAGATGAGGAGGGCACGCCGGCGTGTTTCACGCCGAGACAGGGGACGCATACCGGGAGTACAACGTAGAGTTCGACTCGTTGGCTCGATATGTCCCTGCGTTAGTAGCTAATGTGGAGGACAGAGTGCACCGCTACGTCACAGGGCTTGATGACTACTTGGCAGAGTCTTGTTCGGGTGTATCGCTTCAGCCAGGCATGGACATTGCCCGCATATAGGCTCATGCACTAGGGTGTGAGACACGGAGAGACCGACGGATTGACCAATACCAGCAGAAGGCCGTGACGCAGGTCCTTTGGCAACTTTCAAGGTGGATCGCAAGCCAGACTAGTTATGCACCTCCGCCAAGATGCAGTGGTCCTACGCCTTCGTGAGCAGTCGTGGCTCCTGTGGTTCGTTTTGAGGAAGCGGGAGTGTTGGCCGGATGAAGCCACCCCAACCTCGGTGTGGCCAGTGTGGTAAAACCCATGCGGGGGAGTGTCGCGGTATTCAGAGAGTTTGTTTTACATGCGGCCAGCAGGGCCATTTAGCGAAGAATTGTCCAACCAGAGGTAGCGCGGATGTTGAGACTCGGCCTTCGGGATCTGTTGCGGGTTCTTCACCTTCGATAGTTAGGCAGGGTGTTCATACACCGGCGGACCAGGGCAGGGGTCGTGGTGGAAGCTCCCAGTTCTAGTGGTCCTTGGAACCGCCTATTTGATTTCAGGTATATCCTTTACACTCTAGAGACTAGTATGCATTGATGATGTGATGCTGTGCTAAGTATTATGTTAATTGTGATTTAGAGGCCCGGTTAGTAAAGGGGAAGTTAGGTACATAGAGATTGTGAGCCCTAGAATATTATACGTGGAAACCTTAGAGGCGAGGCCGTATTGGGTAAAAGATTTTGTTTGCGATTTGACCTTTGTTGGAGTGCATAGTATACGTGGGGTATAATTGCGTGATAAGTCCCTGAGGGGTGTGAATTATAAGAGGGTAGTTGAGCTAAGAAGACCACTAGGTTTTATTGACTTGATTAGTGAGATTGTTAGGATCGGAACAAGGATCGCGAAATGGGTCGGGTTGAGGCCGGATGGCGTGTCAACCCGCGGCCGAATAAAGTGGGTCAATTTATGGTGGTCCCGCTATGTGATAGGGTCACGAGGGTGTTAGGCCCAAGTTAGGTAACCATCGTATGAGTTCGTGGATGTGTTCGACCAGAATCGGATCGTGAAGGCCGGAGATAGGCCTTAGAGTAAAATGAAGCTAGTGGGAGCTGTCGTGAGATTAGAAATGATTTCCTCATTAGCTTGGATTTGTATGATATACTATGGCCATTGATGGCGTGTTTGGTTTCGTAAGTATAGTAGTGAAGACTATACCGACACACGTTTGTTTGGAGACTTAGAAGGAACATTCGGGACGAATGTTTCTAAGGGGGGAAGAATGTTATACCCCATAGTTCCAGGGTATGTATGTGAGGACGCACGATGCTGAGAATACGCATGTAAATTTTGGAAAGAAAGAAAGATGTGATTTTTCGACGGAAAAGTTTCCGGTTTTTGTGAAGAAAAAGGTTCGTTAATGGAATTGGATTCCCAGATTTGGTATTTTGACTTCTTGGATTATTTTAGAATTTTGGGATTTTATTTTCAGAAATGGTCACGTGGGACCCACGGGAGAAATTTACGGTTTTGTGGGGCCCACTTTGTTTTTGAGGTTTCCGGTATTTTGGATATTTTTGGAAGATGAAATATTTTGGACGAATCGGGGGGCCACACGTGTCACCCCCATGTGGCACACTTGGCCGAATTGGGATGTGGCTGGCCAGCCACTGTCTCGGCGAAATGGCCACTACACTTGGCATAGTTTTCGTTTGGCCATGTGGTGTGGTGGGACCCATACACACATGGCCCAATATTGACCCTACACTTACCTTGATCATGGCCCTTGGTTCTTCTATAAATAACCCTTAGCTTGAAGAGTAAAATCATCCACACTTGAAAGTCTTCCAAGGCAAAATATCCCTTTCCCTTTAGAGGTGTTTTCGTCCCTCCCCCCACTTGTGTAGAAAAATACTTGGAGTATTATTGTATAATCCCAAATACCTTGGCCTAGTATCCCTAGTAGTATCCCAAAGTTGTTTTAATACTAGGAGCCCGGAAATACTACTTTATCCCAATAGTCGCAAAACGAAACCCTAGAAAAATCTTCCTAGCTTGGTGGAAGTATTTAGAGAAGTTGTTTAGAAACTTCTAAGGGTCGCTTGGAGCGGGTTGGAGCGTAAGGAATTGGAGCTAAACGCTGCTCAGGATCGACTTATAAACTTGGATAATTTTTGGGCTTATCGAGGTAATGATCTATGTCCCCCTATTGTAATTGGATATTACATGTTGTAGTAGTTATACTTGAGTATATTATATTGGAAGGATGATTATAAAGAATTGAATCAGATTACATGTATTTACATAGAGATCGTTGTATAATTGTGGAGTAGAATTGTACACGCCAGGTTAGACGTGTAATCCTCGGGAGTTGTTGGCACAGTAGCGGCCCGGATAGGAGGAGATTTATGTGATAGCGGGGAGGTCTTGCGAATTTTACGTAGAATAAGGAATCTTGTGTTTAGAATATTCTACGAGGAGAGTTAGAAGTTGATATATATATTGTGGTTGTTATAGGTGGATCTTTCTACGCAAGATACTTGACTTGGCTTGTGGATTAAGCCAAGAGGTATGTGATTCTTCCTATACTCTTGAGCATGATTGTTGTGAAATATATAGTACTAGAGACGTACGTGTGTGAAATGAATTTTGTTTGTTTAAAACATAAAGTGTTATAATGGCTTTATGGGAAGTTAGTTATAACGACTTTATGAAGATAAAAGAAAGATTTGGTTTTGACAGTAAAACGACTTGATTTTGAAAGTTAAGAGACTTGATCTTGAAAGATAAGAGACTTGACTTATAACGACTTGTTTTCGGAAAAGGAGAAGTAACTTGATTTAAGTATAGGTTACTTGTTTTGAAAAGAGTAAGTTAATTGGGTTTTAAAAGAGTATACTTGATGTTGTTCTAAAAGAAAAGTACTTGATTTTAAAAGCCTTGTAAAGATTTTTACGAAGGTGAAGTAATTTGGTTTAAAAGTAAAACGTGTTTTCTTTATATACTACGAGTATTAGTATCATGTGGCTTTTACGTAAAAAGAGGTCTTTTCGAAAGAATGAAAGTATGTAGTATTTTGGGTTTGAAACCCGGATTGTTGATTAAAATGAATGTATGTTGAACTTGCCTATGCTTGTCGTGATAGTCTTTGATGTGCAAGTGTTTTGTTGATGTGCTGCCGTGACTCTCTGGGAGGGTCGGTTATCTGATTGATTGTTGGACATACTGACGCGTTGGATTTTCCACGAGTATGCGTCCACTTTGAGTATCATCTTGTTATTCCTTTGGACATGCTGACGCGATGGATGTTCCACGCACGCGCCCGCAGGATGGTTTCATGGCCATGACTTCCGAGTGAGACGCCGGCACGCGGTCATTGAGGTTCAGTTGTTAGTCCATGGACCGCTAATCCATGAAGCTTGCCGCGCGACGAACAATCACGCTTGATTTGTACGTGGTTACTGCATACACTTTAGATACTGTCTCCGGTCATTTCTCGTATCGGCAAAGCATCGGTAGATAGCTCGAGATACTTGCCTCGGCCATATCTCGTGAGACGCTGGCTAGGGCACGTTAGCTTTGGTACTTGCCTCGCCGATTCGTGGCTAGCTTTTGATCCGTAATTATCTTCCGTACCTTGCCCGTGAAATTTTATGACTATCTTTTGGAACTGGTATAGAGCGATTCTACTTGGCCCGATCGGTTTGATGACGCGGGCAGGATCTAGTGTTCAGGTTCACATATGGGTGTTGTTTTACATCATGTACTTCGGCATGAGGAATGAGTTCCACGCATGAGTGATATTATGGGCGTGAGACCCATAGTTATGTGAGTGATTATTCGGGATATCGCCCCTTACTTGACATAACTGTTTACTTATTGGGAAATGATTTTATAAAATGATGAAATGTGATTTCATTACAGTATTTTCAGTTTCACATACTTGGTACCTGTTGTACTGACCTCCTTCGGGGGGTTGCGTTCATGCCGCAGGTTGAGGTACACCAATTGTTGATCCTCGCTCATAGGATCGCAGTTCAGCGTTTGGGAAGCCTGCTTTCTCCGAGGCTTATCTTTTGTATAGTCCTGTCATTGTAGGTACTTGTACATTCTGTGGTATGGCGGGCCCCGTCCCGCCACGGGTGTTGTTACATTCTTAGAGGTCCGTAATACAAGTGTGGTTTGTAAAGGATTGTAATCGCTCGATTATATGTATATACATGAAGCCACCGCTTTGGTTGCTTTGCTTTTCTTATAATGTATCTTGTTTCCTGTTTAAGTTTTTATTTCCGCTGATTTTCTCTGATGTTGTATCACTAGGGTGCCCAGGGTAAGGCACCAGTCACGGGCCCGAGGTCGGGTCGTGACAGTGAACCTCTTCTTTCTTTGGCATGATCCTACGTATTAAATATCCATGTGATAGTATTTCATGATTCCTTCTACTCTTAGAAGTTAAGAAGTATTCACATTGTTGACTCTAAATTATAAGTATGTTAAATTGTCCTAAGTCCTTACCAAGTCTTATGGGAGATGTTGGTAAGAATGGTTAGGAAATTATGAGATTTGATTTAAAGCTATGTGTCTTGATTTATTTAAAGTAAGTAAGTGGATTTTATGTTCGAAAATGACTTGAATTTATATGTGAAAAGGGGATTGATTTTAAAAGTGGAAGTTATATGATTTTAGAGAATAAGTTACTTGGTTTTGGAAGTGTATGGAACTTTATATTTTTTTTTATAAGTATAATTAAATGGACTTTAAAGAATGTATGTTATGAAGTTTTAAGACTATGAACTTTGATTGTCTTTTAAGGATTATGAAGTTTTAAGCGATATGATTTTAAAGAGTGTATGCTACGAGAGGTTAATACTATAAGCCTTGATTTTATGAGTGGAAATGACTAAACTTTAAAAAGTATGGCTTCTTAATTTATTTCAAAAGTTAAGAAGGTGGTTTCCAAAAGAGTATGTGACTTGAGCTTTAAAAAGAAAGAAGTTTTATGATTCTTTTAAGTATGTATGTACGTAGTATTTTTGGGTTTAGTTTCCCTAATGTTGTAAGAATAAAGTGCCTTAAGTTCTCTAAAATGAAAGGTTGTTATAATAGCTTTATGGGAAGTTGTTATGACGACTTAAGAAGAAGTGAAAAGATGTTTTAAAAAAAGTTATGTAAGGAAAATCACACCGAGCCTACAAATAGGCCGGATTACGTTATGAAATACACCGAGCCTACAAATAGGCCGGATTACGTTATGAGATACACCGAGCCTACACATAGGCCGGATTACGCCATATTACCCCGAGCCTCCACATAGGCCGGGTTACGTCATCTTACACCGAGCTCCACAGGCGGGACGGATTATGCTACATGATTCCACAGTACACCGAGCTCCACAGGCGGGCCGGATTATGCTACATGATTCCACAGTACACCGAGCTCCACAGGCGGGCCGGATTATGCTACATGATTCCACAGTACACCGAGCCCCACAGACGGGCCGGATTATGCCACATGATTTATCAGTACACCGTGTCCCGCAACGGGCGGACACGTTATCACGTATGGATAATCAAAGTAAGCTTCCAAATAAGAATTCCCTCCATAAAGGGCCAGATTATGTTATGTAAGATATGTAAGTTATGTGGAAAAACTTTATTGAATTCTTAAGTATGTATGTAAGAATATGATGTTAATTCTTATTGAAAGAAGGAAAGGAACAGTTAATATACGATTGATTTCAGGAGTTAAAATGACATTCTTTATCTGATTATGATTTGGTTGTTGCACCTTATTTCGCTTTCATACTTGCACTGTTAATCGACTTCTTCGGGCCGCTGCTCATGCCCGCAGGTGTTAGGTACACAGGTTGGTGATCCTTGCTCTTAGGATCTATGTTCAGTTTTGGGAAGAAGCTCCATTCACTCCGGAGGCTTATCGTTTTGGTACGGTTTCTCTGATGTTGTAGATTTATGTACATTCAGGGGTATGGCGGGGCCCTGTCCCGCCACAGTTGTAATTCTTAGAGGTCTGTAGTCACATGCTGTGGGTCGGTTTGTAAAAAAAAAAAAAAAGGGATATAACTGTTGTTGGTTATGTATATGTGTTCATGGAGGTAGCCTTATCGGCTAACCTGTTGTTTAAATTCTCGTTGTTTTATTTTATAAGTTTCATGTACGTTCCGCTGATTATCTCTGATGTATACCTATAAGGGTGCCCAGGTAGGGCACCAGTCGCGGGCCCGGGGTCGGGTCGTGACACTTATCATAATATAAGCAAGTTAAGAAATCCCCTAACTTCTTATTAACATTATTATTATACCCTCTCATTTTAGTTTACTTAAGGCACTAACATGTCATTTTAAAAATCCGGGAATTTAACCCATAGTACTACGTACTTCTATTCTTTTAAAAAGACTCTTTTTCATATAAAACTTCCAAGATACTAATAACCATAGTATCAAGTCCTATCTACTTTTCAAGACAAGTCACGATACCTTTTTAGAAAATACGTTTATAGGCTTCTAAATCGAGTGACTTCTTTCTGTTAAAACCTTAAGCAATTGATGCCTTCAAATCAATTTGTCTTTCCTTATTTCAAGTCATTTATCATACTTACATTACTTAGAGTAAACCACTCTTATTAACTTTCCATAAAGCTATTATAACCAACTTTCCATAAAGTCGTTATATTAACTTTATACTTTAGGCAATTACATTCTTCCTTATATCCAAGAGACTTATACTTTTAAAACGAAACAAGTATCATATACTTTTTAAAACACTTCAAGTCCCTTAACTTTGAAAACTAAGACATCCTTAATACTTTTAAACAAGTGAGTTAATCCCCTAATTCAACCAACTTGGACATTCTTAAAACAAGTAAAGGATATCAAAATCTTGTACGTCTACCGTACTATATAGGTACAACTACTCATGCTCAAAAGATAGGAAAGTTCCACATACCTCTTCGGGTCAATCCTGTCACGACCCGATCCGGGGCCCGTGACTGGTGCCTTACCCGGGCACCCAAGTAGTCATTCATCAGAGAAAATCAGCGGAACATAAAACATAAATATGAAACAAGAGACATAATAAATAAACAGGCCAACCAAAACAGTTGCCTTCTGTATATATACATAAAAACCCGAACAGTTTAATCCTTTTTACAACCCTGCCCACAACAAGATTACATGCACTTAAGAATGAAATGACAACTATGGCGGGACAGGGCCCCGCCATACCCCTAAATGTACAAGAACTTACAGACTCAGGGTAACATACCAAAAGATAAGCCTCCGAAGAAACGGGGCTTCCCAACACGCTGAACTTTGATCCTATGAACGAGGATCTACAACCGATGTACTTCTACTGCATGCAGATGAACGCAACCCCGGCGAGGTCGATAACAGTACCAAGTATGTGAAATCAGAAATATCGTAAATGAAATCATAATAGTCTATATAAAGCAGGAGACATGTATGATAACCACACTACAGTTCACAACATAAAAGCAGTCACGTCAACCCAGGGACTCACGCCCTCAAGTCATCCCTCATGCCCGTGGGACTCGGTAAAGAATCATATGGTATACGTGTCCCGGCCCATCCCGTGGGACTCGGTAAAGAATCATGTGGAATACGTGTCCCGGCCCATCCCGTGGGACTCGGTAAAGAATCATGTGGTATACGTGTCCCGGCCCATCCCGTGGGACTCGGTAAAGAATCATGTGGAATACGTGTCCCGGCCCATCCCGTGGGACTCGGTAAAGAATCATTCATAACAAATCAGCCGGCCCTCCATCGAGAGACGCGGTGGTATAGAAATACAGTACTTGCATAACAAGGCTATCAACACAAACATAGGCAAGTTACACACAACTCAAGTTTATTATTAGGCCAAAGTCCAGGTTCTGACCCCAAAGTATTACGTACGTTAAATTCTTTTTAAAAGATCCATTTCTTTTATAAAGGTCACCCGATACCCGTAGTATAAAAATAGGGTGACTCACATTTTTAGGTAAACCCAAACACTTTCCTTTTCAACATCAAGTAACAACATTCTTTTCCCTAAGTTCAAGTTTGCCTAATTTCAAGTACTTAAGTCTCTTATTTTAGAAAGGTTTCATAGTTCATAGTCTTATTCATTTAAGAATATAATTCTCTTTTAAACAATCTGAGAAACATATGTCTTATATGTGAGTAGGTTATTCTTGCTCATAATCAATCTTATTAAGCAGCCATGATCTAGGAAATGTAATATCATTTTGTCTCATCTTAACTTCTATGCAGATGGAGGTTTCTACAGGTTTTAATAATGCTTCATTAATCAGTACATTTCCTTTTATTAGCGCTGCAGTGGTTTGTCGATAGTCATTCTGATTTCCGAAATCAGTAAAACATTATTCCTTTTAAAAACCAAGTACTCATTACTCACGAATGAGGTTTCACACAAAATTCATATTAATTCATTTAAGTCAAGTCTCTTATCCTTTAAGATCAAGTCTCTTAACTTCAAAAATTAATAAACCATTCTTTTTATCTCTCTTAAGTCGTTATACCTAACTTCCCATAAAGCTAGTATAACTCCTAAGTTTTCTTAAAACCAAGCATTACTCTTCTTTCAAAAAGGTTTCTTAATTCATTGGAATACTTCAAGATTCTTATTTATTCAGGCTTAAGTCGAAAGACATTGCCAATAACTACGCTCGCTTAACACACGACGTCTACCGCTATATATATATACTTTTAAAATACTTCACGATTCTTATTATTCGTGCTTAAGTCAAAAGACATTGCCACACGACGCCTACCGTATCATACGATATTCTTTTAAAATACTTCATGCTCAAGAGTATAGGAAGAATCACATACCTCGCGACGATTATCGACTATAAGCAAAACGCCCACGGCTATAACCCGCTAGCCTTGTCCACCTTCCAAGTAGTTCATGCTACTCAGAACATTCAACCAATAAGGTTATAAGTTCATCAGAATACAATTCCTATGTAAGTACAGTTTAATCTTCTACTTATATTCTTCTGATGTGATTTCAGTTCAAGTCTTTTTTGTAATATCCTTCTATTACAGTTCAAATCTCTTCTATGAATCTTATATTCATTTCAATACAACTACAGTATGTAATTTCCAATTACAATAGAAGGACAGTAGTATTTACCTCGATGAGCCCAAAATTATCCAAGTATATATGTCGATCTTGAGCGACGTTAAGCTCCTACTCCGCGCGCTCCAACCCGCTCCAAACAACCCTTAGAAGTTCTACGCAACTTCTACTTAACACTTCAACCGACTATGAAGGTTTTCCTTGTGGTTTGCCAGGATCGAGGGAAAGTATAATAGTATTTCCGGGCTCTACGTATAGAGGTAACTTTGGAAAGTACTACAAGGTATATGGGCTAAGGTATTTAGGGCATTATAACAATACTTAGAGAGTATTTCTATACCACAAATGGGGGTATTATACGAAACAACTAGGCAGGGGGGGGGGGTGTATTCTCGGCCGACCACTAGCCGGGGGGAGAGGGCACCCTCTCGGCCAAGGCTTCTCAAGGGGGGAGGGGGTGTGGTGGACGAAAGCTCTCACTAAGAGGGGAGGGATTTTTGCCTTAGAAAATATCAAGTGAGGATGAAGAAAGTCTTCAACTTAGAGGGGTATTTATAGGTCAAGCAATGGCCAACCAATGGCCAAGATCAATCCAAGTGTAAGGCAAGTGTAGGGCTAGGATTTAACCATGTGTACCTTATCCATCTACCACACCAACTTGCACAAAATATCCTACCAACTCCCTCCTCCAAATCGTCCAAGCCGCCCACCATAGCTTCCAATGTGAGGGTGACACATGTCACCCTCCCGTTGGTCCAAAATGTTTCGTCTCTCGGAAAAATCCGCAAAAATTAAAAATGACATAGCCGGAATTTTCCCTTCGCAAGTTTAGTAAAACGTTTCGTCGAAAAATGATTCTTTTCGGCACTTGTGCACAAAATTTCGAACCTTTGCCTACTTTAAGGCTTAAACTTTTATGCGTACGCCTCACGTACATACTCTGGAAATACGGGGTATAAAAAATCCACTTGCTAAGTCCAATATACCGCACGTAGTATGTCAACCTATAATGACCATAATATGTCTATTAACTTCTAGCTTCAACGTAGAACATTCTAATTGCAAAGTTCCTTATTCTACGGAAAATTGGACAGCACATCCTTTGTTTCTACATACTTTTCCACCTTTTCAAGGTCCGATATCAACTACTAAACACCACATTTAAGGCCCAACAATTCAGCAATACAAGGGGATTACACGCCTAACTTGGACGTGTAAAATTCTTCCCCACAATACAAATTAAATAATCCAATAAGTTTAAGGTAGTATCTTGACTATAACATGCTCACATATCATCCTTATCCAATCCTTCCAAATCCAAATCGTTATTCCTACATGCAATATATCTAAAAGCAATATTGACAACTACAAGTCATTTCTTCCACACATGCAACACAATTTACTTAAAAATGAGAATAGATTGTTACCTTAGAGTTTACCCAAATAAGTCCAACAAATTTCACTTGCCTTCTTTCCACAATCACCTTCGCAAACCTCCTACAAGTTTGTCAACATATTTCCTTCTTGTCACCTTTCCGAAATTTCTCTAGGCCTTGGTTTCTCCTTGAATTTTTAGAGAGAAGGGAGAGGAATTTTTAGAGAGAATGGGGGTTCTTGAAGAATGACCAAGTCTTCAAGACTTGGTCAATAAATAGTACTTCCTCAAATCAGATGGGGGGACACTTGTCACCCTCCCATGGCCTTTACAACAAAAATATCTTCTGATTTTTCCCGCTGCAGAAATCCGCCAGCCTGGGCCACATACTGAAACCTCCGAGAACTTCAAGATTCGCGCCGCGCCCTCGCATTTCGCCCGCATTTCGGCGCGCGGTGCAACTCGTGAGATCTTTCAAGATATCCACACGCGCTGGCTCCCGACCGAAAATACTTTTCTCGCCGATCACAAGACCGAACTTGTAACTTCCATAACTTTCTACTCCGATGTCCTATCGACGAACGGTTTGTTGCGTTGGGAACTAGACTCAACGAACTACATACTAGGTCGTTGAAACACCTAGGATCTCCTAATGCAACTGGACATAAATAGCCTCAAAGTTGACTAAAACCCGTCCGAAACATTCTGTCAACCTATCTTTCTAAAATTTAAGTCTTAATTCCTTTCGTACGTTCTCATAAGCATGACCTGAATTACGGGGTGTAACACCTGGGACGCGATAATGTCTCTTTTACATAACATTTTAAACCCTCTTCTCACTTCTTCTTAAGTCGTTATAACAACTTCCCATAAAGCTATTATAACAACCTTTTCAAATTAGAGAACTTAAGGCACTTTTTATTCCTTATTACTTAAGGAAAATTAAACCCAAAAGTACTACGTACATACATACTTAAAAGAATCTTAAAACTCCTTCTCTTTTTTAAATCCATATACTTCTTCTTTTGAAACTCAAGTCTCTTAACTTTTGAAATAAAACATAGAAACCATACTTTTTAAATCAATTCCTTTTTTTCTTTTTAAGAATCAAGTCCCATAACTTAAAAAAAAAAAGTCTCTTAACCTTTTCAGAAATCAAGGTTCACAGTCTTAAAACTTCATGACATAAAACTCTTTAAATTAAGTAACATATACTTTTATGAGTTGTGAATAGGTTATACTTGTTTATAATGATCTTATTAAAGCAGCCATGATCTAGAAAATGTAATACAATTTTGTCTTATCTTGGCTTCTATGCAGATGGAGAATTCTACTCATTTTAATTTAATTGATTGTCGATACATTTTCTTTTATTAACGCTGCAATGGATTGTTCGATACTTATTCTCATTCGTGCAGTAACTTAGCAAAGTCAACTCGACTCCAAATACTTCCTAACGACTCTTACCAACATCCCCCATAAGACTTGGTAAGAACTTAGGATTTCTTAGACGTAGCTTTTACATAGAGTAAATCAACATACCTACCTCTTAACTTCTAAGAGTAGAAGGAATCATGAAATAATACCACATGTATATTTCATACATAGAATCATGCCAAAAGGAGGAAGAGGTTCACATACCTCGCGACGATTATCGACAAGTAGTAAAATGCTCCAAAGTACTATAACCTTGCTAGCTTTTCCACCCTTCAAGTAGAATACGCTACTCGTAGTACTTCAACCTATAAGGGTCATAATACGTCTATTAACTTCTAGCTTCAAACGTAGAATATTCTAAGTGCAAAGTCACTAAATTCTACGGAAAATCGGACAACACTTCCTTTGTTTCTACATACTTTTCCACTTTTTTCAAGGCCCGAATTCAATAACCAAACACGCCACATTTAAGGCTCAACAATGTAGTTAACAATAGGGGATTACACGCCTACAAGACGTGTAAAATTCCGCCCCACAATAATACAAAACAATCCAAAAATCCATGCCATTCTCGGCTACAACAACATATCCTCCTTTCCAATTCCTTTTCAATCCAAGTTGTTTAGTATAACATGTTATCAAGCCGCAATTGATTACAACTACTACAATCCTCAAGTAGGTAAACATGTGACGATTCTAATTAACGACCAAAATGTATTTCAACTTCAAATGGCTAGAATGTCATTTCAGATTCTAGGCTTCAACTATCCATATCACTTATAAATATTCAACACAATATACTTCATGCTAGTTAAAAAGTAAGGCTACAACAATATGAAATCTTATAACACTTTAAGAGAACAAGATTGTTACCTCAACGAGCCTTATCCAACTTCAAGATCCGAAGTCGCTCCCTAGCAACTTAGAGCCTCTCCTTGACACTTCAATCCGCCACTTGAAGCCCTTAGAAGATTACAAACAACTTTCCTTTAATCTTCCATTCCAAACCTATGAAAGCAACTAGGTTTTCACCTTGCGACTAATACGAAAACTATACTTTTCCGGGATTTTTCTATTGAGATACCCTTACAATACACTTAGAAACCTTGGTTTAAAGTATGGATGTTAAGTGTAGAAGTTGTCTTGCTACTGGTACTACTATATAGTAACATGGAGGGTCAAGATTTGCACAAATGTGTGGCTTGGATGAAATTCACTTGGATCAAGCCCAAGTGGCCCTTTGACAAGTCAACAATATCAAGCTTCAAGACTTAGCAAGACTTTGTCATATAATTTATGGTCAAATGACCCTTTTGCCCATGCCATTTTCTGTCACGACTCTGCCCGGTTCGTGGATCGTGCCTTACCCGCACCCAAGTAGTCATTCATCGAGAAATCAGAATATAAAACAACCAAGATATGAAACAAGATAAATAAGACACGCTGGGAAAAGTTGCCTTTAGGCATATATATATATATAAATACCCCAAATGAGCGATATCCCAACCTTACAACAGGTCTACAGACCTCTAAGAGTTTAAAACAACAATGGCGGGACAGGGCCCCGCCATACCCCTGAATGCAAATATCTACAACGACAGGGGACCATACCAAAATGCTAAGCCTCCGGAGAAACGGAGCTTTTCCAACGCTGAAACGGTGATCCTAAGGACGGGGATCAACAGGAGGAGTACCTCTACCTGCGGCATGAACGCAGCCCCCCGAAGGAGGTCAGTACAACAGGTACCAAGTATGTGAAACTGTAAAGTACTTTAAATGAAATCAAAGTATTTAAAACATTTGCAAATACAATTAGTTCAATTTGCACATAGTGCCACATCACAAACAAGAGCAATAACAGGTAAACTGTAACAGGTCTTTCCTAGGCCGCGAATGATCGAAGCAAGGCCAATCGCCCATAGTATCATTATGCATGCCTAGCCCTGGACTCCCGCAGTCCGCATAGGTCACACATAGACCCGCATGAGGTATTCCTCGCATCGGGGGCAGCCAACCCCCGGTACCCGCCTGGACTTCCGCAGCCCGCATAGCCTCAAAAGACCGCATAGTCACACAGACCGCATAGGGCATCCCCCGCATCAGGCTAATACACCCGGAATGATCAATCCTGGAGCATACCGCTGCTCCGCATAGTCATACAGACCGCATAGGCCGTAAAGACCGTGATCGGTGGCAAGCCCTCGGTATAATAAGTCAAGGGGGGGTAGGTGATATAATAACAGTACAACAGTCTTAACGTTTAACAACGTAAGCACAACAAGAATAACATCACAAGACACTAACACACGTAGTATCATAACACGAGTACTTATCAAAACAGCAGGAAAGTATCACAAGGCTATTACCAGCAAAACATAGACAAGCTAACCACACAAGGTACATTAATGATTATGATAACAAAACCAAGTTCTATCTTCAAAGTACTACGTACATTAATTCTTTAAGAGGTTCATTTCTTTTATAAAGGTCACCCGATACCCGTAGTAATAGAGTGACTAACATTTTTAGGTAAACCAGAACACTTTCCTTGTTATAAATCGAGTAACAACATTCTTTTCTAAACGTTCAAGTTTGCCTAATTTTTGATACTCAAGTTTCTCATTTTCGAAAGGTTTCGTAGTTCATAGTTTAATCACTTAATGAAATAATTCTTCTTTAAAAAGGTTTGAGAAACATATGCCTTATATGTGAGTAGGTTACTCTTGTTTATAACAATCTGATTAAAGCAGCCATGATCTAGGAAATATCATTTTGTCTTATCTTAGCTCCTATGCAGATGGAGGTTTCTACTGGTTAATAATATCTTATTAGTCAATACATTTTCCTTTATTAACGTCTTGTGATTTGTCGATACTCATTCGGATTTCCGAAATCAGTAAAACATTATTCCTTTTAAAAACCAAGTACTCATTACTCACGAATGAGGTTTCACACAAAATTCATATTAATTTAATTAAGTCTCTTATCTTTTAAGATCAATAAATCATTCGTTTTATCTCTCTTAAGCCGTTATACCTAACTTCCCATAAAGCTAGTATAACTCTTAAGCTTTTAAAACCAAGCGTTACTCTTCTTTCAAAAACAGTTCTTAATTCTTTTGAAATACTTCAAGACTCTTATTATTCAGGCTTAAGTCAAAAGACATTGCCGTATAACTACGTTCAGTTAACATACGTACGTCTACCGTACTATATACTTTTAAAATACTTCAAGATTCTTATTATTCAGGCTTAAGTCAAAAGACATTGCCACACGTACGTCTACCGTACTATATATATATTCATGCTCAAGAGTATAGGAAGAATCACATACCTTCTCGGCGAAATCCACCTGCCAAGTCGAATATGTCGCGCGCGCAGAGAATCGACCTATAACAGTCAAATACGTCTATCAACGTCTAGACTGTACTGTATAAAGTTCTAAGCAGAGGGTTCGCTATTCTATGGACATTTGGGCAGCACTTCCCTACCCGGTAAACTATACAGTCTACTGTAATATAGTCTTATGTGAGTACAGTTCAATTATTCTTCTTTTATACCCTTCTACGGTGATAACAGTTCATTTCTATTCTGTAATATCCTTCTAAGTATTTAATACTTATTCCTATACTTCTACAGTATGCATATTCTAATTACAAAAGGAGGATAAGGTTATTTACCTCGATAAACCCAATATTATCCAAGTATAAACGTCGATCCTGAGCGAGGTTTAGCTCCTAAATGTACGCTCCGATAGCTCCAAGAACCCTTAGAAGTTTCCAACAACTTCTACTAAGTACTATACGGGATTTGGGCTAGGGTATTTTGGGCATTATAACAATACTTGGAAGACAACATTTCTACCAAGGGAGGGGGGGTAGTGTTTCGCCAGGGCTTGCTTTAGAGGGGCTCTCGCCAAGCCACTAAGGCTAGAGGGGGGGGAGGTGTTGGACGAAAACACAACAAGAAAGGAGAGGGATTTTCAAGACTTGGAAAGTTAGTTGTGGATGAAGAACTCTTCATCTAAAGGGGGGTATTTATAGGTCAAGCATTGGCCAACCAATGGCCAAGATGATGCCAAGTGCAAGGCAAGTGTAGGGTGAGGATTTAGGCAAGTGTCCATTCTATCTACTACACAAAAATATCCTACCAACTCCTTGACAAAATAGGCAACCAATCGTCCACTTGTTATCGCTAACGTCCCAATGAGAGGTTGACAAGGGTCGCCCTCTCGTTGGTCAAAATTGTTTCGTCTCTCGTAAAAATCCGCAAAAATTAGAAATGACATAGCCGTAATTTATCCTACGCGAGTTGTGTAAAACGTTTCGTCTAAAAACGACTCTAATCGGGTGTTGTGCACAAAGTGAAATTCGGCCCTTACATACTTTAAGCTTCAACTTTTCTACGCACGCCCCACGCATATACTGAAATACGGTATAACATTCTCCCCTCCTTAGAAACATTCGTCCCGAATGTTCCTTCTAAGTCTCAAAACAACCATGCGCCAGTATAGTTTTCACTACTATACTTACGAGAACAATCCTGCCACACCTGGCCACAGAAACACCTGCGCAAGTATTTACATCCCAGTCCACGAGGAAACACCCCTAACATCACAAAAGCTCCCCACCCGGGGTCTAAAAGATACTCCCTTCGCACCTACTCTTTACAAACGAAAAGATCACATCTATGTCCTTACACATGCTCGCTTCTTCCCTTACTCGTCGTACCCTTCTCGTATCCTCGAACTCTTTATCAAAACTTACCATGTTCCTAGTACTGCTTCCCGCTGACTCTGAGCTGCCAATGACCTCTTCTGGATAAGCTTCACCCTATCCACGCCCTGCTGAACAAGTTCGAACCAATTATCTGAACCCTGCTTACATCGAATCAATCGACCGGCAATCTCACACTAGCGCTTATAAAAGGCTCCATGCGGCGACACCCGAATACTGAAATGGTAGCTATAATAATACATACGCAACAAGAGGCGAATAGTCCTTACAGCTACCCCCGAAATCCAAACACTGGGCCGAGGGTGAATGCGACACTGAGACTCACCTGAGTTCCTAACCTTGCCTGGTAACTCTTCCAGAAAAGAAACCGTAATTTCGGACTCCATCGTCTGCCATAAGGTGAAGGTAGGCACCCCGTGCAGCCTTACAACCTTCCTGAAATAATCATCTCGCAACTTACTACCGAGTACATGGTTTGACTAAAAGATAAGATGGGCTGACCTCATCGGCCCGACTACTGGTCGAATGCATCCACGAATTCGTACGGTGGTTAACTTAAACTTGGGCCTAACACCCTCGCGACCCTAACACAAAGCGGGACCACCACAAACTGACCCCACCACCAAACAGGCCGCGGGTCGACCCGCCACATGGCCTCAACCCGACCCGGCAACGCGCAAACACTAGCTCCCCGATCCGGAACAATCTCACTAATCACGTTACGAAAACCTAGCGGTCTTCTTAGCTCAACTACCCTCTTTCATAACACACTACTCAGGGGCTTATCCCACAAATATATCTCACGTAAACTATGCACTTCGATGAGGGTCAAACATGAAATAATTCTTTTACCAAAGATGGCCTCGCCTCTAAGGTCTCTACGTATAATATTCTAAGGCTCACACTTTTTCTATACCCCAATCTTTCCCTGTTAACTAACCATAATTTCTAATCACAATTAACACAATGCTAACCGAAAATAATACTTAAGATATTCGCATCTTACTATACATATAAATCTCTAAAGGGTTAAGGATATACCAGATTCACGCGCACTTCCCTAGGTCGTTTAATCAATCCCGCTGTTGGGCGATACCGGGAAGGTGATGAACTATCCATCGATCACGGCCGAGTCTCTACATCCCCGCCAACTCGTTGGACAATTTCGCAAATGGCCCCGCTGGCCGCAAACATAACAAGTCGCCGAAGG
Organism: Przewalskia tangutica; assembly: GCA_029844215.1. NCBI lineage: Eukaryota > Viridiplantae > Streptophyta > Magnoliopsida > Solanales > Solanaceae > Przewalskia > Przewalskia tangutica. The sequence goes on from CM056728.1 coordinate 75,203,202, forward strand.
CACGACACTCCCAAAATGACATCGACCACAATGGCCACACCGGTGAGGTGGCCTCCTCTGGCTAACACCCCTTCCTCTCCGCACCTCTGAATCCGCAACTGATCTAGTAGGCTGAGTCCTCCTTCTTGCACATTCTTTCGCCACATGGCCCTGACGGCCGCAAGTAAAACAAGCACCAGTAAAAAGACGACATCCCCCGGGATGACGCCTGCCACATCGTGAACACTGAGGAAAAACTGAACCCTGTGGGGGGACACTCTGCACTGGCGGAGGCGCATGTCTAATCTGCTGCTGAGGCGGTTCGCCTCGAGAGTTACCAAATGATCCTGCCAATCGGGCCCTCTTCTGCTGATCTTGGTTAATCTGTCGATCTCTACATCTCTCACCACGCACATAATCTGAACGCAAGCCCGGCCATTCTCGATCAAGAGCTACTTCTTCACAACCCTTCTTTAGATAATCATCAATATCCTTGGTATCTGGTACATAAAATAATCTCGCCGCCAAATCCTTGCTAGTAATGTGGCCGCTGTCCTTCCAATCCATATTTTCTCGCTCCAAGCCGTGGGCGAAGGTCCAGATGTCATGGCCGCAGAGGAATCGCCGCTGCGGTTAAACTCGCTGCTGGCGACGTCTCGTAACTCCTCGCATGAAGCATCACCCCGTGATGATTGGGCTGTGCCCTTCTAACTCTCGAACTCCACTCGCAGACTCCGCCGCCGCTTTGCCTTCTGGGCCCGAGTTACTGGCGCGAGGCATCACCGTAAAGGAAAGGAATACGTTAGAGGGTCCAACTTATAACACGACTCTAAAGCACGATCTCAGAGTGAGAAGAATGGAAACCAATCCTAAATATCCTATAGCCTCACGATTATTGCGTGGTGCACAACACACCGATAATCAAGACTTACTAGATACGATTATAGACACTTTCCGAGGATTAATCGCTCGATACCACTTTTGTCACGACCCCGGCTCGTGGATCGTGCCTTACCCGCACCCAAGTAGTCATTCATCGAGAAATCAATGAATATAAAACAACCAAGATATGAAATAAGATAAATAAGACACGGTTTTAGGAAAAGTTGCCTTTCGCATATATATATATAAATACCCCAAAATGAGCGATTCATCCCACCTTACAACAGTCATGCACTTAAGAGTTTAAAACAACAATGGCGATGTGGCCCCGCCATACCCTGAATGCAAATATCTACAACGACAGGGGACCATACCAAAAAGCTAAGCATCAGGAGAAACGGAGATTTTCCAACGCCAAAGCGGTGATCCTAAGGACGGATCAGCGGGAGAGACTCTACTGCAGATGAGCACGGCCCAAGGAGGTCGATAACAGTACCAACTATGAGAAACTGTAAAGTACTTTAAATGAAATCAAAGTATTTAAAACATTTGCAAATACAATTAGTTCAATTTGCACATAGTGCCACATCACAAACAAGAGCAATAATGTAAATCGTAATGTGTCTTTCTAGGTCGCGAATGATCGAAGCAAGGCCAATCGCCCATAGTATCATTATGCATGCCTAGCCCTGGACTCCCACAGTCCGCATAGGTCACACATAGACCCGCATGAGGTATTCCTCGCATCGGGGGCAGCCAACCTCCGGTACCCGCCTGGACTTCCGCAGCCCGCATAGCCTCAAAAGACCGCATAGTCACATAGACCGCATAGGGCATCCCCCGCATCAGGCTAATACACCCGGAATGATCAATCCTAGAGCATACAGCTGCTCCGCATAGTCATACAGACCGCATAGGCCGTAAAGACCCGCATCAAGGGTGGCAAGCCCTCGGTATAATAAGTCAAGGGGGGGGTAGGTGATATAATAACAGTAAAACAGTCTTAACGTTTAACAACGTAAGCACAACAAGAATAACATCACAAGACACTAACACACGTAGTATCATAACACGAGTACTTATCAAAACAGCAGGAAAGTATCACAAGGCTATTATCAGCAAAACATAGACAAGCTAACCACACAAGGTACATTAATGATTATGATAACAAAACCAAGTTCTATCTTCAAAGTACTACGTACATTAATTCTTTAAGAGGTTCATTTCTTTTATAAAGGTCACCCGATACCCGTAGTAATAGAGTGACTAACATTTTTAGGTAAACCAGAACACTTTCCTTGTTATAAATCGAGTAACAACATTCTTTTCTAAACGTTCAAGTTTGCCTAATTTTTGATACTCAAGTTTCTCATTTTCGAAAGGTTTCGTAGTTCATAGTTTAATCACTTAATGAAATAATTCTTCTTTAAAAAGGTTTGAGAAACATATGCCTTATATGTGAGTAGGTTACTCTTGTTTATAACAATCTGATTAAAGCAGCCATGATCTAGGAAATATCATTTTGTCTTATCTTAGCTCCTATGCAGATGGAGGTTTCTACTGGTTAATAATATCTTATTAGTCAATACATTTTCCTTTATTAACGCTGCTGTGATTTGTCGATACTCATTCGGATTTCCGAAATCAGTAAAACATTATTCCTTTTAAAAACCAAGTACTCATTACTCACGAATGAGGTTTCACACAAAATTCATATTAATTTAATTAAGTCTCTTATCTTTTAAGATCAATAAATCATTCGTTTTATCTCTCTTAAGCCGTTATACCTAACTTCCCATAAAGCTAGTATAACTCTTAAGCTTTTAAAACCAAGCGTTACTCTTCTTTCAAAAACAGTTCTTAATTCTTTTGAAATACTTCAAGACTCTTATTATTCAGGCTTAAGTCAAAAGACATTGCCGTATAACTACGTTCAGTTAACATACGTACGTCTAACGTACTATATACTTTTAAAATACTTCAAGATTCTTATTATTCAGGCTTAAGTCAAAAGACATTGCCACACGTACGTCTACTGTACTATATATATATTCATGCTCAAGAGTATAGGAAGAATCACACACCTTCTCGGCGAAATACACCTGCCAAGTCGAATATGTCGCGCGCGCAGAGAATAGACCTATAATACCAACACGTCTATCAACGTCTGACCAGTATCAGTATAAAGTTCTAAGCAGAGGGTTCGCTATTCTATGGACATTTGGGCAGCACTTCCCTACCCGGTAAACTATACAGTCTACTGTAATATAGTCCTATGTGAGTACAGTTCAATTATTCTTCTTTTATACCCTTCTACGGTGATAACAGTTCATTTCTATTCTGTAATATCCTTCTAAGTATTTAATACTTATTCCTATACTTCTACAGTATGCATATTCTAATTACAAAAGGAGGATAAGGTTATTTACCTCGATAAGCCCAATATTATCCAAGTATAAACGTCGATCCTGAGCGAGGTTTAGCTCCTAAATGTACGCTCCGATAGCTCCAAGAACCCTTAGAAGTTTCCAACAACTTCTACTAAGTACTATACGGGATTTGGGCTAGGGTATTTTGGGCATTATAACAATACTTGGAAGACAACATTTCTACCAAGGGAGGGGGGGTAGTGTTTCGGCTAGGGCTAGCTTTAGAGGGGGGGGGGGGGGGCTTTCGGCCAACCCACTAAGGCTAGAGGGGGGGAGGTTTTGGACGAAAACACAACAAGAAAGGGGACGGATTTTCAAGACTTGGAAAGTGAGTTGTGGATGAAGAACTCTTCATCTAAAGGGGGGTATTTATAGGTCAAGCATTGGCCAACCAATGGCCAAGATGATGCCAAGTGCAAGGCAAGTGTAGGGTGAGGATTTAGGCAAGTGTCCATTCTATCTACTACACAAAAATATCCTACCAACTCCTTGACAAAATAGGCAACCAATCGTCCACTTGTTACCGTAACGCCCCGATGAGAGGTGACAAGTGTCGCCCTCTCGTTGGTCCAAAATGTTTCGTCTCTCGAAAAAATCCGCAAAAATTAGAAATGACATAGCCGTAATTTATCCTACGCGAGTTGTGTAAAACGTTTCGTCGAAAAACGACTCTAATCGGGTGTTGTGCACAAAGTGAAATTCGGCCCTTACATACTTTAAGCTTCAACTTTTCTACGTACGTCCTTACGTACATACTCTGGAAATACGGGGTATAACATTTTCGTCCAAGACCAATTTAAGTGGGGTGACACGTGTCGCCCTCCCATTCGTCACAATATTTCGTTTTTCGACAAGTCCAATAAATTTTTACTACTCGTAAATCTTAACATTTGGATTCTTACGTACGTTCTTATAAACATGTCCTGGAAATACGGGGTGTAACAATTACTAAGTGCTAGGTCTCTTATTCTACAGAAATTTGGGAAGCACTTCCTTTGTTTCTACGTACTTTTCCATCTTTTTCAAAGCCCGTAAATCAATAACCAACATGCCACATTTAAGGCTCAACCAATCAACTAATCAAAAGGGGATTACACGCCTAACAGGACGTGTAAAATTCTGCCCCGCAATTGTATAAAACAGTCTAATAATTCAATGGCCATTCTCGGCTACAACAATATTAATTTTCTTTCAATTCCTTTTCAATCAAAGTTGTTATTCTAACATGTTATATAGTCACAATCAATTATAACAACTATAATCCCTTTCGTATACAACATGCGACGATTATAACTATCGACCAAATTGATTTCCAATTTTTATGGCTAACATGCCAATTTTGGATTTAAGCTTCCAAATTCCATAACACTTATCAATCTTCATAATATATTTCACATGATCATTTCTAACTTATCAAAACATGGAATCTTCAATTACAATACTAAGACGAAGATTATTACCTCAAAAATCCCAAATCTAATCCAAGCTACAAAGTCGATCCTTAGCAACTTTAGTTCCTCTTCTTGACGTTACAATCCCTCCAAGCAACCCTTAGAAATTCATAAACAACTTCACTTCAATTTCCAACTTCAAAGTTGAAGAACACCTTAGGTTTTCATCTTGCGACTAATGTAAAAACGTAGTTTTCCGGGCTTTTGTTTTGAGATATCCTTATAATACCTCTAGGAACCTTGGGTTTAAGTATTGTTAATTATGAAGAAAGATTGCAAAATTTTTGTGTGGATCTTGTGCCATTGCCGAGAGCTCCCTATTAGCACACAAGTCTTGCCAATTTTTTTCTAAGTGTTAAAATGTCTAGTCTTGCACTAGTAATGTAGATATATACTACAACCAAAGGGTGAGATCAAAACAAATGTGTGGCTAGGATCTTAGTCAATTATGGTCAATATTATTGTCACGACCCGACCCCGGGCCCGCGACTGGTGCCCTACCTGTGCACCCCTTTCAGTATACATCAGAGAATAGCAGCGGAACATACACAACTGATAAAATGCTTAACATAAAATAACAACAGGCTAGCCGATAAGGTCACCTTCCGTAAACTATACAAATAAAACAGTACATTTTTTTCTTTTTAACAACCCAAACCACAATGTGACTACAGACCTCTAAGAATAACAACTCTGGCGGGACAGGGCCCCGCCATACCCCTGAATGTACAACAACCGACAATACTGTGGATAATCCTCCTAATAAAGGAGCTTCTCAGCGGTGAACGGTGATCCTAAGAGCGAGGATCAAGAATCGTACTCTACTGCGCGTGAACGCACTTCGAAGGAGGTCGACAACATATACCAAATATGTGAACCGAAAGTACTATAATGAAATCATAAGTCTATAATAAAGCGAGATGTGTATGATAACTCGATTAACGATTACACGGCCTTACTAACAATGAGAGTAATCAAGAGTATACTTACATCATAAAAATAGGAAGCTCGCGATCAGCGGACCACCGCCACGTGATCATTAAGCAATCCTACTCCGGGACTATTTCACCGCAAAGGTCGTGTGGACCCGCGTGAGGTATTCCTCGCATAGGTTGTACCACCGCGTGGGACTATTTCACCGCGTAAGCCCATAAGGACTCGCGTGAGGTATTCCTCGCGTCGTGGGTAGCAAATTCATGGAGCAGTGGTATAACGATCTTGGGATTTACCCTCGATATACTCTACCCCGAAGAAGGTGGTATAACGATCTTGGGATTTACCCTCGATATACTCTTACCACTGAAGAAGGTGGTATAACGATCTTGGGGATTTACCCTCATTTATACTCTTACCCTATCTCAACCTACCATCATACATAACATAAGCCCTACCGCTTATCATACATAACATAAGCACTACCGCTTTATCATACAATAAGTAAGCAAGTTAAGAAATTCCCTAACTTCTTATTAGTCTTATTCATATACACTCTCATTTTAGTTTACTTAAGGCACTAACATGTCATTATAAATCAGGAGTTTAACCCAAAGTACTACGTCTTCTATTCTTTTAAAATGACTCATTTTCATATAAAACTTCCAAGATACTAATAACCGTAGTATCAAGTCATAACTACATTTTAAGACAAGTCACAATACCTTTTTAGAAAATACATTTTCGGGCTTCTAAATCAAGTGACTTCTTTCTTTTAAAACCTTAAGCAATTGATGCCTTTAAATCAATTTGCCTTTCGTTATTTCAAGTCATTTAGCATACTTAAATTACTTAGAGTAAACCACTCTTTTTAAATTTCCATAAAGCTATTATAACCAACTTCCCATAAAGCCGTTATACTAGCTTTATACATTAGCAACTTACATACTTCTTTATAACCAAGAGACTTAAACTTTCCAACAAAACAAGTATCAATAATACTTTCAACGTACTTAAAGTCTCTTAACATTTGAAAACCAAGATATCCTTAATATTTAAACAAGTGAGTTAATTCCCTAACTCAATCAACTTGGACATTCTTAAAATAAGCCAAGGATATCAAATAGACTAGATTGTCAAAATCTTGTACGTCTACCGTACTATACATTTACAACTTATTCATGCTCAAGAGATAAGAAAGTTCCACATACCTCTTCGGTTTAATCCACTTGCTAAGTCGATTGCGCACGTAGTATGTCAACTTATAATGACCATAGTACGTCTATTAACTTCTTACTTCAAACGTAGAATATTCCAAGTGCAAAGTCACTAAATTCTACGGAAAATCGGACAACACTTCCTTTGTTTCTACATACTTTGCCACCTTTTTCAAGGCCGAATTCAATAACCAAACACGCCACATTTAAGGCTCAACAAAGTAGTTAACAATAGGGGATTACACGCTTAATCAAGACATGTAAAATTCCGCCCCACAATAAATAACAAACTAGTCTAATCTACAATGTCAATTCGACAATTAGGGCAACAATACCAATTCTTCTTCCAATTTCTTTTCAATCCAAGTTGTTTAGTATAACATGTTATAAGGCCGCAATTGATTATAACGTATATAATCTTCAAGTGGATAACATGCGACGATTCTAGTTAACGACCAAATTGTAATTCAATTTCAAATGACTCAACATGTCATTTTCGGATTTGAGCTTCCAAATTTCCATAACACTTATCAAACTTCATAACACATATCACATGATCATTTCTAACTTATAATAACATGGAATCTTCAATTACAAAAGTAAGACGAAGATTATACCTCATTTAGCCCAAATATGATCCAAGATTGCAAGTCAATCCTTAGCAACTTTAGCTCGTCCTTTCGACGTTCCAAACCACTCCAAGCAACCCATAGAAGCTTATGAAGAACTTCTCTTCAAGTTCCAACTTCAAAGTTGAAGAACTCCTTAGGTTTTCGCCTTGCGACTAATACGAAAACACCATTTTTCTGGGATCTTTCTATTGAGATACACTTACAATACCCTTAGGTACCTTGGTTTATAGTATGGGGATTATTGGACAAAAATTGCAAAATTTTCTTGTGTGGAGACCCTCAAAGCCGAGAGCACTAAGTGCCTCTTCAAAAATTTCTTCAATTTTTTCTAAGTGTTGAGAATGACAAAGTCTTGCTCTACTAGTGTGCATATATAACATAATGGAGGGTCTAGATTAGCACACATGTGGGGCTTAGATGAGTTTCACATGGATCAAGCCCAAGTGGCACTTTGACAAGTGAACAATGTTAAGCTCTTTGTCTTAGCAAGACTTGGTCATTTAAATTATGGTCAAATGACCATTTTAACCATGACAATTTCGTCCAAGACCACTAAGGGGGGTGACACGTGTCGCCCTCCCATTCGTCGCAATATTTCGTTTTCCGACAATTTCATAATTCCGATAAATTTTTACTCGTCTCAAATCTTAACATTTTTGAGTTCTTACGTACGTTCTTATAAACATATCCTCAAATTCCGGGGTGTAACATTCTTCCCCCCTTAGAAATATTCGTCCCCGAATGTTCTTTCGGGAGTCAAACTTAAAGATAGCGACATAGTCTCCTTACAACCCCTACATACCAATAATACCACACGAGGCCACATAACAATACTCATACTAAAATGTCAAGCTGAACCCCATGTGTCAACGTCGGTTATCTGCATAAAGCTTCACGACTCTAAGCTTACTAATAATCTTTCCTGATAAGCTTCGCTTATCCACACTTCACTGAATCAAGTCCGACCAAATAACTGAACCTCGCCTATGTCGAACCATCCAACCGGAGATCTACACTTTCTTACATACAAGGCCTCATACAGGGCCATCCGAATCGGAAGGGTATCATTGTTATCGTACGTAACTCAACAAGAGGCAATTAACCCTCCCGGCTATTTCAGAAATCAAGAACACAGGCCCGCAACCTATCCTCAAGTGCCTGGATAGAACGCTCTGCCTGTCCGTCGGTCTGAGGGTGTAATGCAACACTGAGACTCACCTGTGTCCCTAATCCCTTCTGAAAAACCTCCAGAAGTTTTCCGTAACCAAGCTCATCTGTCTGCCATCATAACGTAGGAACCCCGTGCAGTCTCACAATCCCCCTGCTATACAAGCTAGCATAAACCTTAGCCGAGTAAGTGGTCCCAATCCGAAAGAACACGGTTGGTTTCGTCAGCCTAATTACCATGACCCCCAGGGAGTCGCACTTCCTCTGAGTACGATGCCACCCTATAACAAGATCCATTTTAATTACCTCCTATGTCTAAGTCGGTGTCTAAATCGCCTGTAATAGCCCACTGGGCTTCTGGTGTTCAACCATGACCTGCTACTAATTCAGATATTAAGCAACAACTCTGCTATGTCCCTTTTCCGGTCATCTAACCCATACATACATCTGAGGTCACGACACAACTTAGTCGACCCCGAACAATTTATGCAATAAGCACTGTATGCCTCCCCTAAAACCTGTTGACTAGTCCTGCAGCACCGGGTACACACAATCTATCCTCATATCACAGCACCTCATCCGGTGCTACTCAAACAGGCTCTTCTCTTCTCGGAGAGCCGTATCTCGATACCATATCATAACTGGATCCTCATACTGTCGCCTCTTTACCTCCTCAACGACGGAAGACTCGGCAACCTCTCGGATCTAAACTTCATTAACCTTGGAAACAAATAATCGAACCCCTAGGCTCGGTAACTGAAGAATCTCACGAACCACGTCCAGTCTATCTGGCTGCCCATCTGGCATACTACCCTTAGATCCGCGACTAAGAGTATCTTTAATCGCTCGCTTTCCCTGGGTGGTATAGGATATCGATATCACAATCCTTGAATAACTCTAACCACCGTCGCAGTCGCAAATTCTACTGCCTCAGTCTGCAGATATACCGGAGGCTTTTGTGGTCTGCACAAATATCCACATGAAGTATATATATATGTCATGCCCCTAAATCTTCAAGGCATGATTTAACTGCCGCCAGCTCTAAATCGGAAGTGGCGTAATTTCCTTTCCTGCTTCCCTAACTACCGGGAAAACATAGGCTCTATCCTTATCGGGTTGCGTCAGCACACAACCTAGCCCAACACCCAACGTGCTATCATAACAACCTAACCCTCTAGTCTTTCAGGAGGAGTTAGAACTGTAGTCGAGTCAACTTATCTTCCAATAACTGGAAGCCTTTCTCATTCCTGCGAAATATTCGGGTATCCTAATCTTACTTATGGTTCCTGTTTCCCTTTCTCTGTTGCAACCAAACTTGGTCACTAAACTTAGATTTGATTCCTTTGCTTGCCCCATGGCTAAGACTTCCTGTCAATCACAATTTAGGGGGGGGGGGATTTCCTTGATCTCGTAAAGTAGTAACCCGATTTTCACTTTCCCAGTTTGTAGAGCCTATAGCTAGGTGTTACCACATTTCCTCGAAATGTTCTTACTTCCCATTATATACTAATTGTCTTTACACTAGTCTGGGGTAATCATATCTTGTGCAACTTACATAACCATAGTCGTATTCTCCTTTATCATTCTGGTCATAACCTTACCTTAGGCTTAATATTAGCTAAAGTATTTCTATCATGATTCATAATCGTACAGTTTCATACATGCGTACAACCTGCATTTATATCTTTACGATACTTCCTCGACCAATTCTTACGTCGTTCTTAATTACCCCAACACAACACTTTTCCCACGGTTACCTACAATTGTAACCTATGGCATGACTATACCGAAGACCTTACCAGTCTCATATCCTGCGTCTAACAACATGGGTACACTCAACCCCATAATACGTAAAACTGTCCTTTTACGTGGGGGAGAGAACTTATCTCCCTTTCTTAAACTTTCCTTGGAGTCACAACCCTAATCACAGGGTCCTCTTGCGGTCCAGTAATTATCTAATCATCACGCACCACCTTTAAGTTCGTGTAGATTTTCCAACCTACCAAAGATGCCCTCAGCTTTCCGCCGGCAGCACTCGTACTTATTTTATTCTTGCCTTGTACATTTTCCTAAAATTATCCGGAAGGTCGTGGCCCTGACCTCCACACCAAACCAACTCCAAGTACCTCCAAGGGCACTTAACATAAATTCCTTCAAATTCAATTATTACTTACTTTGCCAATTTACCTCAGTGAACAAGTCACGCAGACTTAAAAAGAAAACAATGATGCGAAGAAGGAAGGATAATTTCATGGTTACTACCACTTCTCTTCCTTTACACCGGATAATCACACGTAAAAGCGAAATCGAGCCAATCTCTCTCTACAGTCAACGTTGGCATAACAAGAGGCCAACTAGCCCGCACTCATAATGACCTCAATGTCTGTCATAGCAGCTCTGCTAGGTCTGCTAGGGTCCAACGACTGTATCGTTACCGGCAACTATTATCTACCCGCCACTACCACCCAACACTCGCGGTGTAGTCACCTCGAAAGGTTCTCAGATTCGGCTTTATTTCTTTACACTTGGTTGCTCTTTTTCATCGGTCGTACTCTTTTCCGTACTTCCAAACTTATACTAGCATACGCATAAATTCCATACTAATTCGCCTCCACTCTTTGGAGTTACTAAATTAAACAATATAAGGCCCATTCCGGCTCACAACTGGTTCGGTGGAACATGTCCACGAACCTGTAATATGATTAACTAAACTTGGGCCTTGCACTGCGTGCTCGCCACGCGGGACTACTACCAACTGATCCCATTTCATTTCAAGCTATGGGGCGACCCTTAATAGGTCCCCAACCCGACTCGGCGTCGTATTTAACTCTTTTCCTTGGTCTGTCTTAACTTTTTACTACCCGAGAAGGCCTTATATACCTAAGGTCTCGGCAGTTATCAACATTCTTAGGCTCGCAATTTCCATGCTCCAAGCCTATCTTATCAGTCCCCCGTAACCGGGTACAAAAACTTCTCGTAATACCATAATCGTGTTGTTTTGACCACAACAACCATACTTTCTCCGTCCGGATCTCGCCCGTACAATTCCCTTAAGCATACCACGTAGCTTAAGTGTCACGACCCGACCCCGGGCCCGTGACTGGTGCCTTACCCCGGGCACCCTAGTGATACAACATCAGAGAAAATCAGCGGAAATAAAAACTCATGAAAGAAAACAGTGAAATAAGAAAGCAGGCTAACCCAACGGTTACCTTTTTGTACATAAACTAAAACTTGAACAGTTACATCCTTACAAACTCTGCCCACCACAGTGCTACAGACCTCTAAGAATTTTAAAACCATAATGACGGGACAGGGCCCCGCCATGCCCCTGAATAAACAAAAGACTACTACTTCAGGGAACCGTACCACAGGACAAGCCTCCGGAGATATGGAGCTTTCCGAGAACCGAACAGCGATCCTAAGAGTGCGGATCAGCAAGCTATGTACCTCAACCTGCGGCATGAACGCAGCCCCGAGGAGGTCGATAACAGTACCAAGTATGTGAAATCAGAAAAATATCAGAAATGAAATCATAATAGTCTATACAAAGCAGGAGACATGTATGATAACCAAACTACATTACACAACACTTAACAGTCATGTCAAGTCAGGGACTCACGCCCGTAAAGTCATCACTCAAATACAACCCGGGAATTTAACCCGCACAATGGCCACATGCCCCGGCATCTCACCTCGGTATAAGCATGGCCATGGAACCATCCTAGTGGGCCCATACCCGTGGACCATCCAACGTGTCGGTATGCCCAAAGGAGTCAACAAGATAACCATCCTCGGAAGCATACCCGTGGGCTACCCAACGTGTCGTGATGTCCAAACAACTAACAAAACAATACTCATCTGGACGGATACCCGCTACCCAACGTGTCAAGATGTCCAAACAAGTAACGGATAACACTTAATGGGAACATACCCGTGGATACCCAACGTGTCAAGATGCCCATCAATCAACGGATAGCGCCCTCCATCGAGAGACTCGGTAGCACACAACCAAACACTTGCACAACAAGGCTATCACAACAAGCATAGGCCAGTTACACACAACTCAAGGTACTATAATTACTTCTTAACACAACGTCAAGTATACCATTTAAAACCCAAGTATTTAACCCCTTAAGGATCAAGGTACTCCTACCTTTTATAAACAAGTCACTTATGTTTTTCCATCGCAAGGAGTTCAATATTTGAAAATGAGTTACTTCCTTTTTCCAAAAATCAAGTTACCATTTTAAATCTAATAATGAAACCATTTCTTTATTTTCATAAAGTCGTTCTAATTAACTTCCCATAAAGCTATTATAACACTTTATGTTTTAAAACAATACAAGACAAAACCATGCCTTTCTTTTGAAACAAAACACTTCCAATTCTTAAGTCTCTTTTCTTTTAGAAATCGAATTCCTTACTTTGGAATTTAAGAAGATCAAAACTTGATTTCAATAATTCTCATTAGAGCAGCCATGATCTAGGAAATGTAATGCCATTTTGTCTTATCTTAGCTTCTATGCAGATGGAGGTTTCTACTGGTTTTAATATGATTAATTGTCATTACTTCTTTCCTTTATTAACGCTGCATTGGCTCGTTCGATTCTTATTTCCATTTCCGAAATTTATGTAACATTACTCTTTTAAAAACCAAGTATTCATTTCTCACGAATGAGGTTTTATACTTTTCAACACTGTTTAGATCAATTACAAGTCACGTCTCTTATCTTTTGAAAACAACAAACCATTCTTTTAGCTACATAAAGTGGTTATAACAAACTTCCCATAAAGCCGTTATAACACTTTATGTTTTAGACCAACCAATTACCACTATGAACATTTATGAGACCCATAGGGCTCATTCTTTAACCACCGAGTACCCGTTACTAACGGATAAGACTTTACTACTATTTCCACACAATGAAGCCCTTAACACTTCATATCAAGTCAAGACACAAAAGGGAAATCAAATTCTTTTAACACACGCCAAGGCCTACCGTGACTATATATTTTACAAATAGTCATGCTGAAGAGGATAGGAAGAATCACATACCTCGCGACGATTTTCGACAATAAGCAAAATGCTCCACAGTACTATCTCCCTTAAGTAGAATATGCTACTCGTAGTACTTCAATCCTATAAGGGCCATAAAACGTCTATCAAACTCTATCTTCGAACGTAGAATAAACTAAGTGCAAGGCCCCTACATTCTACGGAAATTTGGACAGAACTTCCTTTGTTTCTATTAACTTGCCACCTCTTTCAAGGCCGAATTCAATAACCAAACTCCCACAATAATGCAAAATAAACCAATAATTCCATGCCATTCTTGGCCAACAATAAACCAACCCTAAACCCCTTTCAACTCTTTCCAATCCAAGTTCTTAAGTCTAACACGATGTCTAGCCCTAGACATCTTCAACAATTGCAATCTCCTTTTACAACATGCGACGACCCAATTAGAAATCCAATTGAAGTTAAAATCTTAAGGCTAACATGCCCATTTTCGGTTTCAACAAGACAACAAGACCCAAATCTATTCAAATAAAACAGCCTCAGGCTCAACTCTATACTACTACAATATAACAGCCTTAGGCTCAATTCTAAATCACTAAAATATAACAGCCTCAGGCTCACATTTATACTACTAACATATAACAACCTTAGGCTCATAACCAAGAGAAAAGGGGAAACCTTTACCTTAAGGAATAGCCCACAAAAGCCCCTTTTTATTCCACCTCTTTCCGTCAAAATCGCCCACCAGCGCTTCCTACAAGTTTACCCACACTTTTCCTTCTTGCCGCCGCTCCAACAATTTCCTCTTAGGCTAGGTTTTCTTCCAAAAACTAGAGAGAAGGGAGAGGGTTTTCTTGAAAGGGTTTGAAATGAAAAGGAATGGAATGGAATGGCCAAGTCTTCCAAGACTTGGCCCTAAAATAGGACCACTTTCTGATAAAAAGGATGGGAGGGACACTTGTCACCCTCCCATAGGTTTTAAAACAAAATATCCCCTGTTTTCTGCCCTTTATCGCGAAAAATCCCGCCTTGGCGCCGCGGCCCCGCCGCCGGCCAAGGCTTCACTTCCGAGAAAATTTCCAGCATTCCAGGCCATGCGCCTCGCATTCGGCCGCGCGCTGAAACCCCGCGACCCTCGAACAACCGCGCCGCATGCCTCGCATTCCGGCGCGCGCTGCACTTCGAACCGAAAATCGCTGCCGCTGCGCACCAAACTTGAAACTTCCATAACTTTTGACTCCGATGTCCTATCGACGAATGGTTTGTTGCGTTGGGATCTAGATTTAACGAACTATATATTAGGCTTTTAAACACCTCAAAACTCTTAACAACTGGGGTACACCACTCCAAGGTAAACTCAAAATCCGTCCAACACATGTTTGTCAACTTATCTATCAACTTTCAATCTTATAATCCTTGGTATGTTCTTATCTTACTCCTTGAATTTACGGGGTGTAACATTAAGTTACTAACATAGTCTTCCATTTAGTCCCTTAATAATAACTTCTTAAGGGTCCATTTCCTTCTCAGACATCTCATCATTTCCTAATTATCTCAAATTAGTACGTAAAACCCTGATGAGAATTCGTTAAACTGTTTCATACCTTCCCGGTATTTATTTAGTCCTTACCAAATCCTGGTAATCTAAAATCATTCTAGGCAACACGCGTCTGACCCTCATACATAAATCTGTATAGTTGTATGTCACAATACCAACTACAAACATTACCAAACAGGATACGCAATCCACATAATCTTTCCTGGGTCACTGCTGCCTTTCTCGTAGCTGCAAACAATCATAACTTGTTAGGGAGAGACAACCCTAACCACACAGCTCTGTCGCACGATCTTAGAGTGAGAAGAATGGAAACCAATCCTAAATGTCCTGCAGCCTCCTGATTATAGATGTGGTGTACAACACACCGATAATCAAGACTCTACTAGACACGGTCTGTAGACACTTTCCGAGGACTAACTGCTCTGATAAAAAAATTGTCACGACCGACCTCAAGCTCACATCGTGCCCTACCTGGGCACCCCTTTTGGTATACATCAGAGAATAGCAGCGGAACATACACAACTGATAAAATGCTTAACATAAAATAACAACAGGCTAGCCGATAAGGCCACCTTCCGTAAACTATACAAATAAAACAGTACATTTTTTTCTTTTTTACAACCCAAACCACAATGTGACTACGCACTCTAAGAATAACAACTCAAGTGACGGCCCCGCCATACCCCGAATGTACAACAACCGACAATACCAGTGGATAAGCCTCCTAATAAATGAGCTTCAACACCGAACAGTTGATCCTAAGAGCGAGGATCAAGAACTTGTACTATACTGCAGATTGAACGCACTTCAAGGAGGTCAAGATAACATGTACCAAATATGTGAAATCTGCATCAGAATGAAATCATAAGTCTATAATAAAATCGAGATGTATGATAACTCAATTAACAAGATTGCCTTACTAACAATGAGAGTAATCAAGAGTATACTTACATCATAAAAATAGGAAGCTCGCGATCAAAGCAGACCACCGCGCAGATCATTAACCAATCCTACTCCCGACTATTTCACCCGCATAGTCGTGTGGACCCGCATGAGGTATTCCTCGTGATAGGTCAGACTACCGCACGTGGACTATTTCACCCGCATAAGCCCATAAGGACTCGCATGAGGTATTCCTCGTGATCGTGGGTAGCAAATTCACGAATGTGGTATAACGATCTTGGGGATTTACCCCTCAGATATACTCTTACCCTGAAGAAGGTGGTATAACGATCTTGGGGATTTACCCCTCAGATATACTCTTACCCTGAAGAAGGTGGTATAACGATCTTGGGGATTTACCCCTCATTTATACTCTTACCCTATCTCAACCGGCCATCATACATAACATAAGCCCTACCGGCTTATCATACATAACATAAGCACTACCGGCTTATCATACAATAAGTAAGCAAGTTAAGAAATTCCCCTAACTTCTTATTAGTCTTATTCATATACACTCTCATTTTAGTTTACTTAAGGCACTAACATGTCATTATAAATCCGGGAGTTTAACCCAAAGTACTACGTACTTCTATTCTTTTAAAATGACTCATTTTCATATAAAACTTCCAAGATACTAATAACCGTAGTATCAAGTCATAACTACATTTTAAGACAAGTCACAATACCTTTTTAGAAAATACATTTTCGGGCTTCTAAATCAAGTGACTTCTTTCTTTTAAAACCTTAAGCAATTGATGCCTTTAAATCAATTTGTCTTTCGTTATTTCAAGTCATTTAGCATACTTAAATTACTTAGAGTAAACCACTCTTTTTAACTTTCCATAAAGCTATTATAACCAACTTCCCATAAAGCCGTTATACTAGCTTTATACATTAGCAACTTACATACTTCTTTATAACCAAGAGACTTAAACTTTCCAACAAAACAAGTATCAATAATACTTTCAACATACTTAAAGTCTCTTAACTTTTGAAAACCAAGATATCCTTAATATTTAAACAAGTGAGTTAATTCCCTAACTCAATCAACTTGGACATTCTTAAAATAAGCCAAGGATATCAAATAGACTAGATTGTCAAAATCTTGTACGTCTACCGTACTATACATTTACAACTTATTCATGCTCAAGAGATAAGAAAGTTCCACATACCTCTTCGGTTTAATCCACTTGATAAGTCCAATTCTCCGTACGTAGTATGTCAACCTATAATGACCATAGTACGTCTATTAACTTCTTACTTAAAACGTAGAATATTCCAAGTGCAAAGTCACTAAATTCTACGGAAAATCGGACACCACTTCCTTTGTTTCTACATACTTTGCCACCTTTTTCAAGGCCGAATTCAATAACCAAACACGCCACATTTAAGGCTCAACAAAGTAGTTAACAATAGGGGATTACACGCTTAATCAAGACGTGTAAAATTCCGCCCCACAATAAATAACAAACTAGTCTAAACGACAATGTCAATTCGGCAATTAGGGCAACAATACCAATTCTTCTTCCAATTTCTTTTCAATCCAAGTTGTTTAGTATAACATGTTATAAGGCCGCAATTGATTATAACGTCTATAATCTTCAAGTGGATAACATGCGACGATTCTAGTTAACGACCAAATTGTAATTCAATTTCAAATGACTCAACATGTCATTTTCGGATTTGAGCTTCCGAATTTCCATAACACTTATCAAACTTCATAACACATATCACATGATCATTTCTAACTTATAATAACATGGAATCTTCAATTACAAAAGTAAGACGAAGATTATACCTCATTTAGCCCAAATATGATCCAAGATTGCAAGTCGATCCTTAGCAACTTTAGCTCCTCCTTTCGACGTTCCAAACCACTCCAAGCAACCCTTAGAAGCTTATGAAGAACTTCTCTTCAAGTTCCAACTTCAAAGTTGAAGAACTCCTTAGGTTTTCGCCTTGCGACTAATACGAAAACACCATTTTTCCGGGATCTTTCTATTGAGATACACTTATAATACCCTTAGGTACCTTGGTTTAAAGTATGGGGATTATTAGACAAAAATTGCAAAATTTTCTTGTGTGGAGACCCTCAAAGCCGAGAGCACTAAGTGCCTCTTCAAAAATTTCTTCAATTTTTTCTAAGTGTTGAGAATGACAAAGTCTTGCTCTACTAGTGTACATATATAACATAATGGAGGGTCTAGATTAGCACACATGTGGGGCTTAGATGAGTTTCACATGGATCAAGCCCAAGTGGCACTTTGACAAGTCAACAATGTCAAGCTCTTTGTCTTAGCAAGACTTGGTCATTTAAATTATGGTCAAATGACCATTTTAACCATGACAATTTTGTCCAAGACCACTAAGGGGGGGTGACACATGTCGCCCTCCCATTCGTCGCAATATTTCATTTTCCGACAATTTCATAATTCCGACAAATTTTTACTCGTCTCAAATCTTAACATTTTTTAGTTCTTACGTACGTTCTTATAAACATATCCTCAAATTCCGGGGTGTAACAATTATCAAGCTTCCACTTGACCCTTTGACTTGGTCAATTCTTTTATTCATCCAACAAGCATGTGGAGGGTGACACGTGTCGCCCTCCCATTTGTTCATAATATTTCGTTTCCCGAAATTTCCATAATTGGTCAAAATATCGGAAACCTCGTGGGCCCCACAAAAATGTAAAATTTCTCGGGTGGGCCCCACGTATCCAAATCTGAAAATAAAATTCCATAGATCCGATAAATTCCAACAGTCTCAAATAAAAATTCTGAGAACCCAATTCTCATTAACGAACAATTTTCCTCCCCAAGGTTCGGAAGATTTTTCCTTGGAAAACAATTTTTTCTTTCGTTCAAAATTTTAAGTCCTGTGTTCTCGCGTCTATTCTCGAATACATTCGTCCCCGAATGTTCTTTCGGAGCTCAATCTAAACATTTCTCGGTATAGTCTCATGAAACTACATTTAATGAAACCTAATTATGCCACATATTGTCACGACCCGTTCCGGGGCCCGTGACTGGTGCCTTACCCGGGCACCCAAGTAGTCATACATCAGAGTAATCAGTGGAATATAAAAACAAGACATGAAACAAATGTAAAATGAGACACAGTTTATCTGAGAAAAAGTCGCCTTTCGGCATATATATATAAACCAAGTCCGCGATTACAACCCAACTGCATAACAGACTACTGCACTTAAGAAAGTAAACAACTATGGCGGGACAGGGCCCCGCCATACACTGAATGTACAAACTATCTACAACAATAGGGAGATCATACCCAAAAGTCGAGCCTCCGGAGAAGATGGAGCTCCTGACACCAAAGTAAAGATCCTAAGGATGCGGATCTAGCACTCGCTTCCTTACTCGCGGATGAACGCGGCCCAAGGAGGTCGAGACAACAGTACCAAGTATGTGAAATCAGAAAGTACTTAAATGAAATCATATCATTTTAAAACCAATTTTACAAATATGTTCAAACAATCAGAAACGCACATAGTGCCACATCACAAATAAGAGCAATAATAGGTAAGCTGTAACAGGTCTTTTCTAGGCTGTGAATGATCGAAGAAAGGCCAATCACCCATAGTATCATCAGGCATGCCTAATCCTGGACTCCCGCAGTCCGCATAGGCCACCTAGGCCCGCATGAGGTATTCCCCGCATCAAGGGTAGCTACTCCTCGGCATCGTCCTGGACTCTCGTAGTCCGCATGGCCACATAGACCGCATAAGGTAATCCCCCGCACACTAACTCGAACTCGTAGCTCGCATAGTCCCCTGGACCCGCATGAGGTATTCTCGAATCATAGTCACACGCACGCATGAGGTGTACCTCGCGTCGGCGCTTAACCCCGTATATCATGTCAAGAGGTGAGTGATATAATACTAACATAGCGCTTATCGTTAAACAACATAAGCACCATAAGAATAACCTCTTTACACAAACGTTACAAGATACTAACACACATAGCATCATAGTATGTCTACTCAACAAACCATCTTACTATACTTTCCAAATCAATACAAGTCTTTCATAACACATAAGTAAACTGCCTTTTATCTTTCTTAAGTTGTTATACCTAACTTCCATAAAGCTAGTATAACTCTTAAGCTTTTGTTTAAAACCCAAGTATTACTCTTCTTTCAAAAATGATTCATAATTCTTTTGAAATACTTCAAGATTCTTTATTATTTAGACTCAAGTCAAAAGACGTCAAGTAAAACCATGTTCAGTTAACACACGTACGTCTACCGTACTATATATATATATTTTAAAATATCATGCTCAAGGGGATAGGAAGAATCACATACCTTCTCGGCGAAATCCACCTGCCAAGTCGAGTATGTCGCGCGCAGAGTATCAACCTATAATAGTCAAATACGTCTATCAACGTCTAGAATACTCAGAGGATATTCTGCGAAGGTTCTTAATTCTACGGAAAATTGGGCAGCATTTCCCTACCCGTCAAACTACTCAAGTCTACTGTAAATACAGTCCTATGTAAGTACAGTTCAATTCTTCATTTATATTCTTCTGATGTGATTTCAGTTCAATTCTATTCTTTAATATCCTTCTATGTATCTTATACTTATTTCTATACTACTACAGTATGTAATCTCCAATTACAATAGAAGGATAGGATTATTATTTACCTCGATAAGCCCAAAATTATCCAAGATATAAGTCGATCCTGAGCAAGGTTTAGCTCCTAATCTGTACGCTCCAATCCGCTCCAAGAAACCCTTAGAAGTTTCTACACAACTTCTACTTACTACTTCAACCAACTATGAAGTTTCTCCTAGGGTTTCGTTTAGTGACTAATGGAAGTATAGTAGTATTTTCCGGGCTCTAAGTATAGAGGTGACTTTGGAAATACTACAAGGGATTGGCTAAGGTATTTGGGAATAGTAACAATACTTGGAGAGTATTTTTCTAACAAAGGGGGGGTGTTTCGGCTAGCTTACTAGGGGGGGGAGAGTGTGCTTCGAACATGACACAAGGAAGGGTGGGGGGGAAGGGCTTGGACGAAAAGCTCACTAGGGGAGAAGGGAGTTTTCAAGACTTGGAAAATATTTGTGGATGAAGAATTCTTCCAACTTAGGGGGTATTTATAGGACTTTCAAGGGCCAAGATTAAGGCAAGTGGAGGGCAAGTGGAGGGTGTAGATTTACCCAGGTGTACCTTATCCATCTACTCCACAAATATCACAAAATATCCTACCTAATCCTTGACCAAAAAAATGCCAAGAGTTGCCCACAATGTCGTCCACTTGAGGTTGACAAGTGTCGCCCTCTCGTTGGTCCAAAATATTTTATCTCTCGGAAAAATCCGTAAAAATTATAAATGTCGCAACCGTAATTTTCCCTTCGCAAGGTTTGGAAAACGTTTCGTCGGAAAACAATTCTTTTCGTGGGTTGTGCACAAATTTTCGTCCCTTATGCCTACTTAAGGATTAAACTTTTGTACGTACGCCCTCACGTACATACTCTGGAAATACGGGGTATAACACATATGGCCCTACTACGTCGCACATGCATACCCATCAATCATAAGCCAAATGAGGAAATAAATCTAAAGTGTGCATCATCACTATTTACTCCCATTCATGGCCTAAAAGGATTATCCTTTCGTACTTCCAAACTTATTCTAGCATACGTACATAATCTCAATATTAACCGTACATGACACTTAAACATACAACAACCTTATCATGCATACAAGTCTCTAAAGGGTCAAAGATATACCTGAAATCATATAGGCGGTTCAAAGGAACGCTAAAACTGGGAACTTCTGCCACGTCCTGCCGGTGCATGAATATCCGGTCTAGCTATTGAAGGCGAAGAACCTGCAACTGATCCAGTATACTGTGCTATCCCACCAGTGCCACCTCTATGAGGACACTCTTTTATCCTATAGCCTGGACGACCACAAGAAAAACAAGCACCCGTACCGGAGCGACACACCCAGAATAGAACCTACCACACTGGGTGCATTGAGGCAAAGGTGGCCTCGACTGACTGGAACCCCATCTCCCTGAGACTCTGAAGCTCTAGATCTCTGACCGGCCCCTGCATTCCCGGGGTTATAAAAACCCCCGCCAGAAAAATATGGAGGAGCACTCGGTGCTGGCTGAAATGTAGACCTAGCATGTTGCCGAGGCTGTCTGCCTCGAAAATTACCCTGAAACCCTGCCGTCCTGGCCCTATTGGGCTGGCCTCGGTCTGGCTGGTCCTCTCTCTCCCTGTCCTCAATCCCCTGTGCATATGCCTGCATCCTGGCAATATCCATACCTGACAGAAGGGCCACTCCCAGGCATGCAGTAACCATGTAGAGGTCTAACCCCATCACATAGTGATGAACTCTATCAGCCATGTCAGCCACAATAGTGAGCACATACCTGGCCAATGAGTCAAACTCCAGGTTGTACTCTCTGATGGTCCTCCCATTCTGCCTCAATGCCAAGAACCTATCAACATGGGCTCTCCTCATCTCAGGAGGCAAAAAGTTATCAAGGAAGGTCTCTGTGAACTCATCCCAAACAGCTGGAGGAGCACCCACACCCCTCGACAGTTCCCATGACTCAAACCAGTTCAACGCAATATCGCGTAACCGGTAAGAAGCTAGCACAACTGACTGTCTCCGAGGCCCTAAGTACCTGCATAGTCCGTTGTATCTGCCGAATGAACTCCTGAGGATCATCCTCAGACCTCGAACCATAGAACTCAGGTGGACTACAACCCAGAAAATCCCGAATCCTCAAACCACGGCCAGGGTTAGCTACCGCTTCCCGCTGGCCGCCGCCGCTATGCTAGTCAATAACATGACCGCTCTCCATAATTCTATACTTCACCTCGCCGAGGGACCGGAGGCTCAGTATCGGAACCTCCGAGTCGCGGCTACTCGCCCCTAATACCGCTGGGTAATCAACCCGCCGCCTGGGCCACAACCTCAGGCATAGTCTGGGCCTGAGTCCTAGTAACCCTCTGTGTACCACTAGCAGCTCCTGCTGCTACCTTGCCCTTCTGGGCCCTGGTCGCCTTCCGTGGAGGCATAACTGATACAAAAGAATAGGTCAGATAGGATTCAACCTAATAAGACAGCTCTACTGCACAATCTCAGAGAGAGAAGAATGGAAACCAATCCTAAATGTCCTGCAACCTCCTGGTTATAGGTGTGGTGTACAACACACCGATAACCAAGACTACTAGACACGGTCTGTAGACACTTTCCGAGGACTAACTTCTCTGATACCACTTTTGTCACGACCCGACCCCGGGCCCGCGACTGGTGCCCTACCTGGGCACCCTTACAGGTATACATCAGAGAAAATCAACGGAATATACATGAAACTCATAACGTACATTAACAGGAAAATAAACAACAGGCTAGCCGATAAGGCTACCTCCATGAACATATATATATATACAAAGCCAAAAGCAGTTACATCATTTTTCTTTACAAACTGACCCACAAGATATGACTACAGACCTCTAAGAGTTTTGACATAACCACTGTGATGGGACAGGGCCCCGCCATACCCCTGAATATACATAATCTACATCAGCAGGGATCCGTACCAAAAGATAATCCTCCGGAGTAAATGGAGCTTTTTCCCAAACACTGAACAGAGATCCTAAGAGCAAGGATCACCAACCTGTGTACCTAACACCTGCGGGCATGAACGCAGCCCTCCGAAGGGGCCCAGTACAACAGGTACCGAGTATGGAACGTATAATAAGGTACAGTAAACAAATCATAACTGTACGAAAGAATGACAGGGGCAAGTATAAAAAGTAAATACCAGATCCTACCGTGCCATTACAACTCATGAACTTAATCACACATTATTATCTTTGCCCATTATCAATAAGAGTTATAATCAAATTCTTACATACCTTCTTAGGAAAAATCATCAAGTTCATAAACACATAACTTATGTATCTTGCATAACATAATTCGGCCCTTTATGGAGGGACGTCTCATTTTGGAGTTCACTTTGATCATCCATACGTGAAAACATAACCCGACCCATTTGCGGGACACGGTGAATTCATAAAAAAAAGTCTTCCCACGAAGGTATACTGCCCGGCCCATTCTGGGACGCGGTAAAGTCACATAAGTCTGCCCATAAAGGTATACTGCCTGACCCATTCTGGGACGCGGTAAGGTCACATAAGTCTGCCCATAAAGGTATACTGACCGGCCCATTCTGAGACGCGGTAAAGTCATATAAGTCTGCCCATAAAGTTATACTGCCCGGCCCATTCTGGGACGCGGTAAAGTCATATAAGTCTGCCCATAAAGGTATACTGCTCGGCCCATTCTGGGACGCGATAAGGTCACATAATTCTGCCCATAAAGGTATACTGCCCGACCCATTATGGGACGCGGTAAAGTCATATAAGTCTGCCCATAAAGGTATATTTCCCGGCCCATTCTAGGACGCGGTAAGGTCACATAAGTCTGCCCATAAAGGTATACTGCCCGGCCCAATCTGGGACGCGTTGTATTGTATCCATTACATTTTAAACCATCTTTTCTTACTTCTTCTTAAGTCGTTATAACATCTTTCCATAAAGCTATTATAACAACCTTTCATTTTGGAGAACTTAAGGCACTTTTTATTTCTTATTCCATTAGGTAAATTAAACCCAAAAGTAATACGTACATACATACTTAAAAAGAATCATGCCACACCTTCTCTTTTAAATCAATTAAACTTCTTCTTTTGAAAACTCAAGTTACATTTTCTTTTGAAATCAAGCCTCTTAACTTTTGAAATAAATCATGGAAACAATACTTTTTAAATCAAGTCATTCCTTTCTTTAAGAATGAAGTCCCATAACTTGACAAATAAAGTCTCATAACCTTTTAAGAAATCAAGGTTCATAGTATTAAAACTTCATAACATAAACTCTTTTAATTTAAGTAACATATACTTTTATGAGCTGTGAATAGGTTATACTCATTTATAACGATCTTATTAAAGCATCCATGATCTAGAAAATGTAATACAATTTTGTCTTATCTTAGTTTCTATGCATATGGGGAATTCTACTTATTTTAACATAATTGATTGTCGATACATTTTTATTACCGCTGCAATGGCTTGTTCGATACCTATTCTCATTAGTGCAGTAAATTAGCAAAGTCAACTCGACTCCAAATACTTCCTAACGACTCTTACCAACATCCCCCAAAAGATTTGGTAAGAACTTAGGATTACTTAGACATACCTTTTACATAGAGTAAATCAACATACGTACCTCTTAACTTCTAAGAGTAGAAGGAATCATGAAATAACACCACATGTATATTTCATACATAGAACATGCCAAAAGAAGGAAGAGGTTCACATACCTCGCGACGACTATCGACAAGTAGCAAAATGCTCCAAAGTACTTCAACCTTGATAGTGGTTCCACCCTTCAAGTAGAATACGCTATACGTAGTACTTTAACCTATAATAACCATAACATGTCTATCAACTCCTAGCTTTTTAACGTGGAATAATACTAAGTGCTAGGTCTCTTATTCTACAGAAATTTGGGCAGCACTTCCTTTGTTTCTACATACTTTTCCACCTTTTTCAAGGCCCGTAAATCAATAACCAACATGCCACATTTAAGGCTCAACCAATCAACTAATCAAAAGGGGATTACACGCCTAACAAGACGTGTAAAATTCTGCCCCGCAATTGTATAAAACAGTCTAATAATTCAATGGCCATTCTCGGCTACAACAATATTAATTCTCTTTCAATTCCTTTTCAATCCAAGTTGTTATTCTAACATGTTACACCCCGTAGTTCCAGGGTATGTATGTGAGGACGTACGTACGAGAATACGACAGTAATATTGGAAAGGAAGAAAGATGTGATTTTTCGACGGAAAAGTTTTCGAACTACGTGAAGGAAAGAGGTTTATTATTGAGAATTGGATTCTCAATTTTGGTATTTAAGACTTTAAGAACTTATAAGAATTATGGATTTATATTTTACGGATTTGGTCACGTGGGGCCCACCCGAGGAAATTTTACGTTTTGTGGGGCCCACGAGGGTTACGAAATTTTTTATGGACGAATGAGAGGGCGACACGTGGCACCCCCTCACATGGTCTTGGACGATGTTTTGCAAGGATAGGATGGTCATTTGACCCTTGTGGATGAAAGTCTTCAAGCTTGAGTGTATTGACCAAGTCAACTTGTCCACTTGGCCATTATCCATGTGATCTTCATCCTAGCCACACATTTGTGATTATCTTGACCTTCCATTGTATTATATATACACACTAGTGCAAGACTTGTCTTCCAACACATAGAATTATTTCACATTTCTTGCTCTTCACTAAGAGAGCTCACGGGTTGGGGGTTTTCCACACAAAAAAATTTGTAGTTTTGTTCCATTGTTCACAAGACTTAAACCCAAGGTCCCTAAGGGTGTTGTAAGGTTATCTCAATAGAAAGATCCCGGAAAAGTGGCGTTTTCGTATTAGTCGCAAGGCGGAAACTTATGGAGCTCTTCAACTTTGAAGTTGGAACTTGAAGATGAGTTCTTCATAGGCTTCTAAGGAGTGCTTGGAGCGGATTGGAGCATAAGGAAAGGAGCTAAGAATTGCTAAGGAGCGACTTTGAATCTTGGAAATTTTAAGGGATTGTAAAGGTATAATTCTTGTCGTTTTAGTAATTAAGATTACTACTTGTTGTAGATTTGGATATTAGCAAGCATGAGGTATATATTATGAAGTTTGATAAGTGAATTGACTATTGGAACCGTAATCCGAAAACTAGTATGTTAGCCCTTAAGATTGTAATTCAAGTTGATTACTAGTTAAGTTGTCATATGTTATATAAAGAAGGAAATTATAGTTGTGGAAGTTGTTTATGACTATATAACATGTTTGACCCAAGAACTTGAATTGGATAAGAATTGGTGTTGTTGTATCTCAAGTGCCGAATAGACATTGTGTTTTGTGGACTAGTTTTGATGTCAATTGTGGGGCAGAATTTTACACGTCTTGTAGGGCGTGTAATCCCCTTTGTATTTGCTGAAATGTATGAGCCTTAAATGTGGCATTTGGTTATTGAATTCGGCCTTGAAAAAGGTGGCAAAGTATGTAGAAACAAAGGAAGTGCTGTCCGATTTTCCGTAGAATTTAGTGACCTTGTACTTAGAATATTCTACGAAGAGAGCTAGAGGTTAATAGACATTTTATGACCATTATAGGTTGAAGTACTACGAGTAGCGTATTCTACTTGAAGGGTGGAAAAGGCTAGCAAGGGTATAGTACTTGGAGCGTTTTTCTAATTGTCGATAATCGTCGCGAGGTATGTGAACCTCTTTCTATCTTTTCTAGCATGATTGTTGTAAACTATGTAGTACGGTAGACGTATGTGTGCTAAATGATATTGGTTGGTTTAGAACATAAAGTGTTATAATGGCTTTATGGGAAGTTAATTATAACGACTTTATGTAGGTAAAAGTGTTATACCCCGTTGTTGCAGGGTATGTATGTGAGGACGTACGTACGAGTGTACGGCAGAAATTTTGAAAGGAAAGAAAGATGTGAGTTTTCGACGGAAAAGTTTCCGGTTATTTGTGAAGAAAAAGGTTCGTTAATGGGAATTGGATTCCCAGATTTGGTATTCGGACTTCCTGGAATATTAGAGAATTATGGAATTTTATTTTCGAATGGTCACGTGGGCCCACGGAGAAATTTACGGTTTGTGGGCCCACTTTGTTTTCGAGATTTTGGCCATTGTGGATATTTTTAGAAAGGCGTTTTTAGGGCTGCAGGAGGGTGACACGTGTCACCCCGCCTAGGTGGCAGCCAAAGTTACATTTGGGCACGTGCCGACTGTAGAGTCGCTTTCCGACTAAACGCTTTCCACGCTTTCGTAGGGAAAATTCGGCTATGTCGCTTTGTATTTTGCGGATTTTTCCGAGAGACGAAACATTTTGGACCAACGGAGGGTGACATGTGTCACCTCACATTGGAAGCAGTCGGGCGCCAGTGGAAGAGGTGGTTCACGAATTGGCTTGATCTTTGTGGCTCACGCTGGCCCTATTGGTTCCTTGTTTTGTGCCTTGTTTTGGCCTTGTTTTGTGGCTTGTCTTGTGCCATGTTTTGTGGAGTAGGGTTAGGGTGCACTTGGCTTGATCAAGGCCTTACACTTGCCTTGCACATGGCTCGATCTCGCCATTGGTTGGCATTTGGGTTTGCTATAAATACCCTTAGTTGATGAACTTTCTTCATCCAAAATCATTTTCCAAGTCTTGAAATCTCTCCCTTTGTGAGTTGAAATCGCCCAAAGCCCTCCTCCCCTTTGTGAGCTTTGGCCGAGAGGCCCCCTTCGAGTGAGGTGGCCGCGGGTACCCCTAGCCTAGTTGTTTTCGTATAATACCCTTTGTGGTATAGAAATACTCCCTAGTATTGTTATAATGCCCAAAATACCTTAGCCTTGTGCCTTGTAGTATTCCAAAGATACCTCTTTGCAGAGTCCTAAATACTACCTTTGTCCTTTAGTCTCAAACCAAACCCTAAGGAAATCTTCATAGTTGGTCAAGATGTGAGTAGAAGTTGGTTAGAACTTCTAAGGGTTGTTTGGAGTGGTTTGGAGCGCTGAGTGAGCTAAACCTTGCTCAGATCGACATTATAACTTGGATAATTTTGGGCTTATCGAGGTAATTATCTTGTTCTCTATTGTAATTGGAAATTACATGTTTGTTAGATATATAGTTGAGGTATACTATATATGGAACTATACTTAGTATTATGGCAATGTCTTTTGACTTAAGCTCAAGAATAAAGAATCAATCGAATCAGATTTACATAGATCATTGCAAAGAGACTTGTGTAGAATTGTACGCGTCCGGTTAGACGTGTTAACCCTCGTCAAGCCGTAGCCGACCTCGATAGAGAGGAGATTTACGCTGCCATGTGAGGTGTCGCCAATTTTCTATAGAAAGATAAACTTGTGTTTTGGGGTTAATAGACGCCAGACCTTTATAGGTAAAAGTACTAAGAGTAGCGTATTCTACTCGGCGAGTGGAAAGGGCCAGTGCGTTGTAGTACTTGAGCATTTTGCTTATTGTCGATAAATCGTCGCGAGGTATGTGAACCTCTTCCTATCTCTTCTAGCATGATATGTGTGAACTATGTAGTACGGTAGACGCATACGTGTTAATCGTGGTTTGATTGTTTAAACATAAAGTGTTATAACGCTTTATGGGAAGTTGGTTATAATGACTTTATGTAGGTAAGAAAATACTTTGTGGTTTTAAAAGGTAATCGATGTGAATTATAACCGCTAGTTATAATAAAGAACTTGATGTATTTCAAAAGATTTCTAAATCGCTTTGAAGGAGAGTAACACTTGGTTTTAAAGGTTTTAAAAAGAGTTATACTAGCTTGATGGGAGTTAGGTATAATGTCTTAAGAGAGGTAAAGAAAATGGTTTATCGATGTTAGAAGTTAAGAGATTGATCTTATAAGATAAGAGACTTAACTTATTTGTTTTAATGTGGATGTTTATGTGAAACCTCATTCGTGAGTAATGAGTACTTGGTTTTATTTAAAGGATAATGTTTTACCGATTTGAAATCGAACGTGTATCGGCTGCACCACCGCAGTTAATAAAGGAAAATGTATTGAATAATGATGAATTGTATTAAAACCAGAGAAACCTCCATCCGCATAGAAACTAAGATGAGACAAAATGATATTACATTTTCTAGATCATGGTCATTGTAATAAGAATGTTGTAAACAAGAATAACCTACTCTCACGTGAGACTTATATTACTCAATTGTTCTAAAACGGAATCAAGTGATTAAGTTTATGAACTATGAAACCATTTGAAAATGAGAAGCTTGAGTAATTGAAACTAGGCAAACCGAACTTAGGAAAAGAATGTTGTTACTTGATTTTGAAAAGGAATGTGGGTTGGTCATTCTAATACTACGTATCGTGACTTTAATAAGTAATGGATCTCTTTAAAAGAACTTAACGACGTAGTACTTTAGGTTGAAACCCGACTTTGGCATAAAATGAAAGTACTTTGAGTTGTGTGAAACTTGCCTATGCTTGTTGTTGTGAAACTTGCCTATGCTTGTTGTTGTGGAAACTTGCCTATGCTTGTGATGATAGCCTTTGTTGTGCAAGTGTGGTATTTCAGATACCGCTGCCTCTCGACAGAGGCCGACTTGTTGAGAACTTACTCGACATGCCGGCGTGAGGAGAATTCCACGTATGCTCCGCTGATAGTGTTATTCCACGGACTAGCTCTCCATGAGGTTTCTTATCGCTCGCCCGTATCCGTGGTCGGCTCGATTTGCCCCGCCTCGTGACCGATTCGGCCTTGGTATCCGTAGTCACCGCACTTGCCCTGCTCAAGATAGTGACGGTTTCGTGGATACGCTCGTCCCCGTGGTCACCAGATTTGCCCCGGCCACCGCGTGACCGCCTTGGTATCCTGTGAGTCGGCTCGCACTTGCCCCAGACGCTTCGTGGTTTTGCATTGTATTATTGGTACGGCCGGATCTCGGTAGTTATACTTGTCCGCACGGTTTTTATAACACAGTGGGACATGGTGTTCATGTATAATCCTTGGTATGGTTATATCATAAATCACGGCAGTGAGGAAGAAATTCCACGCACGAGTGATAATTGGGCGCGAGTCCTCGCTCTTGATGAATCGTTATATGTTATATATCGTAGTTTGGTCATCATACATGTCTCCCGCTTTATATAGACTATTATGATTTCATTTACGTGATTTACGCTTCACATACTTGGTACCGTTGCATCGACTCTCCTTCGGGGCCGCTCATGCCGCAGTAGAGGTACATCTACCGCCGATCCCCGCTAGGATCTCATTTCAGATTTTGGGAAGCCCGCTCCGTCTGAGGCTTATCTTTGCATGTTACCCCGAGTCCGTAAGTTCTTGCACGCTCAGTGGTATGGCGGCCCCGTCCCGCCATAGTTGTTGTATAAATCTTAGAGGTCTGTAGTATCGCGGCGTGTGGTTGTAAAAGGATTAAACTGCTCGTGTTTTATGATATACCGAGGCAAATCGCTTTGCTGGCCTGCTTATTTATTATATCTCTTGTTTCATGATTCATGTTTTATTTTCCGCCGTTTTCTCGATGTTGTATCACTAGGGTGCCCGGTAAGGCACTGATGACGCCCGTTCGGGCGTTACAAAGTGGTATCGAGCGCTTAATCCTCGGAAAGTGTCTACGCATCGTGTCTAGTAGAGTCTTGATTATCGGCGTGTTGTGCACCACATCTATAATCGTGAGGTCGCAGGACATTTAGGATTGGTTTCATTCTTCTCATTCCGAGATCGTGCCTTAGAGCCGTGGTTGTAAGTTGGACCCTCCGACGATCTCGCTTTACCAGTTATGCCTCCGCGCAAGGCAACCAGAGCCCAGAAGGGCAAGGCAGCCGAGGGTGCTGCTAGTGAGATACAGAGGAGTACGAGGGCGCAGGCCCAGACAGTACCTGAGGTTGTGCTTCAGACGGCGGGTTTCACGACGCCGCCAGCACCAGCAGAGTTTAGAGCCGCAAAGATGGTCGACGAGACTACAAGACTGAGCCTCCACCCCGCACCGGAGCAGAGGAGATGAGTTACAAGGAGCTGGCCCGCACGGCCGTGGTCAGGCTGACTGAGGATAGGCCGACACTAGCCCAAAGAGCACCAGCCGTTCACCCTAGATCGATAGTTCGAGGCTTCGGATTTTCTCGAGTCAGAGCCGCCAGAGTTTTACGGGTCGAGGCTCGAGGATGATCCGCAGGAGTTCATCCGGCGCCATTCCGATCATGAGAGTGATCAAGGCATCGGAGATCGAGTCGGTGGTCTAGGTTCACATCAATCGCGTGATACCGCAGCCGATCGTTTGATTCTCGAGCTGTCCAGGGAGAGTATGCACTTCCAGCCGTATGGAACGAAGTTCTCGAGGCCTTTCTTGCACATTTCTTGCCTCCTGCATGAGGAGGGCTCGCCGACGATTTTTGGTGTTACGCAGAATCCGCGCACGTTCGGGAGTACAATGTGAGTTCGACTCATTGCCCAGACGCCCCCGCGTTAGTAGCTAGTATGGAGGATCGAGTGCACCGATATGTTACGTGGCTCACGATTGCCTTGCAGAGTTGTTCGGTAGCTCTTCACCGCACGGACATTGCCCGCACGCAGCGATACACTTGATGTGAGGAGCGGATAAATCGACTGAATGACCAAAGTCGCAGTAAGAGGCCGTAACAGCAGTGGTCCTTTGGTGATTTTCGAGGCGACCGCCTCAGAAGCAGACTAGTTATGTACCTCACAAGACAGAGTGGTCCTCCACGCCTTCGACCTTCGTGATATTCAGAGCAGTGCCTGGGCTCCTGTGTTTCAGATTTTCGTGAGAGCAGGAGTGCTCGCGGACGAGGTTGCCCTTGTCTCGGTGTGGCCGCTGTGGGAAAGCTTCATAAGGGAGGTGTCGACTAACTCTGAGATTGTTATTTTTGCGCCAACAGGCTATCCGGCAAGAGAGATCGTCCGACTGTGGGTAGCACCGGTAGGATAGCATGGACTACTAGAGCGATGGTTCTTCACCTTCCGTAGCTGTGCAGATGTTCAGACACCTAAGGCCCCAGAGGTCGCGTGGAGTTCTCAGCTTTAGCGGCCTTGAACCGCCTAGTTTCGTGTATATCCTTAACCTCTAGAGTTTTGTTTATGTTGTTGATGTGTTTAATGTTATGTTTGGATAGCTTTGTGCTAAAATGTGATTTAGAAACTCGTTAGTGAAAAGGGTAAGTCCCCGGGTAGTGTGAGATGGAAGTGGTAGCTTTCATGATGTGAAATAGTAAGATTGTTCCGGACGGGAACAAGAGTCGGGCGATTGGGGTCGGGTTTAGGACCATTTATGGTCAAACCGTAACCCGGTTTGGGGTGGGGCCAGCTCGGGTGGTCCCGCCAGTGGTAGGGTCACGAGGATGCTAGGCCCAAGTTTGTATGATCATCGATGAGTTCGTGGACGCGCTCGACTGCAGCCGTTCGTAAAGGCCGAATGGCCTTAAGGAAGTTTGAGGTTAGTAAGATGACCAAGTTCGAGGTAGTGACTCGCAGACTTTCGAACGGAAGTAATGACCGAGGTATGGTACATACGGAGAGTTCAAGTGTTCGAAGGGCACGACGAGTAAGGAAGGAAGATAACGCTGTTATTTCGCGCGCCGTGGCGCTGACAACTTGTTAGAGGAACTTCATCGATATCCGCTTGAGAAGGAACATTCGGACGAATGTTTCGGCGAGGGGAGAATGTTATACCCCGTTGTTGCGTGGTATGTATGTGAGGACGCACGCATTTGAGTGTACGCGTAAATTTTGAAAGGAAAGAAAGATGTGAGTTTTCACTAAAAGTTTCCTGCTATTTGTGAAGAAAAAGGTTCGTTAACGGGAATTGATTCCCGATTTGGTATTCGGACTTCCGAATATTAGAGAATTATGGAATTTTATTTTGGAATGGTCACGCTGGGCCCACGGAGAAATTTACTGGCCATGGGCCCACTTTGTTTTCGAGATTTTGGCCATTGTGGATATTTTTAGAAAGACGCTTTTTTAGGGCTGCAGGAGGGTGACACGTGTCACCCCGCCAGTGGCTTGGCCAAAGTTACATTTGGGCACAAGCGTCGACTGTAGTCGCTTTCCGACGAAACGCTTCCAGCCTTTCGTAGGAAAATTCCGGCTATGTCGCTTTGTATTTTTATGGATTTTTCCGAGAGACGAAACATTTTGGACCAACGGAGGGTGACATGTGTCACCTCACATTGGAAGTGGGCGCCCAAGTGGAAGATGGGTTCACGAATTGGCTTGATCTTTGTGGCTCACGCTTTGGCCCTATTGGTTCCTTGTTTTGTGCCTTGTTTTGGCCTTGTTTTGTGGCTTGTCTTGTGCCATGTTTTGTGGAGTAGGGGTTAGGGTGCACTTGGCTTGATCAAGGCCTTACACTTGCCTCGCACATGGCTTGATCTCGCCATTGGTTGGCATTTGGGTTTGCTATAAATACCCCTTAGTTGATGAACTTTCTTCATCCAAAATCATTTTCCAAGTCTTGAAATCTCTCCCCTTTGTGAGTTGAAATCGCCCAAAGCCCTCCTCTCCCATTTGTGGAGCTTTTGGCAGGCCCCCTTGAGTGAGGCTTGGCCGGGTACCCCTAGCCTAGTTGTTTTCAGATAATACCCTTTGTCAGGTATAGAAATACTCCCTAGTATTGTTATAATGCCCAAAATACCTTAGCCTTGTGCCTTGTAGTATTCCAAAGATACCTCTTTGCGTAGTCCTAAATACTACCTTTTGTCCTTTTAGTCTCAAACCGAAACCCTAAGGAAATCTTCATAGTTGGTCAAGATGTGAGTAGAAGTTGGTTAGAACTTCTAAGGGTTGTTTGGAGTGGTTTGGAGCGCTGAGCGAGCTAAACCTTGCTCAGATCGACATTATAACTTGGATAATTTTGGGCTTATCGAGGTAATTATCTTGTCCTCTATTGTAATTGGAAATTACATGTTTGTTAGATATATAGTTGAGGTATACTATATATGGAACTATACTTAGTATTATGGCAATGTCTTTTGACTTAAGCTCAAGAATAAAGAATCGAATCGAATCAGATTTACATAGATCAGTATTGCAAAGAGACTTGTGTAGAATTGTACGCGTCCGTTAGACGTGTTAACCCTCGTTGGCTTGGTAGCCGACTCGATAGAGAGAGATTTACGCTGCATGTGAGGTGTCGCCAATTTTCTATAGAAAGATAGAAACTTGTGTTTTGGGGTTAATAGACGTTTGTGACCTTTATAGGTAAAAGTACTAAGAGTAGCGTATTCTACTCGGCGAGTGGAAAGTGGCCAGTGCGTTGTAGTACTTGGAGCATTTTGCTTATTGTCGATAAATCGTCGCGAGGTATGTGAACCTCTTCCTATCTCTTCTAGCATGATATGTGTGAACTATGTAGTACGGTAGACGCATACGTGTTAATCGTGGTTTGATTGTTTAAAACATAAAGTGTTATAACGCTTTATGGGAAGTTGTTATAACACTTTATGTAGGTAAGAAAATACTTTGTGGTTTTAAAAGGTAATCGATGTGAATTATAATGGCTAGTTATAATAAAGAACTTGATGTATTTCAAAAGATTTCTAAATCAAGCTTTGAAGGAGAGTAACACTTGGTTTTAAAGGTTTTAAAAAGAGTTATACTAGCTTGATGGGAGTTAGGTATAATGTCTTAAGAGAGGTAAAGAAAATGGTTTATTGATGTTAGAAGTTAAGAGACTTGATCTTATAAGATAAGAGACTTAACTTATTTGTTTTAATGTGGATGTTTATGTGAAACCTCATTCGTGAGTAATGAGTACTTGGTTTTATTTAAAGGATAATGTTTTACCGATTTGAAATCGAACGTGTATCGGCTGCACCACCGCAAATGCTAATAAAGGAAAATGTATTGAATAATGATGAATTGTATTAAAACCAAGAGAAACCTCCATCCGCATAGAAACTAAGATGAGACAAAATGATATTACATTTTCTAGATCATGGTCTGTAATAAGAATGTTGTAAACAAGAATAACCTACTCTCACGTGAGACTTATATTACTCAATTGTTCTAAAACTAATCAAGTGATTAAGTTTATGAACTATGAAACCATTTGAAAATGAGAAGCTTGAGTAATTGAAACTAGGCAACCGAACTTAGGAAAAGAATGTTGTTACTTGATTTTGAAAAGGAATGTGGGTTGGTCATTCTAATACTACGTATCGTGACTTTAATAAGTAATGGATCTCTTTTAAAAGAACTTAACGACGTAGTACTTTAGTGGTTGAAACCCGACTTTGGCATAAAATGAAAGTACTTTGAGTTGTGTGAAACTTGCCTATGCTTGTTGTTGTGAAACTTGCCTATGCTTGTTGTTGTGAAACTTGCCTATGCTTGTGATGATAGCCTTTGTTGTGCAAGTGTGGTATTTCAGATACCGCCTCTCGATAGAGGCCTGGTCGACTTGTTGAGAACTTACTTGACATGCCGGTGAGGAGAATTCCACGGTATGCTCCCGCTGATAGTGTTATTCCATGGACTAGCTCTCCACGAGGTTTCTTACCGCTCGCCCGGTATCCGTGGTCGGCTCGATTTGCCCCGCCTCGTGGATCGATTCGCCTCGTATCCGTAGTCACCGCACTTGCCCTGCTCAGTATAGTGACGGTTTCGTGATACGGCCTCGTCCCCGGTGGTCACCAGACTTGCCCCTGCCACCGCGTGACCGGCCTTGGTATCCAGAGTCGGCTCGCACTTGCCCCGTGACGCTTCGTGTTTTGCTGCATTGTATTATTGGTACGGTCGGATCTCGTAGTTATACTTGTCCATGCACGGTTTTTATAACACAGTGGGACACGGTGTTCATGTATAATCCTTGGTATGGTTATATCATAAATCCGCCATGAGGAAGAAATTCCACGCACGAGTGATAATTTGGAGGCGTGAGTCCTCGCTTGATGAATCGTTATATGTTATATATCGTAGTTTGGTCATCATACATGTCTCCCGCTTTATATAGACTATTATGATTTCATTTACGATTTACGCTTCACATACTTGGTACTGCAGATCGACTCCTTCGGGCCGCGTCATGCCGCAGTAGAGGTACATCTACCGCCGATCCCCGCGTTTAGGATCTCATTTCAGATTTTGGGAAGCTCCGCTCCGCCTGAGGCTTATCTTTGCATGTTACCGAGTCTGTAAGTTCTTGTACGCTCGTGGTATGGCGGGCCCCGTCCCGTCATAGTTGTTGTATAAATCTTAGAGGTCCGTAGAGTACTGCAAGTGTGGTTGTAAAAGGATTAAACTGCTCGTGTTTTATGATATACCGAGGGCAAATGCTTGGTTGGCCTGCTTATTTATTATATCTCTTGTTTCATGATTCATGTTTTATTTTCCGCCGTTTTCTCGATGTTGTATCACTAGGGTGCCCGGTAAGGCACGATGACGCCCGTTCGGGCGCATAAAAGAATGGTTGATTGTTTTTAAAAGATAAGAGACTTGACTTGTATTTGACTTGAATTGTGTTAAAAAGTTGTGAAACCTCATTCGTGAGTAATGAGTACTTGGTTTTTAAAAGAATAATGTTATATTGATTTCGGAAATGGGAATAATTATCGAACAAGCCATTGCAGCGTTAATAAAGGAAAATGTAATAACAATTAATTATATTAAAACCAGTAGAAACCTCCATCTGCATAGAAGCTAAGATAAGACAAAATTGTTTTACATTTTCTAGATCATGGATGCTTTAATAAGATCATTAATAACAAGTATTGATTTTTCTTAAATTCCAAAGTAAGGAACTTGTTTTCTAAAAAGAAAAGAGACTTGAGGAATTTGAAGTGTTTTGGTTTAAAAGAAAGGCATGTTTTTGTCTTAAATGGTTTAAAAAGAAGGCATGGTTTTGTCTTAAATTGGTTTACTTGAAATGATAGTTACTCTATTTTTGATACTATGGGTATCGCATGACTTTTGTAAAAGAAAGGGGTCTTTTGAAAGAATTTAAGTACGTAGTACTTTAGGATTAAAACCCGGATTGTTGGCACAAAATGGGAGTACTTGAGTTTATATAAATGGTGAATCAATTTACATGTTAATGAAAGTCTAAAAGTATGTTGAACTTGCCTATGCTAGTTGTGATAGCTTTTGTTGTGCAAGTATTGTATTTCTATACCACCGCGTCTCTCGATGGAGGGCAGGCTGACTTGTTGTGAATTTACTTGGACGTACCAGCAGTGAAGGAAGATTCCACGGGTATGCTTCCATTATTATTGTCACATGGGCATGTCTACACCGATGAGGGATTCCGGGGGCATGTGACCATTATTGTTATTCCATGGACTAGCTCTCCATGAGGTTTTTCTGATTCGGTCTTGGTATCTGGTAGTTGGCTTTCGTACTTGCCCCGGTCGTGGCTGATTCGGCTTTGGTTCTGGTGGTTAGCTGGTTACTTTCCGCCGCCACGTGCGCAGGAGGATCTGGTAGAGGCTATCGCACTTGCCACGTGTCAGCTTCGCGAGTCAGTGTTTGGACGAAGCTTCGTGACTTACGGTTGTGATCTGGTGGTTAGCCTGGTTACTTGCCCCCGTCAGCTACGTGGCGTAGGGAGGATCTGGTAGAGGCTATCGCACTTGCCACGTGTCAGCTTCGTGATATGGTTGTTTAGTATTGTTGGTACGGTAGGTTCTGGTAGCTGGCTTTCGTACTTGCCTGTCAAGACCTGAACCCGGGCCCGTGACTGGTGCCTTACCCCGGGCACCCTAGTGATACAACATCAGAGAAAACCAGCGGTAGTCGAGTGAAATACATTCCCGGATGAACCGGTAGTCGAGTGAAATACATTCCCGGATGAACCGGTAGTCGAGTGAAATACATTCCCGGATGAACCGGTAGTCGAGTGAAATACATTCCCGGATGAACCGGTAGTCGAGTGAAATACATTCCTTTTATAAAAGCCACCCGATACCCGTAGTATATAAAAATGTGTGACTTATATCGTTTAAGTAAACCAAAACAACTTTCATACTTTCCTTTTTAAGACCAAATTAAGGCAATACCATGCCTTCTTTTTGGACCAAAATACTTCTCTTTTAAAAGTCAAGTTACCACATTAAAACAAATGATAAAACCCTTCTTTTGTTTTCATAAAGTCGTTATAACCAACTTCCCATAAAGCTGTTATAACACTTTATGTTTTAAACCATTTTAAGACAACACGATGCCTTTCTTTTCCCTAAAAGTTCCAGTTTGCCTAATTTCAATTACGCAAGTCTCTTTTTAGAAAAGTTTCATAGTTCAATGTCTTAATCTCTTTTTAAAACAATAGAGTATCATATGCCATAGGTGAGTAGGTTAATCTTGTTCATAATCAATCTTATTAAGCAGCCATGATCTAGAAAATGTAATATCATTTTGTCTCATCTTAGCTTCTATGCAGATGGAGGTTTATACTGGTTTTGATAATACTTAATTATTCAATACATTTCCCTTTATTAATGCTGCAGTGGTTTATCGATACACATTCTGATTTCCGAAATCAGTAAAACATTATTCCCTTTTTTTTTAAAAACCAAGTACTCATTACTCACGAATGAGGTTTCACACAAAATCCATATTAATTCATTTAAGTTAAGTCTCTTATCTTATAAGATTAAGTCTCTTAACTTCTAACATTAGTAAACCATTTTCTTTACCTCTCTTAAGACGTTATACCTAACTCCCCATAAAGCTAGTATAACTCTTTTTAAAACCTTTAAAACCAAGTGTTACTCTTCTTTTAAAAATGGTTTCTTAGCATTTGAAATACATTCAAGGTTCTTATTATTCAGGCTTAAGTCAAAGACATTGCCGTACAACTACGTTCAATTAGCACACGTACGTCTACCGTACTATATATTATTCAGGCTTAAGTCAAAAGACATTGTCGTACTATATACATCTTCCTTTAAAATATCATGCTCAAGAGTATAGGAAGAATCACATACCTCGCGACGATTATCGACTATAAGCAAAACGCCCACGGCTTATAACCCGCTTAGCCCGGTCCACCTTCTAAGTAGCCCATGCTACTTGCGTAACATTCAACCAATAAAGGTTATCGCCATCAGATATACACCCTATGTAAGTACAGTTTTAACTTCTACTTATAATCTTCTGAAGTGATTTCAGTTCAAGTCTTTTCTGTAATATCTTTCTATTACAGTTCAATTCTCTTCTTATGAATCTTATATTCATTTCTATACTACTACAGTATGTAATTTCCAATTACACTAGAAGGACAGTAGTATTTACCTCGATAAGCCCAAAATTATCCAAGTATAATGTCGCTCCTGAGCAACGTTTAGCTCCCACTCCGAGTGCTCTAATCCGCTCCAAACAACCCTTAGAAGTTCCACGCAATTTCTACTAAACACTTCAACCAACTATGAAGGTTTTCCTTAGGGTTTCGTTTTTGTGACTGAGGGAAGTATAATAGTATTTTCTGGGCTTTTGTATACGTGTAACCTTGGGAATACTAAAGGTATATGGGCCAAGGTATTTGGGCATTATAACAATACTTGGAGAGTATTTCTATACCACAAAAGGGGGGTATTTATACGAGACAACTAGGCTAGGGGTACCCCACTGCCAGACACCACAGGGGAGGGTGGCTCTCGCCAAGGCTCACCTGTGGGGAGACTCTTTGGACGAACTACAACCAAGAGGGAGGGAGTATTTGAGACTTAGAAAGATTGCTCAATTTAGGATGAAATAACTCTTCAACAAGGGGGGTATTTATAGGTCAAGGAATGGCCAACCAATGGCCAAGATTCATCCAAGTGTAAGGCAAGTGTAGGGCTAGATTTATGCCAAGTGCACCTTATCCATCTACCACACAACTTGCACAAAATATCCTACCTACTACATGCCACCTTTCTCGTCCAATTGCCGTCCCACTCCATCCAATGTGAGGGTGACACTTGTCACCCTCCCGTTGGTCCAAAATGTTTCGTCTCTCGGAAAAATCCGCAAAAATTAGAAATGACATAGCCGGAATTTTCCCTTCGCAAGTTTAGTAAAACGTTTCGTCGAAAAACGACTCCTTTCGGCACTTGTGCCCAAATTCGAACCTAGCCAATCCTTAAGGCATAAATTTTAATACGTACGCCCTCACGTACATACTCTGGAAATACGGGGTATAACATTCTCCCCTCCTTAGAAACATTCGTCCCGAATGTTCCTTCTCAAGCGGACACGATGAAGATCTTCTAACAAGTTGCCAACGCCACGCCTGGCCACGAACTAACACACGTTCTCTTCCTTCCTTACTCGTCGTGCCCTCCTCGAACACTTGAACTCTTCTAGTATACGCACCATACTTCAGTCATAGCTTCAGTTTCCAATACATTGGAGTCACCACCTCCAAATTGGTCATCTTACTAGCCTCAATCTTCCTTAAGGCCATTCCCGGCCTTCACGATCCGCTTATGGTCGAACATATCCACGAACTCATACGATGGTCATCTAAACCTGGGCCTAACACCCTCGTGACTACCACCGGCGACCACCCAGCTGACCCCACCGAACAGCCGCGGGTTGGCCCTCAACACGGCCCCAACCCGACCCACTTAACGCATCACGCCTTGTTCCCGATCCGAACAATCTTACCTCTACAGTCATGAAAGCTACCACTTCCATTGCACACTACCTGTGGACTTTATCACACAAACGCGTTCTAGGCATAAAATGCACTCCGACAAGGATCACTTGCAAAATCTGGTACTCAAGACGGCCTTACATCTAAGGTCTCAACTGTAATATTCTAAGGTTCATCATTTTCTCACCCCCAAGCTTACCCTTCTTTTACTAACCAGGTTCTAAATCACATTTTAGCACAACGCTAACCGAACATAACACTAAACACATCATCACAACATCAATACATACAAAACTCTAGAGGGTTAAGGATATACCTGAATCTACCGCTCCACTCTAATCATAGGCACATACGCAGGCGCATAGTAGAAGGCGCGGAACTCGCCATCGATCCGTAGTTGCGCCAAACCGCCGGTACCTCTCCTATAAGCACGCCTTCGCACATGGCTCGACGGCCGCAGTGAAACAAGCACCAAAGAAAGACGACATTCCCGGATGATGTTTGCCACATCGCGTACATCGAGGGGACGTGAATCCTGGCCGCTAGCACTTACGTAAACTCGTGAACTGGAAGCCCGGAGCTCGACCAGCCCCGAATACCTAACGCCTCAAGGCGCGTGGAGGACCACTGCATCGGGCGAGGTACATAACTAGCTCGCTGAGGCGGTCCGCCTTGAAAGTTACCAAAGGACCTCGCTGCCACGCCCTCTTCGCTGATCTCGGTCATTCGTCGACCTCTCCGTGCCTCACATCCTAGAGCATGAGCTTGCATGCGGGCAATGTCCATGCCGTGAAGAGCTACACCCGCAAGCCTCGCCAAGTAATCATCTAGCCCGTGATGTAGCGGTGTACTCGCCCTCCATATCGCCATTACACTGGGACATACCGAGCTAATGAGTCGAACTCCACATTGTACTCTCTAACCGCCCGCCCGCCCCGCCTCAACGTCAAAAACTGTTTACCCGAGCCCTCTCATCCGTGGAGGCAAGAAGTGTGCAAGAAATGCCTTTGAGAACTCGTCCCATACACTGGAAGTGCATTCTCTCCCGACAGCTCCCACGATCAAACGATCGCGGTATCACGCACCGATGCGAACCTAGGACCACCGACTCGGTCTCCGATGCCTTGATCACTTACGACCAGAATTCATCGGATGAACTCGCGGATCATCCTCGTGCCTCGACCCATAAAACTGCGGGTTACATCTCGTAAAATCCGTAGTCTCAAATCGCTCGGGGTGAACTACGGTGCTACTGGATCGGAATCGCAGATTCACCTATCCTCATAATCGCCACGACCACGGCAAAAGAATCGCCATCTCCTTGTACTTATCTCATCCGCTCCGGCCGTGGACGGAGGCTCAGTATCAGAGTCTCAGCAGCATCGCCGCGCTTAAACTCGCTGGTGTCGGGCGGCGCGCGAAACCCGCCGTCGGAAGCACTGCTCGTATCGATCGGACTCGCGCTCGCATTTCTCTGTATCCCACTAAGACTCCTCGAACGCTTTGCCCATCTGGGCCTGGGTTGCCTTACGCAGAGGCATAACT
The DNA here is from genome assembly GCA_029844215.1 of Przewalskia tangutica. Lineage (NCBI taxonomy): Eukaryota > Viridiplantae > Streptophyta > Magnoliopsida > Solanales > Solanaceae > Przewalskia > Przewalskia tangutica. The sequence continues at coordinate 75,246,187 of CM056728.1, forward strand.
GGTAAAAGAAAGGAATACGTCAGAGGGGTCCAACTTATCACACAGCTCTAAGGCACGATCTCAGAATGAGAAGAATGGAAACCAATCCTAAATGTCCTATATCCTCCTGATTATAGATGTGGTGCACAACACACCGATAATCAAGACTCTACTAGACACGGTCTGTAGACACTTTCCGAGGACTAACTGCTCTGATACCACTTTGTCAAGACCCGAACCCGGGCCCGTGACTGGTGCCTTACCCCGGGCACCCTAGTGATACAACATCAGAGAAAACCAGCGGAAATAAAACTTAAACATGTAAATAGACATGGATTAAGATGAAAGAAAATAGGCCAACCAAAACGGTTGCCTTTCAACATATATATATATAAACATTTGAACAGTTACAATCCTTACAACCCTGCCCACAACAGTGCTACAGACCTCTAAGATTTAAACAACAACTATGACGGGACAGGGCCCCGCCATACCCCTGAATGTACAAGGACCTACAGACTCAGGGTAACATACCAAAGATATCCTCCGACGAAACGGAGCTTCCCAAAACGCTGAAATGAGATCCTAAACGCGGGGATCGACAGCCGATGTACTTCTACTGGCATGAACGCGGCCCGAGAGGTCGAGATAACAAGTACCAAGTATGTGAAGCGTAAAAATCGTGTAAATGAAATCATAATAGTCTATATAAAGCGGGAGAGACATGTATGATAACCAAACTACGATTCTAACATAAAAGCGATTATGTCAAGTCGTGACTCACGCCTCAAAGTCATCCTCATGCTCATGGAACTTCTTCCTCACCGCCGCCTAGGTACAAATCATGTGATACGTATAACATGTCTCGGACATCTCATGGACCCAAAGATAGAAACGCAGGATACATTCCTGCTCATCGGATGAACCGGTAGTCGAGTGAAATACATTCCGGATGAGTCGAGTGAAATACATTCCCGGATGAACCGGTAGTCGAGTGAAATACATTCCCGGATGAACCGGTAGTCGAGTGAAATACATTCCCGGATGAACCGGTAGTCGAGTGAAATACATTTCTTTTATAAAAGCCACCCGATACCCGTAGTATATAAAAATGTGTGACTTATATCTTTTAAGTAAACCAAAACAACTTTCATACTTTCCTTTTTAAGACCAAATTAAGGCAATACCATGCCTTCTTTTTGGACCAAAATACTTCTCTTTTAAAAGTCAAGTTACCACATTAAAACAAATGATAAAACCCTTCTTTTGTTTTCATAAAGTCGTTATAACCAACTTCCCATAAAGCTGTTATAACACTTTATGTTTTAAACCATTTTAAGACAACACGATGCCTTTCTTTTCCCTAAAAGTTCCAGTTTGCCTAATTTCAATTACGCAAGTCTCTTTTTAGAAAAGTTTCATAGTTCAATGTCTTAATCTCTTTTTAAAACAATAGAGTATCATATGCCATAGGTGAGTAGGTTAATCTTGTTCATAATCAATCTTATTAAGCAGCCATGATCTAGAAAATGTAATATCATTTTGTCTCATCTTAGCTTCTATGCAGATGGAGGTTTCTACTTGTTTTGATAATACTTAATTATTCAATACATTTCCCTTTATTAACGCTGCAGTGGTTTATCGATACACATTCTGATTTCCGAAATCAGTAAAACATTATTCCCTTTTTTTAAAAAAACCAAGTACTCATTACTCACGAATGAGGTTTCACACAAAATCCATATTAATTCATTTAAGTTAAGTCTCTTAACTTCTAACATTAGTAAACCATTTTCTTTACCTCTCTTAAGACGTTATACCTATGTTATACCCCGTATTTCCAGAGTATGTACGTAAGGACGTACGTAGAAAAATTTGAAACTTGTACTAAGGCTTGGCCGAATTAATTTTGTTCACAACACCCGTTTAGAGTCGTGTTTCGACGAAACGTTTTCACAGCTTTCGTAGGGGAATTTCCGGCGATGTCATTTTTAATTTTTTCGGATTTTTCCGAGAGACGAAACGTGTTGGGCCAACAAGAGGGCGCCACTTGGCACCCTCCCATTGGCGGACGTGAGAGCTCGATTGTGGCCGATTGGAATGGCTTTAGTTGGTAGGATATTTGTGTGTTAGTTGGTTAAGGGGCACTTGGCAAGATCTTGGCCCTACACTTGCCTTGCACTTGGCAAGATCTTGGCCATTGGTTGGTCATTGGTTGGCCTATAAATACCACCCTATGTTGAAGACTTTCTTCATCCTAAAATCTTCTAAGTGTTAAAATCCCTCCCTCTCCCTTCTTGTGGTTCTCGTCCAAAAGCCTTCCCCCTCCCCCTTGGCCGAGAGTTCCCCCCCTAGTGGGGTAGGCCGAGGGGTATACACCCCCCCTCCTTGGGGTGCTAGCCGTGGGGTACCCCCCCTAGCCTAGTTGTTTTCGTATAATACCCCCCCTCTTGGTAGAAATACTCTCAAAAGTATTGTTATAATGCCCAAATTACCTTAGCCGTATACCTTGTTGTATTCTAAGGTTATACCTATACAAAAATGCCCAGAAATACTATTATACTTCCCTTCCGTCACAAAAACCGAAACCCTAGGAAAATCTCCATAGTCCGTTAGAGTATTGTGTAGAAGTTGGTTAGAACTTCTAAGGGTGGTTTAGAGCGGTCGAGCGCTTCGGAGTTGAGTTAAACGATTGCCCAAAGATCGACTTTAAATATTATAATTATGTGCTTATCGATGTAATTATCTTGTTTCTCTGTTGTTATTTGAAATTACATATTGTTAGACTATATTGTTGATGTCTACTTTTTATATAGACCTTAACGTTGTTGTCGGCAATGTCTTTTGACTTAAGCCCAATAATAAGAAACTTTTGAAGAAGAGTACTAAACTGCTTTTACTTAGTGTCAGACATGAGACTTGTGTAGTAGTACCGTGGAGTAGAATTGTACCAGTAGGGTTAGATGATAACCCCTCGGTTGGCTTGGTAGCCTACCGATAGAGAGGAGATTTACGTTGCATGGGGAGGTGTCACGAATTTTCTCAGAATGTTCTACGGTTAGACCTAAATGTTAATAAGCTTGTGGCCTTATAGGTTGAAGTACCACGTGTGGCGCGATCTACCGGGCAAGGAGTAGCCGACGGTTTGAGGTACTGAGCGTTTTGCTATTAGTCGATACTGCCGCGAGGTATGTGAACCTCTTCCTATCTCTTCTAGCATGATATGTGTGAACTATGTAGTACGGTATACGCATGTGCTAAATGTATTTAGTTGATTTAAAACATAAAGTGTTATAACGGCTTTATGGGAAGTCGGTTATAAAACTTTATGTTGGTAAGAAAATACTTGTGGTTTTTAAAAGGTAATCGATTTGAACTATAACCGCTTGTTATGTGATTAATAGAGAACTTGAAGTAATACTTGGTTTTTGAGAACTTAAGAGTTATACTAACTTTATGGGAAGTTAGGTATAGCCGCTTAAGAATGTTTTACCGATTTGGAAATCGTAATGTGTATCGACAAACCACCGCAGCGTTAATAAAGGAAAATGTTTTGAATAAGTAAGTATTATTAAAACCAAAGAGAAACTTCCATCCGCATAGAAGCTAAGATGAGACAAAATGATATTTCCTAGATCATGGCTGCTGTAATAAGATTGTTATAAACGAGAATATCCTACTCACATATAAGACTTATGTTTCTCAGATAGTTTAAAGAAGAATTATATTCTTAAATGAATAAGACTATGAACTACGAAACCTTTCTAAAATGAGAAACTTGAACATTGGAAATTAGGCAAACTTGATCATTGGAAAAGAATGTTGCTACTTGATTTTACAAAGAGAAGTAATCGATTTACTTTAAAAGGATAGTCACTCTATTTTTATACTACGTATTGTGTGACATTGTGAAAGTAACGTATCTTTAAAGAGTTAATGTATGAAGTACTTTGGGGATAAAACCCGAACTTGTTGGCATATAGTAGAAAGTACCTTGTGTGTATAACTTGATTGTGTTGGTTTGTGATAGCCTGGTAATACTTTCTTGTTGATTGATAAGTAAACATGTTAGGATGCTACGTGTGTTAGTATCTTGTGATGTTGAGTAAAGGGGTTTCGTTGTTGTGCTTATGTTGCTTAACGATAAGTTTGTGTTAGTATTTTACATCACTCATCTCTTGAGATGATTCCGGGTTGTCGCCTCCGACGCGGGTAGACTCAGCGGGTCGATGGACCTATGATTCGAGAATACCTCACGCAGTCCTGTGGGCCTACGCGAGCTACGAGAGTTCCGTGTTAGCGCGCGTCCTTTATGGGCATGCGGTCCACGTGGCCATGCGGATCGCGTCGGGACGATGCCGGGAGTAGCTACCCTCGATGCGGGAATACCTCACGCGCCGATGAGATTGGCCTACGCGGAGTGCGGAGTTCGTGGTTAGACGCGACATCGACATCTGCGCAAGTGGCCGCCTTTGATCATGTGACGGCCAGACAGATCTTATGATCTGATTCATGACCTTGTTGGTGCGTGGGTTTTTAGTAATCGGCTATGCCTTCGCACTTACCCCGCACTGATTTATTATGACACAGTGGGACCCGTGTTCATGTGTGTTCCTTGGTGCTTTTATATCATGATCGCCGGCGATGGGAAGGTATTCCACGCATGATTGATGTTGTGGGCCCGAGACCCATTGTTATATTTGAGTGATGACTGAGGGCGTGAGTCCTCGACTTGACATGATCGCTTTGGTCAGAATCGTAGTTTGGTTATCATACATGTCTCCCGCTTTATATGATCGCTATGATTTCATTTACGATGTATTTTCGGGCCACATACGTTGCATGCGACCTCTTTCGGGCTGCGTTCATGCCGCAGTTGAGGTACACCGCCGTTGATCCTAGCTCTCGTGGTCACGCCAGCGTTGGGAAGCTCCGCTTTCTCGGAGGCTTATCACGTATAGTCCTCGTCGTCGTAAGTGTTTACATTCGTGGGTTTGGCGGGCCACGCCCCGCCATTGTTGTCATATCATTCTTAAGGTCCGTAGTATCACAGGCGTGGTTTGTAAAAAGGATTAAACTGCTCATGTTGAAAAAGTTGCTATTTATATTTATACCAAGGTAACCGCTTTTGGTTAGCCTGCCTTCTTATTTCAACGCCTTATTACAATGGTTTCATGTATTGTCTTTATGTTCACTGATTACTGATGTATGTCTACTTGGGTGCCCGGTAAGGCACTACCACGCCCGTTCGGTCGTGACAAAAGTGGTATCGAGCGCTTAATCCTGAAAGTGTCTACGCATCAGATCCAAGCAGTCTGATTATCGTGTGTTGCGCACCACACCAATAATCGTGAGGCTATAGGATATTTTAGGATTGGTTTCTATTCTTCTCACTCGAGATCGTGCCTTAGAGCCGTGTTGTAAGTTGGACCTCCGACGATTTCTTTCCACCGCTATGCTCCGCCAGGGCAACCCGCCTGTGAGGCAAGGCACTGGCGGAGCCGCGAGTAGAGTTCGGGTGGCGAGGGCACAGCCCAATCATTACCTAGGTAGTGCTTCATTCGGGAGTTTTGACGCCACTAGCCCCAGCAGAGTTTGGCACGGCAGCGCAGCTCCCATCGCGCCATGATATTTGAACCTTCGCCCACGACCGAACAGTGAATATAGAGTGCAAAGAAGACGACCACATTAGCTATGGACGTGGCTACCAGAGAGTATACCGATGTACCACGTCTTGATGACTATCTAAGAGAGGGTTGTGCAAAGAGTAATTCTTCGCTTAGGTTGAGCATGGCCCGTACGCTTACGCGCAATGTGCCAAGAAACGTAGAGATCAACGGGTTAACGGCGACGCAGTAAGAGGCCGAGCGAAGGTCCTTTGGTAACTTTCGAGGCGAGTCACCTCACCAACAGATTGAATACGCGCATCCACCGCTGGCAGTGGTCCTCCGCGAGGTTCAGGACGTTCGGTATGCAGGAGTTGGTCGAGCTCGAGCTTCCGCTCACGCCACACGTAGGTTCCACCATTGATTCGCTTCTGTTCTGACGACGTCATCCCGGAATGTCGTCTTTTAGTTGGTACTTGTTGTACCACGACCGCCGTGGTCCGATGTCGATAGAGTGTCCTTGTAGGAGGACTTAGCCTTCAGATCGGTGGGTAGTTCGTCATCTTCCTAATGCGCTCACGGCGGTTTGATTTGAACGACTAAGGAGCAAGAAGAGATATAGATATATCTTTAACCTCTGTAGATCGATGTGTGATAAGCGAGTATACCTTAAGTGCTATGTTCTGATAACAGTGTGTTAGTCGTGATTAGATCATGGTTGTTTAACCGAGTAAGATTTTGGGGGATAGAGAAGGTGTGAGCCTTAGAGCTTTTTACGTAGAGACCTTAGGTGAGGCCATCTCGAGAAAAGGTGTAGGGTTATGTTTGACTTATCTAAGTGCATAGTGCACGTGAGTTATGTTTGGGATAGTCCCTAGTAGTGGAATGAAAGGGGGTAGTTGAGGTAAGAAGACCGCTAGGTTTTCAAACGTGATTTGTGAGATTGTTCCGAATCGGAGCTAGTATTGTGCTTGCGGGTCGGGTTGAGGCTTACGCCATGGGTCAACCCGCGGTAGGTTCAGTGGGCCAGGTTGTGGTCCCGCCTTGTGTTAGGAGTTGTGAGGGTGTTAGGCCCAGTTTAGTTAACCACGAGTTCGTGGACGATTCGACCGGTGGTCGGTCGACGGGGCAGCCCATCGTGTTCTTCGTCAGACCGCTTACTGGTTGTGTTGAGTTATCCGAAGGTTGTAAGGTCGCAGGTGCCTACCTTCACCTTATGACAGATGCTGGAGCCCGTGGTAGGTCGTTGTTGTTTCCGGAAGTTTTGCCAAGCATGTGTTAAGAACTCAGTGAATCTCGATCGCATTCGCCTGCCGGGCGGGTGTATCTCGAGGTAGTCGTGGGGATTGTTGTCTCGTGGAGGAAGTGTTTAAGCTACCATTTCGGTGTTAGGATATCGCTGCGACGCCTTGTAGGGGCGGAAGTGTAAGCCGGTTGATTGGTTCGACGTTGGCAAGATTCAGATAGTTGGTTCAGCTTGTTCCGGACCGTGGATAGAGTAAAGCTTGTCTAGAAGAGGTTCCGCACTCGGAGAAATCGTGCGGATAATCCCGACGACGCTTAGAGTTCGTGCCGACGGTCGGTCTTCGAAAGTACCACCCTGGGTGTGACGAGTTTTGGAATACAGAGGAACTTAGCCCGAGTTACTTGGGCCTTTGAGTTCATGTGAAGGATAGGCCAGTTGCCTATACGATAGCTTTGCCGTCCGACTTAGGAGGCGACGTCCGGTCTTTCGTATTGTTATGTTCGGGAAAGTATCGAGATCCATCCAGAGTGTTCCCTTAATGATGACCACGTTAGGATAGTAACCGAGTTTTGGAACCAAGCGATCGAAATGTGGTAAGAGTTCGAGTGTACGACACCTCGTGGATCGCATGTAGTCGGCACCATTTGTTGGGTCGCCGAGTGACACTAGAACCTCGCGCAAAGTGACAAAAGTGGTATCGGGAAGAAGCGAGCATGTATGGCGAGAATTGATGTGACCATTTCTTTTGTTTGGAAAAGTGTGGAAGAAGTATATTTTAGACCTGAGGAGTGTTTTGTGGTGATGATTAGAGGTGTTTCTCGTGGACTTTGACGTAAGTATTTACGCAGTCTGCGGTGTGATTGTTCTCGTAAGTATAGTAGTGAAGACTATATTGCGCGCTTGTTTTGAGACTTATAAGGAACATTCGACGAATGTTTGAGGAGAATGTTATACCGTATTTCCAGTATGTACGTAAGGACGACGTAGAAAAATTTGAAACTTGTACTAAGGCTTGGCGAATTAATTTTGTTCACAACACCCGTTTAGAGTCGTTGACTAAACGTTTTCACGACTTCGTAGGGAATTTCCGCTATGTCATTTTTAATTTTTATGATTTTTCCGAGAGACGAACGGTCACCAACAAGAGGGCGCCACTGCACCTCCCATGGCGACGTGAGAGCTCGATTGTGGCCGATTGGAATGGCTTTAGTTGGTAGGATATTTGTGTGTTAGTTGGTTAAGGGGCACTTGGCAAGATCTTGGCCCTACACTTGCCTGCACTTGGCAAGATCTCGCCATTGGTTGGTCATTGGTTGGCCTATAAATACCACCCTATGTTGAAGACTTTCTTCATCCTAAAATCTTCTAAGTGTTAAAATCCTCCCTCTCCCTTCTTGTGGTTCTCGCCCAAAAGCCTTCCTCCCCTTGGCCGAGAGTTCCCCAGGCAGGTAGTGGTATACACCCCCTGGGTGCTAGCCGTGGGGTACCCCCCCCTAGCCTCGTTGGTTCGTATAATCCCCCCCCTCGTGGTAGCAATACTCTCAAAAGTCTTGTTAGAATGCCCAAAGTACCTTACCCGTATACCTTGTTGTATTCTAAGGTTATACCTATACAAAAATGCCTGAAATACTATTATACTTCCTTCCGTCACAAAACCGAAACCCTAGGAAAATCTCCATAGTCCGTTAGAGTATTGTGTAGAAGTTGGTTAGAACTTCTGGGTGGTTTAGATGGTTGAGCGCCGGAGTTGAGTTAAACGATTGCCCAGATCGACTTTAACTAGGATAATTATGGGCTTATCGAGGTAATTATCTTGTTCTCCGTTGTAATTGGAAATTACATATTGTTAGACTATATAGTCAAGTATACTATATATAGAATCAACGTTGTTGCAATGTCTTTGGACTTAAGCTTTGAATAATAAGAAACTTTTCAAGAAGAGTACTAGCTTTTACTTAGGGATGTAAAGAGACTTGTGTAGTAATCCGTGGAGTAGAATTGTACTAGTAGGTTAGATGTATAACCCCCGGTTGGCTTGCAGCCACCGATAGAGAGAGAGATTTACGTTGCGGGGAGGTGCCGAATTTTCTGTAGAATGTTCTACGGTTAGACCTAAATGTTAATGTCACTATGGCCTTATAGTCAAGTACTACGTGTGGCGCGATCTACCGGCTAAGGAGTAGCCGACGGTTTGAGGTACTGAGCGCTTTGCTATTAGTCGATACTGGCCGCAGGTATGTGAACCTCTTCCTATCTCTTCTAGCATGATATGTGTGAACTATGTAGTGCGGTATACATATGCTAAATGTATTTAGTTGATTTAAACATAAAGTGTTATAACGGCTTTATGGGAAGTCTTATAAAACTTTATGTTGGTAAGAAAATACTTGTGGTTTTTAAAAGGTAATCGATTTGAACTATAAGCGGCTTGTTATGTGATTAATAGAGAACTTGAAGTAATACTTGGTTTTGAGAACTTAAGAGTTATACTAACTTTATGGGAAGTTAGGTATAACGCTTAAGAATGTTTTATCGATTTCGAAATCGTAATGTGTATCGACAAACCAACGCGGCGTTAATAAAGGAAAATGTTTTGAATAAGTAAGTATTATTAAAACCATAGAAACTTCCATCCGCATAGAAGCTAAGATGAGACAAAATGATATTTCCTAGATCATGGTCGTAATAAGATTGTTATAAACGAGAATATCCTACTCACATATAAGACTTATGTTTCTCGATAGTTTAAAGAAGAATTATATTCTTAAATGAATAAGACTATGAACTACTTAAACCTTTCTAAAATGAGAAACTTGAACATTGGAAATTAGGCAAACTTGATCATTGGAAAAGAATGTTGCTACTTGATTTTACAAAGAGAAGTAATCGATTTACTTTAAAAAGGATAGTCACTCTATTTTTATACTACGTATTGTGTGACATTGCGAAAGTAACGTATCTTTTAAAGAGTTAATGTATGAAGTACTTTGGGGATAAAACCCCGAACTTGTTGGCATATAGTAGAAAGTACCTTGTGTATAACTTGATTGTGTTGGTTTGTGATAGCACAGTAATACTTTCTTGTTGATTGATAAGTAAACATGTTAGGATGCTACGTGTGTTAGTATCTTGTGATGTTGAGTAAAGGGTTTCCTTTGTTGTGCTTATGTTGCTTAACGATAAGTCATGTGTTAGTATTTTACATCACTCATCTCTTGAGATGATTCCGCGCCTCCGACGCGGTAGACTTCGTGTCGATGGACCTATGATTCGAGAATACCACGCAGTCCTGTGGGCCTACGCGCGAGCTACGAGAGTTCGTTAGCGCTGCCCTTATGGGCATGCGTCCACGTGGCTACGCGGATCGAAGTCGGTGACGATGCCGGAGTAGCTACCGATGCGGGAATACCACGCGGCCGATGAGATTGGCCTATGCGAGTGCGGAGTTCGAGGTTAGACGCAGACATTGATATCGGGCAAGTGGCGGCTTTGATCATGTGACGCCTAGACAGATCTTATAATACGATTCATGACCTTGTTGGTACGTGGGTTTTTAGTAGTCGCCATGCCTTCGCATTACCCCGCATGCGCTTTATTATGACACAGTGGGACACGTGTTCATGTGTTCCTTGTGCTTTTATATCATGATCGCCAGCAGCGGCGAAGGTATTCCACGCATGATTGATGTTGTGGGCACGAGACCCATTGTTATATTTGAGTGATGACGAGGCGTGAGTCACGACTTGACATATCGCTGTTGTAAATCGTAGTTTGGTTATCATACATGTCTCCCGCTTTATATGATCGCTATGATTTCATTTACGATGTATTTTCGTTTCACATACTCTGTTATCAGATCGACTCCTTCGGGCCGTTCATGCCGCGAGTTGAGGTACACCGCCGTTGATCCTAGCTCTCGTGGTCCGCTAGCGTTTGGGAAGCTCCGCTTTCTCGAGGCTTATCAGCGGTATAGTCCGTCGCCGTAAGTGTTTACATTCGGGGTTTGGCCCCGCCCCGCCATTGTTGTCATATCATTCTTGAGGTCCGTAATGCAAGTGTGGTTTGTAAAAAGGATTAATCTGTTCATGTTGAAAAAGGTTGCTATTTATATTTATACTGAAGGTAAACTATTTATGATAGCCTGTCTTATTATTTCACTGTCTTATTACACTGGTTTCATGTATTGTCTTTATGTTCCGCTGATTACTCTGATGTATGTCTACTTGGGTGCCCGGGGTAAGGCACCAGTCACGGGCCCGGGTTCGGGTCGTGACAACCTAACTCCCCATAAAGCTAGTATAACTCTTTTTAAAACCTTTAAAACCAAGTGTTACTCTTCTTTTAAAAATGGTTTCTTAGCATTTGAAATACATTCAAGGTTCTTATTATTCAGCTTAAGTCAAAGACATTGCTGCATAACCACGCTTCAATTAGCACACGACGTTCACCGTACTATATATTATTCAGGCTTAAGTCAAAAGACATTGCCGCATTATATACATCTTCCTTTAAAATATCATGCTCAAGAGTATAGGAAGAATCACATACCTCGCGACGATTATCGACTATAAGCAAACGCCCACGGCTATAACCCGCTAGCGGTCCACCTTCTAAGTAGCCCATGCTACTTGCGAATATTCAACCAATAAAGGTTATCGCCATCAGATATACAAATCTATGTAAGTACGCTTTAACTTCTACTTATAATCTTCTCAAGTGATTTGATTCAAGTCTTTCGTAATATCTTTCTATTCACCAATTCTCTTCTTACGAATCTTATATTCATTTCGATACTACTACAATATGTAATTTCCAATTACACTAGAAGGAAGAGTATTTACCTCGATAAGCCCAAAATTATCCAAGTATAATGTCGCTCCCGAGCAACGCTTAGCTCCCACCCGAGTGCTCCAATCCTCTCCAACAACCCTTAGAAGTTCCACGCAACTTCTACTAAACACTTCAACCGACTATGAAGGTTTTCCTTAGGGTTTCGTTTTTGGATCCGAGGAAGTATAATAGTATTTTCGGCTTTTGTATACGTGTAACCTTGGGAATACTACAAGGTATATGGGCCAAGGTATTTGGGCATTATAACAATACTTGAGAGTATTTCTATACCACAAAAGGGGTATTTATACGAGACAACTAGGCAGGGGTACTCTACTCGCTAGACACCACAAAGGGGAGGGTGCTCTCGGCCAAGGCTCACTCAAGGGGGGGGGGAGAGTATTTGGACGAACTACAAACAAGAGGGAGGGAGTATTTGAGACTTAGAAAGATTGCTCAATTTAGGATGAAATAACTCTTCAACAAGGGGGGGTATTTATAGGTCAAGGAATGGCCAACCAATGGCCAAGATTCATCCAAGTGTAAGGCAAGTGTAGGGCTAGATTTATGCCAAGTGCACCTTATCCATCTACCACACAACTTGCACAAAATATCCTACCTACTACATGCTACCTTTCTCGTCCAATTGCCGTCCCACTCCATCCAATGTGAGGGTGACACTTGTCACCCTCCCGTTGGTCCAAAATGTTTCGTCTCTAAAAATCCGCAAAAATTAGAAATGACATAGCCGGAATTTTCCCTTCACAAGTTTAGTAAAACGTCATTAAAAACGACTTTTCTGCACTTGTGCCCAAATTCGAACCTAGCCAATCCTTAAGGCATAAATTTTAATACGCACGCCTCACGCACATACTCGGAAATACGGTATAATCACGACCGAACTGGGGCCGTGATCGTGCCTTACCCCGCACCCTAGTGATACAACATCGAGTAATGTGGAACATAAAACACAATATGAAATAATGCAAAGGAAACACATGTTTCGAAGAAAAGTTGCCTTTCGGATATATATATAAATAACAACTCTTTCAAAATGAACGCTTTAACTTTTTACAAACCCCGCCACAACAAGCATTTCATGCACTTAAGAAATGATACGACAACAATGGCGGGACGGGGCGCCATACCCCGAATGTAAACACCTACAACAGTGGACTATACCATCGATAAGCCTCCGAGAAACGGAGCTTTCAACGCAATCTGTGATCCGAGGATCAACGCATCGGTGTACCTTTTACTCGCAGATGAACGCAGCCAGGAGGTCAAGACAACAGTACCAAGTATGTGAATCAAAATAAATCGTAAATGAAATCATAGTAGTCTATACAAAGCAGGAGATATGTATGATAACCAAACTACAATTCACAATAAATAAGCAGTCATGTCAAGTCAGGGACTCACGCCCTCAAGTCATCACTCAATTTAACGATGGGTCTCACGCCCACAACATCAATCGTGCCCGTGGAACACATTCCTCACTGCCGGCAGTCTATGATATGAAAGCACCAAGGAACACACATGAACACCAGGTCCCACCTGTTATAATAAACCTGTGACGGTAAGTACGAAGGCATAGCCGACTACTAAAACCCACGCATCAACAAGGTCATAAATCGTATTACGAGATCTGTCTGCATCGCCACATGATCAAAGCCGCCACTCGCCGCAGTATCTAATGCGCGCGCTTCAGCTCGAACTTCCCGCACTCCGCATAGGCCAAACTCATAGGCTCGCAGGTATAACCTCGCATCGGTAGCTACTCCCAAGATCCGCCTCGCAGCCGCACGCCACATAGACCGCATGCCCATAAAGGACGCACCCTAACTCGAACTCGTAGCTCGATAGGCCCTCGGGACCCGTGAGGTATTCTCGAATCATAGGTCCATCGACCGCTCGAAGTCTACCCCGCACGGAGGCGCTTAACCCCCGGAATCATCTCAAGAGATGAGTGATGTATAATACTAACATAACAGCTTATAGTTTAAACAACATAAGCACAACAAAGGAAAAACCCCTTTACACAAACATCACAAGATACTAACACACGTAGCATCCTAGCATGTTTACTTATCAATCAACAAGAAAGTATTACAAGGCTATCACAAACCAACACAATCAAGTTATGCACACAAGGTACATTCTACTATATGTCAACAAGTTCGGGTTTTTATCCCCAAAGTACTTCATACATTAACTCTTTAAAAGATACGTTACTTTCACAAAAACCACACAATACCCGTAGTATATGAAAATAGAGTGATTATCTTTTGAAGTAAATCAAAACACTTACCTTTGTAAAATCAAGTAACAACATTATTTTCCAAACGTCCAAGTTTGCCTAATTTCAAATGTTCACGTTTCTTATTTTAGAAAGGTTTCGTAGTTCATAGTCTTATTCATTTAAGAATATAATTCTCTTTTAAACCATCTAAGAAACATAAGCCTTATATGTGAGTAGGATATTCTTGTTTATAACAATCTTATTACAGCAGCCATGATCTAGGAAATATCATTTTGTCTCATCTTAGCTTCTATGCAGATGGAAGTTTCTACTGGTTTTATTAATACTTCATTAATCAAAACATTTCCCTTTATTAACGCTGCAGTGGTTTGTCGATACACATTCTGATTTCCGAAATCAGTAAACATTATCCCTTTTTAAAAAATCAAGTACTCATTACTCACGAATGAGGTTTCACACAAAATTCATATAATTATTTAAGTTAAGTCTCTTATCTTACAAGATCAAGTCTCTTAACTTCTAAAATAAATAAATCATTCGTTTTATCTCTCTTAAGCCGTTATACCTAACTTCCCATAAAGCTAGTATAACTCTTAAGCTTTTAAAACCAAGTATTACTCTTCTTTTAAAAACAGTTCTTAATTCTCTTGAACTACTTCAAGATTATTATTATTCTAGCTTAAGTCAAAAGACATTGTCGCACAACCACGCTCAATTTAACACACGTGACGCCTACCGTACTACATAGTTATACACATATCATGCTAGAAGAGATAGGAAGAGGTTCACATACCTCGCGACGATTATCGACTATTAGCAAATCGCTCCATCGCTATAACCCGCTAGCCTGGTCCACCTTCTCAAGTAGCACACGCTACTCGCAGAACATTCAACCTATACAGGTTATACAAGTTTATCAAAGTCTAGACTACTCGGTAGAATAAATCTAGATACAAGATCCTACTGAAATCGCAAAATTCTTCCCTACCACAACTACACAAGTCTACCGCAATATACCCACGTAATTACAGCTGATTCTTCTTCTTTAAATTCAGCTTAAGTCCAAAGACATTGCCACAAGCTATGTTCATTATATATATAGTATACTTCAACTATATATTCCTACAACATGTAATATCCAATTACAATAGGGACAAGATAATTACCTCGATAAGCCCATAATTATCCAAGTATAAATGTCGATCCTTAGCAACGATTAGCTCCTACTCCAGGTGCTCCAACCCGCTCCAAACAACCCTTAGAATTTCTACGCGACCTCTACTTAATACTCCAACCAACTATGGAGATTTTCCTTAGGTTTTGGTTTGAGACAAAAGGACATACGGTAGTATTTCCTGCTCACGATAGAGGTTTCTTTGGAATACTACAAGTATACTGGCTAAGGTAATTTGGGTATAAGAACAATACTTTGAGAGTATTTCTACCAAGAGGGGTATATATACGAGACAACACCACAAGGGGTGTATACCCCTACCTATCCCATGAGGGGTACTCTCGCCGAGGGGAAACTCTCGGCCAAGGGGCCTTCTCGAGGGGAGGGGAGGCTTAGGACGAGCACACAAGAAGAGGGGGAAGGGACTTTCAAGACTTAGCACAATTTAGGATGAATAAGTCTTCAAAGGGAAGGGGTATTTATAGTATAAGCCAAGGCCAACCAATAGCCAAGATCATGCCAAGTGCAAGTGTAGAGGTCAAGATTAGGCAAGTGTCTAGCCAACTTGCACACAAAATATCCTACCAACCCCAAGACAAAATAGCCAACTTTCGCCACCCTGACCGCCTAAGTCGCTTCCAATGAGAGGTGACAAGTGTCGCTCTCGTTGGTCCAAAATGTTTCGCCTCTAAAAATCCGCAAAATTAAAAATGACATAGCCTAATTTTCCTACGAAAGTCGTGGAAACGTTTCACAAAAACGACTTAATCGGTGTTGGAACAAAGTTAATTCGGCCAAGCCTAATTAAAAGTTTCAAATTTTCTACGTACGTCCCCACGTACATACTCTGGAAATACGGGGTATAACATTCTCCCCTCCTTAAAAACATTCGTCCCAAATGTTCCTTCTAAGTCTCAAAACAAACGCGCGCCAGTATAGTCTTCACTACTATACTTACGAGAACAATCCTGCCACAAATGGCCACAGAAACAACTGCGCAAATATACTTACATCCAAGTCCACGAGGAAACACCTTTAACATCACCAAAGTAATGAGCATATATATGCTCGTAATACATGCTCGCTTCTCCCTTTACTCGTACTCGCCAACTCTTACCACATTTCATATCGCTTAGCTTCCAAAACTCGGTTACTCTCTAACGTGGTCATCATTAACTGGGAACACTGATACCACTTTTGTCAATTTGTCGCGAGCCTTGCTCCGACGACCCAATAAATGGTGCGGTCGCTTATGATCCTCGAGGCACGCCCTTCGCCCTTCTCGTGATGTGTCATACTGAGAGCCACGGTCGGTCTGTTTCGTGGTAGGCTCGCCTCTTTATACGCCACCGAACATAACAATA
The DNA here is from genome assembly GCA_029844215.1 of Przewalskia tangutica. Classification (NCBI taxonomy): domain Eukaryota; kingdom Viridiplantae; phylum Streptophyta; class Magnoliopsida; order Solanales; family Solanaceae; genus Przewalskia; species Przewalskia tangutica. Next base: position 75,262,649 of record CM056728.1, read on the forward strand.
CGAAGATCGGACGCATCGCCTCCTAAATCGGACGCAAAGCTAACATATAGGCAACCCGGCCTATTCTTCACATTTAACTCAAAAGGCCCAAAGTAACTCGCTAAGTTCCTCTGCTTTTCCAAAACTCACACCCTATCCGGGTGGTACTTTCAAGAAGATCGACCGCCAACTCCGAACTCTAAGCGCCGCCGATTATCCGCACGATTCCTCCGAGCCGCCGTAACTTCTTCTAGACAAGCTTCACTATCCACACCGCCGAACAAGCCTCAACCAACTGCTCGAACCTTGCCAACATCGAACCAATCAACCAAGAACTTACACTTCCGCCTCTTACAAGGCTTCATAAGGCGACATCCGAACATTGAAATGGTAGCTTAAATGCTCCTCCACAGAGACAACAATCCCACGACTACCCCCAAATCCACACACCGCCCGAGGGCGAACGCGACTCAGACTCACCGAGTTCTTAACCTTGCTCGGTAAAACTTCCAAACAAAAACAGCCGCACAGGCTCCATCGTCATCATAAGGTGAAGGTAGGCACCGCGCAGCCTTACAACCTTCACGATGTATCAACATCGCCGAGTACACGGCCCCGATCAAAACACGATGGGCTGCCCCCATCGGCCCGACCACTGGTCGAACGCATCCACGAACTCGTACGCTGGTTAACTAAACTTGGGCCTAACACCCTCGTGACCCTACCACAAGGCGGGACCACCACAAACTGACCCCACCATAAAACAGGTCGCGGGTTGACCCGCGGCATGGCCTCAACCCGACCCACTCTCACGTAAAACACTTGCTCCCTGATCTGGAACAATTTCACTAATCCACGTTACGAAAACCTAGCGGTCTTCTTAGCTCAACTACTCTCTTCATTTCACACTACTTAGGGACCTATCCCAAACATAGCTCACGTGCACTATGCACTCCGATAAGGATCAAACATAACACTACACCTTCGCTCCAGATGGCCTTACCTCTAAGGTCTCTACGTATAACACTCTAAGGCTCACACCTTCTCTTATCCCCCAAAATCTTACTCGGTTAACCCACCATGATTTCTAATCACAACTAACACACTGCTATCAGAACATAGCACTTAAGGTATACTCACCTTATCACATAAACAAAACTCTAGAGGGTTAAAGATATGCTCAGATCTACCGCCACTCCCTAGTCGTTTCTAATCAAACCTCGCCTGCAGGTGCATAGCTAAGTGGTGACGAACTACCCACCGATCTCGGCTAAGTCCTCCTACCAGGACACTCTTTCGACATCACCCTGACGGTCATAGGTACAACAAGTACCAACTAAAAGACGACATTCCCGATGACGTCATTACAGGAACCGGAAGCCCCGGAGTTACGACCAACTCGTGATACCCCGAACGCCCCGAACCCCGCGAGGACCTTCGCAGACCGTGAATGTGCATAATCTAATCCACGCGAGGCAACTCGCCTTGAAAGTTACCGGCGACTCTGCCGTGCCCTTCTCGCCCTTCGTTAACCCGTCGATCTCTACGCCGCCGCCGCGCATAAGCCCGCATACGTGCCATGCCAAGCCCAATCAAGGATTACTCTTGCACAACCTCTCTTAGGTAGTCATCAAGACTCGTGGTACAACCAGATACCCTCCGTAGTCAAATCCATAGCTAGTAATGTGGTCGCCTTTGCAATCTATATTCTCTGCTCTGGCCGTGGAACCGAAGGTTCAAATATCATAGCCGCAGCAGAACCGCCGCCGTTTCTAAACTCGCGGGCTAGTTGTCAAGACCAACCGGCCCGCGGATCGTGCCTTACCCCGCACCCTGGTGATACAACATCGAGAAAACCAATGGAAATACAAACTTAAACATGTAAATAGACATGGATCAAGATGAAATAGAAATAGGCCAACCAAAGCGGTTGCCTTTCAACATATATATATATACATTTGAACACATAATCCTTACAACCCCGCCACAACAAAGGCTGCATCTTAAGATTTACAACAACTATGACGGACAGGGCCCCGCCATACCCCGAATGTACAAGAACCCATAGACTGTGGTAACATACCAAAGATAAGCCTCCGACGGAACGGAGCTTCCCAAGACAAATGAGATCCTAAACGCGGATCGACAAATACGTATTTCTACCGCGCAGATGAACGCAGCCCCGGGGAGGTCGCATAACAGTACTGTGCATGTGAAATCAGAAAGTACTATAAATGAAATCATAGCGCCTATAAAAACAGAGACATGCATGATAACCAAACTACAAGATACAACGTAAAAGTGCCAAGTCGTGACTCACGCCTCAAAGTCATCACTCAAATACAACCACGGGTCTCACGCCCACAACATCAATCTTGTTCGCATCATGGCCACATGCCCCTGAATTCTGACGGCAGACATGCTCACGATGCAACAATAATAACAATGCCGCACGCCACATGCCCGAATCAGATCGGCGTAGGTACGTCCATGCAACATCAACAACAATATATCGTGATCAACTCCGCCGCACGGCCACATGCCCCGACTCAGATCGGTGTAGACATGTCCATGTAGCCACAATAACAATATATCGTAATCAACCCCGCCGCACGGCCACACGCCCTAATTACAGATCGGCAGACACGTCCATGTAACATCAACAACAAGACAGCAATCAAAATGGAAACATACCCGTGGAATTCTCCGTCAAGTCAACCGGCCCTCTATCGAGAGACGCGGTAACACAGAAATACAACACTTGCACAACAAAGGCTATCATCACAAGCATAGGCAGGTTTCACAACAACAAGCATAGGCAAGTTTCACCACAACAAGCATAGGCAAGTTATACATCACTCAAGTACCTTCATTTTATGCCAAGGTCCGGTTTTAACCTAAGTACTACGACGTTAAATCCTTTAAAAGATCCGCTTTTCACATAAGTCACACAATACCCGTAGTATAAAAATAGTGACTATCTTTAAGTAAACAAACCACTTCCCTTTTGTAAAATCAAGTAACAACATTATTTTCCAAACGCCCAAGTTTGCCTAATTTCAAATGCTCAAGTCACTTATTTTAGAAAGGTTTCATAACTCATAGTCTTATTCACTTAAGAATATACTTCTTTTAAACAACCTCGAGAAACATATGCCTTATATGTGAGTAGGTTATTCTGCTTATAACGATCTTATTACATGACATGATCTAGAAAATGTAATATCATTTTGTCTCATCTTAGTTTCTATGCAGATGGAGGTTTCTACTGGTTTTAATATAATACATCATTATTCAATACGCTTTCCTTTATTAGCGCCGTGGTCCTGTCGATACACATTCTAATTTCCGAAATCAGTAAAACGTAATTCCTTTTTTAAAACCAAGTACTCATTACTCACGAATGAGGTTCCACACAAACATCCATATTAAGACAATTAAGTAAAGTCTCTTATCTTATAAGATCAAGTCTCTTAACTTCTTAAAAACAGTAAACCATTTTCTTTACCTCTCTTAAGACGTTATACCTAACTCCCCATAAAGCTAGTATAACTCTTTTTAAAACCTTTAAAACCAAGTGTTACTCTTCTTTTAAAAATGGTTTCTTAGCATTTGAAATACATTCAAGGTTCTTATTATTCAGGCTTAAGTCAAAGACATTGCCGCACAACCACGCTCAATTAGCACACGACGCTTCACCGCACTATATATTATTCGGGCTTAAGTCAAAAGACATTGCCGCACTATATATATCTTCCTTTAAAATATCATGCTCAAGAGTATAGGAAGAATCACATACCTTGCGACGATTATCGACTATAAGCAAACGCTCCACTCCGCTTATAACCCGCTAGCCTTGTCACCTTCTAAGTAGCCCATGCTACTTGCAGTAACATCAACCAATATAGGTTATCACCATTGTAAATACGGTCCCATGTAAGTACGCTTTAATCTTCTACTTATAAATTCAGCTTAAGTCCAAAGACATTGCCACAAGACTATGTTCATTCTATATATAGTATACTTTAACTATATATTCCAACAACATGTAATTTCCAATTACCATAGAAGACGAGTAGTATTTACCTCAGAAGCCCAAAAATTATCCAAGTTTAATGTCGCCCCGAGCAACGTTTAGCTCCTACTCCGAGTGCTCCAATGGCTCCAAACAACCCTTAGAAGTTCTACGCATCTTCTACTTAACACTTCAACCGACTATGAAGGTTTTCTCAGGGTTTCGTTTAGTGGCTAAAGGAAGTATAATAGTATTTTTCTGGCTTGTATAAGTGTAACCTTGGGAATACTACAAGGTATTTGGGCAAGGTATTTGGGCATTATAACAATACCAGGAGAGTATTTCTATACCACAACAAGGGTATTTATACGACAACTGACAGCCTCAATCCAAGGGGGTTTTGCTCATTAGGCTCTCGAGGGGCCTTACGCCACCACCTGAAGAGAGATTTTTCAAGACCTGGAAAATGATTTTGATGAAGAAAGTTCATCAACTACTAATGGCCAAGATAAGGCAAGTGTAAGGCCAAGATTTAGCCATGTGCTACCTTATCCATCTACACAAATATCCTACCCAACCCTTGACCGCAATTCAACACCAAAAATTCAAGCCTAGGCTAGGTAAAACCTTCCAATGTTCGGTGACACACGTCACCCTCCCGCTGGTCCAAAATGTTACGCCTCTCGGAAAAATCCGCAAAAATTATAAATGACATAGCCAGAATTTTCCTACGAAAGTCAGGAAACGTTTAGTTAAAAAAACGACTCTTTTCGGCACTTGTGTACAAATTTCGAAACTAGCCAACTTTAAGGCTCAAATTATAATAATGACGGGCCACGCACATACTGGAAATACGGTATAACATTCTCCCCTTCCTAGAAACATTCGTTCCCATGTTCCTTCTCAAGACGGACACGAAGATCTTCTAACAAGTTGCCAATGCCACACATGGCCACAAACATAACACACGTTTTCTTCTTCCTTACTCGTCGTGCCCTCCGAACACTTGAACTCTTCTAGTATACGCACCATACTTCACCATCATTTCAGCTTCCCAAAACTTTGGAGTCACTACTCAAACTTGGTCATCTTACTCGCCTCAATCTTCCTTAAGGCCATTCCCGCCTTCACGACCGCTCTCGTCGAACGTATCCACGAACTCATACGATGGTCATCAAAACTGGGCCTAACACTCGTGACTCCTACCACCGCTGACCACCTGTAGCTGACCCCACCTCATTCCTGCCACGGGTTGACACGCAACACACCTCAACCCGACCTCCACTCCAACTCTCTTGTTTCTCGATCCGAACAATCTATTTCTACAGTCATGAAAGCTACCACTTCCATTTCACACTACCCGTGACTTACCCTTTTCACTAACTGTGTTTCTAAATCACATTTTAGCACAAAGCTATCCAAACATAACACTAAACACATCAACAACATCAATACATACAAAACTCTGTAGGTTAGGATATACCGAATCTACCGCCTCTCTAATCATAGCTCACCGCAGGCGCATAATCGTAGGCGCGATGAACCACCATCGATCTCCGGCGTGAGTCAGAACATCCGTACTACCTTGGCCTGACAAGCCGCAAATGGCCCCGCTGGCCGCAAAAATAACAAGCTCCTCGCACCACAACATTCCTCGAACGCGGTCTACCACATCGACCACACCGGTAGGGTGACCGCACTCGCCAACACCCTACTCCCGACACTGAACCCACGGAGCTCGACCGCCCCGGGCGATGCGAGGACCACTCAGACCGGGCGGAGGTACAAAACTAGTTCGGCTGAGGCGGTCCGCTCGAAAGTCACCAAAGGACCTCGCTGTTTCGCCTCTTCTCACATTCGTCATTCCGCATTTCTCCGCTCACCTCAAGCGCATAAGCTCGCATGCGGCAATGCCCATGCCTATGAAGAGCTACACTCAACAACTCTCGCTAGGTAATCATCGAGCTCGAATATATCGGCGCACTCGATCCTCCATACTAGCTACTAATGCGGAACATACCGCCAATGAGTCGAACTCACATTGCACTTCGAATCGCACGCCCGCTCGCCAACATCAAAAATCTGTCTACCCGAGCCCTCTCATTCGCGAGGCAAGAAATGTGCGCAAGGCTCTGAAACTCGCCCCAAACGGCTGGAAGTGCATTCTCTCCCGACAGCTCCCACGAATCAAACCGGGCCGATCGCAGTATCACGCACTGGCGAACCTAGGACCACCGACTCGCCTCAAGCTCGATCACTCTCATGATCCGTCAGAATCGCTTGATGAACTCTCGCGGATCATCCTCGTGCCTCGACCAGAACCGCGCTACATCTCGTAAAGTCTCGTAGCCTCAAACTATCCGATCTTGGTAACCATCGGCGCCATCGAACCGCCGGCCCAAACTTATCCTCATATCTCGCCACGACCCTCGCCAAGAATCGCCATCTCTCAGTAATTCCATTCTTCCGCCTCTGCATCGC